>CAUJBZ010000016.1:0-84519 GCA_963082915.1 Dolichopus griseipennis | reverse complement strand
ATACAGTAATTTCGTTGTTCAAAAAAATGCAACAGATTAACTATATATACATTATATTAAACTTTTTATTAATATTATGAATGTATAAGTGAAAAAGAAAATGTTTACCAGAAAATTCAATTTAAAGAAAATTTATGATCCTTGTTTTGCATCAATGTTTATTTTTAACTGATTATGGAAATACAAAGGATCAATTTACATATTTAATGGAGGATTTTTTCAAGTAAAAAAACTTGAGAAATATGCTTTACAAATATTTTTAATTTTTCTTGGTAATTAATTAGTAATTTTGAAAAATAGAGAGACATTGTTACTAAACAAGTTATTTAAATAAAGTCAACGAAACAATTAAAATTAAGTTAATTTTAAGGCAATTTGGATAAAATCAAATTTTGAGCATAAGGCATAAAAATAGAGCAAAAGGCATTTATTATTAATTAAATTAACTTAAGTTACGATTATTAGTTTTCGTATAAATATAACCTAAATTTATTTTAAACTTTAGTTCATTTAATTACTGGAAAACGCAAATCTACATACCTTGGGTGTGAATTTAAATTAATTATAGTATATATGTTTTTTGGGAGCGTCACATAATCTTGGTTTAGTAAATCCTTCTTTTAAAATATCGCTTTTAGAAAATCTCGTTTTTAGAAAATCGTGTTTTTTAAAAATCTAAAGTATCTAAAGTAGAAAATCTCTTTTGGAAAATTTCGTTTTTTTTTTTTTAAATCTCGTTTTTAAGGATTTTAGAGTTGGATACAAAACCAGAATTATCAAACTTTTCCGCAATATAAAAAAAAAATTTATAAAACGAGATTTTAAAAACAGAGATTTTAAAAAACAGAGATTTTAAAAAACAGTGATTTTATAACAGAGACTAATGAACATATTTCACTTATAAAAGCCAAAAATTAACTAAAGGTATTTTTATAATATGTCTTAAATCTTTATAAAATCTTTGTAAAGTCATATTTACCATTATAGGTATGAATATTTTTAAGATTAATTTTATTTTATATTATGAATTATCTTATAAATACTTTAACCTTAATGAAAATTAAAAAAAAAAAAAACACAAGTAATAAAAATTGATTTATCACTAATTAAATAATATATTTACGAATTAAATTTTAATTTATGTCTTTAATACATTTTCCGAAGGAAATTTTGCTATTATTACTTAAGTTTTCATTATCTACATTTTATATCTTTATTGTTCAAAGTGTCTTATTATTTTCACATTTTAATTGATGCAAACAAAATTATACTTCCTTGAACCTTAAGAAAAAGGATTTCAATTTAATATTATCTATGGCTTATTGTTGTTACGTGATTTTTAATTTTTAGCGTAAAAAGCTCAATTTATCATACGTAATTATAATTATATTGGACAGCAATAACCTATAAAACAAACTAAAGTAAATTTTATTAAGATAAAGAGATAAAGATCACAATTAAAAATAAAATTAGGTTAATGTAGAAGAATAGATTTATAAACAAAACAATATCAATGTTTCAATATTTTATTGCAATAAAAAATTTTTTTTAAAATTTAGTTAATGTTCAATAAAATTATAAAATATGTCAAGGTGTTGTCTTAGCTTCTCATGGCTTCTCATGGCTTCTCATGGATTTAAAAATGGTTTCCATCCAATAATAATAAAATAAATTTAAAATTTTTTAATGATGATGATTTTCTAAATGTTATTTAATTTAATATTGAATTTCTTAATTTAACAATTTTAATCATTTTGCTTAATATTTATATTAACCTATTCAGAATTGTCAATGCAAGGTGTGATAAAAAGAATGAGCTGAGGTCTAAATACCAAAATATTAGACCAATTAAATGGTGAGGATGATAATTTTCCAAAATGATGATGACGATGATGAACACCAAAGTATTACACTTATTGTAATAGTGTTCTCCTGGAAATATTTTAGAGAAAGGATACAAAAGTTGGCATAAGGTTATTTTAAATTAAATGTTAATAGTGTAGATATATTTGAAAAAAAAACTTTTAAAAGCTTTCTGAATTAAAAATTGTTTTTTTACTTTCATTTTAAAGAGTTTAATCGCAGAGACTAAAGGATTTAAAATATTGATTAAGTGCAAAACATATACCTATAGTTATTTTCGGGCTATTTAACCTCATTAAATAAAGATAATTTATCCTTCAAATAGTAAATTAGGACCTAAATATATTAATTAAAAAAAATAAATATTTAGATTTTCTTATAAACATGTTTTACCAACCGCTTATATGAAATATAAGAAGCGCTTGTGTTGTTTTCACACGAAATATTGGACCGTGAGATTTTTACATATATGCTTATTTCGGTGTGCATAAAACATGCTTTTTTTTATCAAGTCCGTCTGGGCGTACGTGTCGCTATTTTCCGTATGTACGTCTGCCTGTGCACATGTGAGCGGAATGTTTTAAAATTTTATATTTATAGATTTTGATGTTAATTTATTGAATTCAAAAGTTTTTTGAGAAAATCGGGTAACCCCCAACGGGTACTTCTCTAATGAAATTCTTAGGTTTTTTCCGAATATTTTGCGAACCAAAGTTGTTACACAAAATATAGAGCAACAATTTTGCTATAAAAAGTTTTTTAATCCAACAAAGTTTAGTGGTTCCTTAATTAAACATAAGTCCAAATTTAATTTTAATTTGAACATATTTTTACATACATGTATATATGTATTAGCATACATAAAATTTATAAATAAATAAATAAAAATTATTTTTGTGTGTAACGTATTAGAATTTTTCAAAAATCTTAATGGAAATTAACACAACACAAAAACGAGTTATTTCAATTTGAATAAATATCGTACTAGATACATACATTTATATAAAATAAAAATAATTTTTAATTATTAAACTTTACGTATATTATTTTGATAAAAATTTGGCATGCAGGCAAAAAACAAATAAAGAAATATTACATTAAGCTATTCCTGTAATAGCGGTTGGTTCTGTGGTGGACACAGCATATTCTGTTTGTGCAGTTTAGTTCAAATAGTTGGAAAAACTAATTAAAAAAATTTTTAACTAATATTTTCAAAAATTTATTTTTAATTTAATTTTTCACGTAATTTATTGATATGAATTTTGTGCTAACTAGAATAATGACGGTAATAATTTACCCAAATATTGTTATTTTGCATAATAATTATAGCATATATATATTTTTTAATTTATACGCTTACAACATACGTATATTATATGTACATAATTTAATTTGAATTTAAATAGATAAATAATGAATTTTTGATGACTATAAATTTTCAAATCAACACATATTTGGTAATATTTATTTTTAACGTATCAATGTAAAATAGCGACAATTTTAAAAAAATTAAAGTTTTTTTTTTAAATGTTTTGCTCAAAAAATAGTTTTAAAAAAAAACATTTATTCAAATTGATTATGTATTGAGATATTTTGCATAACTAACGATTGTAGGCCGATTGATAAAGAGCCATATGTTTCAATTGACAATTATGACGTTGATAATTACTAATAGTACTTATTTTGAATTAACACTTAATATGAAATTGTGTTTAACAATATCAGAATTATTAGGGTGGCTTAATTATAGCAGAATCTGTGGTTAAAAATAAATCTGAACCTATAAGCAAACGATGGGAAAAAAATTAAGGATAACTTCAAACTTTGATTATCATAAAAGTTTATTTAAATCATTTACATCGTAAAGTTATACTATTTGAAATGACCTAGTTTATATTGTTCTAGAAATTTATTCAGAAATTAACTTTGGAAGCCTCAAAAAATACAAAGAGAACTCCAAAGTTGTATTAAATATTAAAAATATCTAACCAACCTCAAAAATTAAAAAATTTAACTGTCATTCAATAATTCGAAAAAACAATAATGAAAATAAATTATAATAAATTATTAAATAATTAAATAGTTAACGGTAATGAATTGAACATATATATGTAAAAAAATACAAAAAACTACAGAAGTAAATATTTGAAAACCTTTTAAACAAGTATGAGTCAAATAATTTTGATAATTATTTTATTCAAATAAGCATTAAAAATCAATGACAGCTAATGATACCAAAAACAACAACATCATAATATTCAAAAAAAAACAAAAATCAAAATTAAAACAAATATTTTTTAATGTGACGTCAATAAGATAATTCATTAAATTTATATTGACATGTTAGACTGGGTTTCTTTTTTTTTGTTTTTTTTTTTTTTAATTTGAATAAAGTCAACAAATTAATACAAAATTTAATAGGACGAGCTGCTGCTGTTTGTTGCTGTTATTGTCAGTTAACCAATTCACATCATATATTACGTTATATTATATTAGGTGTTGCAAGTTTTGTGTTTTTTCTTGCAATTTTTTTTTTTTTTAATAATAAATTACTTTTCTTGAATATCTTTTAAAATTAAATTGAAAATAATGATAGGATGAAATAAATTTTATATTTATGGATAATATAATTAAACTGGAAAAGATTTACCTTGATTTTTAGACTTAGAAAATTTTTTTTTTTAGAATTATTGAATGGTGGCATTTAGATTTGTATTTGATGACAATCATTCAAACAAAATTATATATCCATTATATTTGAATATTTATTTATTAATATGTATAGCATATGTATACATTTTTAATATAAATATATAAGTGAAAAAAAATGATTATTTAAAATATATGTTAGTATACCAAGAAGTGGCGGTACTTTTTCAAGTATATAAATGTTAAAACAACTTGTAAATTTATATAATACTAGCAGATTTACCCGGCGTTTCCCGGAAGCTTGCAAATTGTAAAAACGCAAGTTTCAGCCAATTTCTTGAAATACTACTTTGCTTATAAATAAAGCCACAAAAAAATATTTGTGGAGTTCCGTTAACCCATCGTGGCCCAACAGCTTTTTATAGGTTTTTTCGTTGCTTTGTTATATATTAGAAATGATTTAGCCGATTAACTTAACATTTTGTATATGTGTTCTTCTTTGAAAATGAAGTTCAATTTACTAACAGACTTGGAAGTGGTTAACCCCTGCCGACCCGACGATTGTTCAAAAAAAAATTTGTAAGTAAATTACGTCCAATTTCTGAAAGTAGGTACAACTTCTTTGAATTAGGGGAATGCTTAAAAAAATGTTTTGTCGAGTTCTTTTGACCGATTGCGAAACAAAAACTTAAAAAACAGTTTGAACGATTATCTCTAATTTTTCTATACATGGTGCTTCTTGACAATTTGGTGCTCCTTGACGATAGAGTTGAGGATGTTAGGTTTCCGGCGAATAATGTTAACTGAATTAAAATGACTATTTGTCAAATAAAGATACTAAGTTTGCCATTATGTCATTATACTATGTCAATAGTAGTTTTCTTGAATTGCCAACGTTTGAATAAAATGTAGTCGATGGTTTAGAAAACGTTTAAAAATTTTCTTTTCAACTTATATTTTGTTTAGTACTCACCTGAAAGTTGTGATACACTCTTCCTCGTTTTTTTATGATTATATGAGAGAAATGTAGGCTTATTTTTTGGAAAAACTGTTTTAAAATACTATGTTTTTAAGCATTATATATAAGAAATTGAATTTTTTGATTTTTAGATTTCATTTGAAGAAAACTGAAATTTTCATTGAATCTTTGTTCAAAACGCACAAACAGGTCAAAACCAAATTAACCATGTGGGTTTTAACTAAAATGTTGGTACAAAATTTTCAATAAAATACTTTTAATCGTATAAGAAAATAAAATTTATAGAAAACTTCATGGCGTCGTCGTGGAAAACGGGTTAATCGAACTTAACTAAAACTTTTTGCAGCCTCTCTTTAGACTACAAAATCAACCTGTAAAATTGGACACAAATCAAAAACACAAAATTTTTTGAAAGTCCGCCAGGCCGAAATGGGTTAAATTATTCCAACCAAATTTATACAACTAATTGCGGTTGCTAAGAGGAACATTTGTGCAAAATTTCAAGTCAATCGGTCAAACTGTTTCGGCTCGACATCAAAAACATTGAAAAAGCTTCATTGCGCCCTCGTGCCCAAACGGGTTAACCGAACCCAACAAAAATTTGTGCCAGCCTCTCTTTTTGACTGCAAAACCACCCTGTAAAATTGGACACAAATCGGAAACACAAAATTTTTTGGAAGCCCGCCGGGCCGAAAGGGGTTAATTTATTTCATAACCAACTTTATACCATTAATTCCTTTTAATAAGAAGAACATTCGTGCAAAATTTCAAGTTAATCGGTCAAACCGTTTCGACTCGACATCAAAAAAACGAAAAAGCTTAAAACGGCTCTGGAGCCGCAACCTGTTGACTTATAAAAATGCGACATAGCCTATGTCACCCCCCGGACTCCCAAAATTATTCCTCTAAAATTTGGTGTCAATCGGAGCAGTGGTTTTCACGTGAATCCTGGACAAACAAACAAACAAACAAATAAACAAACAAATTTTCTTCTTTATATATTAGACTAGCAGATTTACCCGGCGTTGCCCGGAAGCTTGCAAATTGTAAAAAAGCAAGTTTCAGCCAATTTTTTGAGATACTACTTTGCCTATAAATGCCACAAAAAAATATTTGTGGAGTTCCGTTAACCCATCGTGGCCCAACAGCTTTTCATAGGTTTTTTCGTTGCTTTGCTATATATTAGAAATGATTTAACAGATTAACTTCAAATTTCGTATATGTGTTCTTCTTTGAAAATGAAGTTCAATTTACTAACAGACTTGAAAGTTGTTAACCCCTCCCGACCCGACGATTGTTCAAAAAAAAATTTGTAAGTAAATTACGTCCAATTTTTGAAAGTAGGTACAACTTCTTTGAATTAGGGGAATACTTAAAAAAAAGGTTTGTCGAGTTCTTTTAATCGATTGCGAAACAAAAACTTTAAAAAACAGTTTGCAAAACAATTTGAACGATTATCTCCAATTTTTCTATACATGGTGCTTCTTGACAATTTGGTGTTCCTTGACGATATAGTTGAGGATGGTAGGTTTCCGGTGAACAATGTTAACTGAATTAAAATGACTATAGGTCAAAAGGGGATTTTCTTGAATTGCACACGCTTGAATAAAATATAGTCGATGGTTTAGAAAAGGTTTAAAAATTCGCTTTTCAACTTATATTTTGTTTAGTCCTGAAAGTTGTAATACGCTCTTCCTCGTTTTTTTATGATTTTATGAGAGAAATGTAGGCTTATTTTTTGAAAAAACTGTTTTAAAATACTATGTATTTAAGCATTATATATAACAAATTGAATTTTTTGATTTTTAGATTTCATTTGAAGAAAACTGAAAATTTCATTGAATCTTTGTTCAAAACGCACAAACAGGTCAAAACCAAATTAACCCTGTGGGTTTTAATTAAAATGCTGGTACAAAATTTTTAATAAAATACTTTTAATCGTATAAGAAAATAAAATATATAGAAAACTTCATAGCGTCGTCCTGGAAAATAGGTTAATCGAACTTAACTTAAACTTTTTGCAGCCTCTCTTTTAGACTACAAAATCAACCTGTAAAATTGGACACAAATCGAAAACACAAAATTTTTTGAAAGTCCGCCAGGCCGAAATGGGTTAATTTATTCCAACCAAATTTATACAACTAAATGCGGTTGCTAAGAGGAACATTTGTGCAAAATTTCAAGTCAATCGGTCAAACAGTTTTGACTCGACATCAAAAACATTGAAAAAGCTTCATTGGGCCCTTGTGCCCAAACGGGTTAACCGAACTCAACAAAAATTTGTGCCAGACTTTATTTTCGACTGCGAAACCACCTTGTAAAATTGGACACAAATCGGAAACACAAAATTTTTTGGAAGCCCGCCAGGCCGAAATGGGTTAAATTATTCCAACCAAATTTATGCAACTAATTGCGGTTGCTAAGAGGAACATTTGTGCAAAATTTCAAGTCAATCGGTCAAACTGTTTCGGCTCGACATCAAAAACATTGAAAAAGCTTCATTGGGCCCTTGTGCCCAAACGGGTTAACCGAACCCAACAAAAATTTGTGCCAGCCTCTCTTTTTGACTGCAAAACCACCCTGTAAAATTGGACACAAATCGGAAACACAAAATTTTTTGGAAGTCCGCCGGGCCGAAAGGGGTTAATTTATTCCAACCAGTTTTATACCATTAATGCGATTAATTCCGTGTAATAAGAAGAACATTCGTGCAAAATTTCAAGTGAATCGGTCAAACCGTTTCGACTCGACATCAAAAAAACGAAAAAGCTTAAAACGGCTCTGGAGCCGCAACCTGCTGACTTATAAAAATGCGACATAGCCTATGTCACCCCCCGGACTCCCAAAATTATTCCTCTAAAATTTGGTGTCAATCGAACCAGTGGTTTTCACGTGAATCCTGGACAAACAAACAAACAAACAAACAAACAAACAAACAAACAAATTTTCTTCTTTATATATTAGATTACAGAAAAAAAATTTTTAACTTTGCTCAATCACTTGTGTCATTAATTGTATATTTAAATTAACTTGAACCACTTTTAAATTGGAAAAAAAAAATTAATTGAAAAATCATTTTAATTTACCTAATATGGAGAAAATGACATATAATTATGTATATATTATATAAAATTAACTTTGTTTCTTATATTTTTAATTTATAAAAAACGAGGAAGATTATAGTTGCCCTTGCCAACTTTTAGATATCCGTGCATACCCACTATGATGTACAAAAAAAAAAATAAACCGTTATTTACCTTTATTCTATTACATATATTACAAAAAAAAAATACATATATAAAAGTAAAATAGTAAAATAGCTAAAAAAAATTATCCTACCCCATTAGTTTTGCTTATAAAAAAAAAAAATAAAAGTTGGTCCACCCTAAAAATTGGTTCAAGTGCCCAGTGGCTTGCCCTATTACTTTACCTGCCCAGTTTTATTTTTAAACTCGTAGCTTCATTACATTCATAGTTATCAAATTGACAACTTTGTATGGCAGTTTCACGAAAATTTAGCCGTAACATTTTAAAACTTCATATAAGTGCTGAATTCATTATATAACTAAACGTCTGTAATTTTCATCCTCGTAGTATAATTAGTTTTGAAGAAGCCTTCGTTAAATTTTGACGAAAAATAATAGGGAGCCTAGATATTGTCTAAAAATTACTTTGTGTGAATTTCAAAACTCTAACCCTTTTAGTTTTTGAGTTATCGTGCTGACACACGAAAGGACAAACACACATAGATAGATCAACTTGCTTTTCGTTGCTGATCCGATACGTACCCTTGACACTATATCTAGCTCGTCTAGATCAACGCGTTACAAACGGAAGAGCAATTTTAATATACCCGATCCATATATGTATGCATGGGTATAAAAAGTAATTAATAAAATTAAAAATTGGAGATTTAAGTAAATGTGCAGTGCGAGAGTTAGATAAAATTTAGAATCGGCTTAATAAAATACATACAAAAGTACAACGATTTGCATCTCTTAACAACGACCAAAGCATATTATTCAATTGTAAATTATCTAATGTCCTTAAATGCGATATGAATGAGATAGAAAATATTCCCAATATTCCTATATTTAATTATCTAATATAGACCATATGTCATGATATTTTTACATAGGTTTAAAGCTCTTATCCCCGCAATATTTGATTTTGATTCGAAAAGTAAATTTTGTATTAGGTAAATGAAAATTTGATATTTTTTCACTTACAATATAAAATTATCTGTACAAGTTTCTGTTAATTTTAACAGTAAAATTTTATTGTTTACTGTAAGTTGTATTCATAATTATAATAAACTTTTTTACTATACATTGTGTGTTATGCTGAAATGTCAACATGCTTTTTTTGTTCTTCAACATTTTTATTAGTAACATAAATGTTCCTCAACATTTTAATAATTTTACTTGGTAAAATCAATTTAACGAAACACGTGGTTAATAAAAATTTTTTCTCATTTTTTACATTCTCTCAAAATGTCAAACAAATTTTTCCTTGTATTCATTCAAGCTAAGGCAGTCGGTACCCATTCGTTAACATTTGCAACTGTAAATTTTTTTCATTTTACATTTGCATTTACTTTTTTTAAAAATGGTTAAAAAGTTTTAGACAATATTAAACTATAGAAGACCAAGCACTAGTAATTAGTGTTTAATTTAGTAAGTAATTTTGTTTTTAAGTTTATCGCGAATTTCCCGAATATATTTTTTTAAGTTATCATGTAAACTGTAAAATTAATTAACAGTAAAATATAAAAAATGCTTGTAAGCGTATTTATAGGAATAGTTTTTTATTAGCACATTTTCAAAAAATTTTGTAAAAATGTGCCTATATAGCTTCACTCTGTCCGTCCGCCCGTCCGTCCGTCCGTCCGTATGTTTACAAAAACTTTTACACCGTTTGAAATAGAGAAAAGAAATTTTAACCATGGGTAGTTTTTGCAAAAAAAATAATTTCGTAGAAGAATTTTTTTCTGTAGCCCCACCTGTTACGGGGCTACAGCCCCCCAAAGTTGGAAAAAGCCCTATATTTAAATTGTTATAACAAGAGTTCTGTTAGATATATTTTCAATATGAAAACGGCAAATGATAGCTGGTTTCATTTGCTTTATAAATTTTTACAAGGCAAATGTTTAGGGTTGCCATAGGGTACTAAAATTTAACATTACGCAAAACTCAATTTTCGCAAAATTTTTGGCCACACATATCTTCTGAACGGTTCAAGCTAGGGTCTTGAAATTTTGGAAGAAGTTAGATACTCAGAAATTAGTAGGAGTCGGTTAACAAAATTTTTTTGTCCAGCCCCCTATTTAGGAGCTATAAGGGCTCGAAAATTGAAATTTTGCTATTTTAAAACACCTGTAACTTGAATACCTGTCCAAATTTTTTTTTATTAATATACAAAATTTAAAGGTCCAACATTATATTTTAACATATGTTAAAGGTTTTTCTTAAATTTAAAAGGGGTTCCTTAAATTGAAGAAAGTGTCTCTCAGTTTTACCCATTTTTGCTTAGATAATAAAATTCTAAGTAAAATTGCAAATTTTTGTGTAATTCACAATTTAATTCCTAGAACCTAAAAAATTAGAGGATGAGGGGGGGGGGGAGGGGGGGAGTTAGATTCTTGAGAAATTTGGCAACCTTCCCCATTGAAGGGCTATAACAACTTTTAAATAAAAAATTTACTGTTAGCAGTAAATTTTATAAGTCAGTAGTAACTATTTCCAAGTAAATATTTCCAAAGTTAAACTCAGTATGTAATCTTCTAATATATAAAGAAGAAAATTTGTTTGTTTATTTGTTTGTTTGTTTGTTTGTTTGTTTGTCCAGGATTCACGTGAAAACCACTGGTCCGATTGACACCAAATTTTAGAGGAATAATTTTGGGAGTCCGGGGGGTGACATAGGCTATGTCGCATTTTTATAAGTCAGCAGGTTGCGGCTCCAGAGCCGTTTTAAGCTTTTTCGTTTTTTTGATGTCGAGTCGAAACGGTTTGACCGATTCACTTGAAATTTTGCACGAATGTTCTTCTTATTAAACGGAATTAATGGTATAAAACTGGTTGGAATAAATTAACCCCTTTCGGCCTGGCGGGCTTCCAAAAAATTTTGTGTTTCCGATTTGTGTCCAATTTTACAAGGTGGTTTCGCAGTCGAAAATAAAGTCTGGGACAAATTTTTGTTGAGTTCGGTTAACCCGTTTGGGCACGAGAGTGCAAAGAAGCTTTTTCAATGTTTTTGATGTCGAGTCAAAACTGTTTGACCGATTGACTTGAAATTTTGCACAAATGTTCCTCTAAGCAACCGCAATTAGTTGTATAAATTTGGTTGGAATAATTTAACCCATTTCGGCTTGGCGGGCTTCCAAAAAATTTTGTGTTTCCGATTTGTGTCCAATTTTACAAGGTGGTTTCGCAGTCGAAAATAGAGTCTGCCACAAATTTTTGTTGAGTTCGGTTAACCCATTTGGGCACGAGGGCGCAAAGAAGCTTTTTCAATGTTTTTGATGTCGAGTCAAAACCTTTTGACAAATTGACTTGAAATTTTGCACAAATGTTCCTCTTAGCAACCGCAATTAGTTGTTGGAATAAAAATTTGAAATCAATTCAAATTTGGTTGGAATAATTTAACCCATTTCGGCCTGGCGGACTTTCAAAAAATTTTGTGTTTTCGATTTGTGTCCAAATTTACAGGTTGATTTTGCAGTCTAAAGAGAGGCTGCAAAAAGTTTTAGTTAAGTTCGATTAACCCGTTTTCCACGACGACGCCATGAAGTTTTCTATAAATTTTATTTTCTTATACGATTAAAAGTATTTTATTGAAAATTTTGTGCCAACATTTTAATTAAAACCCACATGGTTAATTTGGTTTTGACCTGTTTGTGCGTTTTGAACAAAGATTCAATGAAATTTTCAGTTTTCTTCAAATGAAATCTAAAAATCAAAAAATTCGATTTCTTATATATAATGATTAAAAACATAGTATTTTAAAACAGTTTTTCCAAAAAATAAGCCTGCATTTCTCTCATCAAATCATAAAAAAACGAGGAAGAGCGTATTACAACTTTCAGGTGAGTACTAAACAAAATATAAGTTGAAAAGCAAATTTTTAAACCTTTTCTAAACCATCGACTATATTTTTTCAAACGTTGGCAATTCAAGAAAACTACTATTGACATAGTATAATGACATAATGGCAAACTTAGTATCCCCATTTGACAAATAGTCATTTTAATTCAGTTAACATTATTCGCCGGAAACCTAACATCCTCAACTCTATCGTCAAGGAGCACCAAATTGTCAAGAAGCACCATGTATAGAAAAATTAGAGATAATCGTTCAAACTGTTTTTTAAAGTTTTTGTTTCGCAATCGGTTAAAAGAACTCGACAAAACATTTTTTTAAGCATTCCCCTAATTCAAAGAAGTTGTACCTACTTTCAGAAATTGGACGTAATTTACTTACAAATTTTTTTTTGAACAATCGTCGGGTCGGCAGGGGTTAACAACTTCCAAGTCTGTTAGTAAATTGAACTTCATTTTCAAAGAAGAACACATATACGAAATTTGAAGTTAATCGGTTAAATCATTTCTAATATATAACAAAGCAACGAAAAAACCTATAAAAAGCTGTTGGGCCACGATGGGTTAACGGAACTCCACAAATATTTTTTTGTGGCTTCATCTATAAGCAAAGGAGTATTTCAAAAAATTGGCTGAAACTTGCGTTTTTACAATTTGCAAGCTTCCGGGCAACGCCGGGTAAATCTGCTAGTACAATATAATTTTGAAAATGTGCTTTTTTAAAAACCCTTGGTTTTTTTCCAACACTTGTTTGTATTTGCAATTTCTTCGAGATAAAAAAGGATTTTTGAATTATATTTCAAAACTTTAAGAACACTACAGCCTCTTTAGTCGTTTTGCTTTTACTTGAGCTAGTTTTACAAATCATGCAGTATCAAAATTGAATTTAGCATTAGCTCCATTGAAATGTAACTACTTAAATATTTGTTGTCAAATTTGAATGTATTAAATATTTTAAGGCATTCATGCATCTATACGTTTTTACATATAGGAAAATCCAAGGTAGAATACTACTAATTTATTTTTTTGATATTTGATACACAATTTCGAAATGGTTTTGAATTGTTGAACAAATTATATTTCCATTTATCAAAGTGTAAATAAGTGAACCTAATGTATTTACACATTATAATGTATTTTTTGAAAAATATGTTTTGATGAGAGTTTGATGAATGTTTATAAGTAGTTTTTGCATGTTTTAAGTGTCGTAAAAAACAACAAATAGGTATTCAAAAATCATAAAACATGATAAAGGAGGAAGCTAAATTATCAGAACACTCAAATAATATTACAATGTCTCAGTACATATACAAATTACAATATACATACTTGTACATGCATATATTTAAGTGAAATTTCCTTCCGGTACTTTTGAACTCTTATGAACTGCATATTAAAATATTTATTCTATATATACGAATAATAAGCTTTGTGCAAAATTATTCTATTCCAGAATATTATGATGATTGTTGAGTTTAAATTAAAATATAAAAAAATGTAAAAATATATTAGAATATAATATGTATTAGAATAGGTTGATTTAAAAAATTTTTAACATAGCTAATATAGGTATAAAAGCAGGCTTGTATGAATCTGCTAAGAATACTTTTTGGGTAGCCCCCATCTAGAATCTGTACGAGACCAAAAATTGAGAATTTTTGAAACCTGTCAAAATTTTTTTTGAAGCAATTTGCATAAAATAATATGGAGCTTTGACATTACAGTTTAACTTGGGATAACAGAGATTATAAAAGGGTTCCGTAAAACTGAAAAAAAGGTCTCGTCATTGTTTTACAATTTTTCTTATATTTAATTTAACTTTTCCATACATTCCTTATTCAAAACTTATAATGTAACATAGTCTGTTTTTTAAAATGTACATTTTTATAAAACCTTGGTTCATTCAATACTTGTTAATACTATATTCTTTTGTTCTTCTTTTATCTCACAATTTCTTTCAGTCTAATTTGAACTCTTTCTTTCTTCCATATACACAATTTTATATTGGTTTTATATTTTTGGTAAATATAATATACTTTCTTACATATATAATGTTTACATTTTTATTGAAAATAGCTTAACACTTTCCACTTTTTATGCATTATTTATTTTTTAATACTCAAAAAAAAAATAACACAATTCAAACAATAGAGTCAAGTATTTAACAGTTTAAATGTCTACTTAATTTATAAATTATTGCATTAGTTTTATTTTTTCTTTTTTTTTTTTAAAAAAACTCTTTTGTTATTTTTGTTATATAAAAAAAATTTATCGCCCACATACTTAAGTGCATACCCAACCCTTATTTTACACGTTAAATATTTGCAATTGAATATGGTATTTATAGTGTTAATCGAAGTAATGAGTACGCAGTCCGCAGATACTATACTATAAAATGATAAAGAATTAGCTTTATAGTGTAAAAGTGAAACTATGTAGAGTGCGAATGGTGTAAATTGAAGGATGACTCCCAAATTAAAATCAAAACAGAAAATTATGCACTACAGGAATTTGTAAGAGAAAGAAAAATAAATAAATGACGGGGGGAATAAATTTTATTACACCAGAAGATTATTGGAATTAAAAAACACAATAAGTTAAGGTTTGAGAATTAATAAATGACTGTATAGATTTTTTTTGCAAAATCTTTTAAAAAATTTTTCAATTTTGTTTAACTATGAGTGTTTTATTCGAACTTGTAAAAATAATGATTACTTTGCAATGTAATACTTGAAAATTACAATTACTTATGAATCGAAATCTAAAATTGATTACCATTACCATAATAATCGTGCTAAAATTTTTTGATTATGATTATTAGTAATCAAAAAAAAATCTTTAATTCATATTAGATTATTATATTTTAAATTACTTAAAAGTAATCGAAAATGAATCCAGATTACTTCTTGATTACTTTACTTTTTCCCAAATTATTGTGAAATAATCTGCAAATGATCAGAAAAGATAAATAATCAAAAATAATCGCAAAGTAATCCGAAATTAATATGCATTTGAGTCTGACTATTATAGTAACGGTAATCAAAACTATTGATTACTATTACTAAGTAATCAAAATATTACTGGTCTGATGTTATGTTAAATAAAGTTTTTAGTATAAAAACAATTTTAAAATAAATAATGTAAAACTTTGTTCATTATTTACTATTTTATACATTATTTACTCCCAAAATATAATAATAATGATTACAATGTTTAAATTATTATTATGTATTTAGCCACTAAAATTCATGCAAATGTTTATATGTAAAGGAATCTATGCAAGCGTTTTTTTTTTTAATTAAACAAAAACTGAGTACCAGACTTATATTTTGTAGTCAATTACACCTCAAATTATATTTAAAACTAATTGTAATTGACTTTTTAACAATTACACTTACATGTTATATGTAATTGCAATTTGCCAATTGCCATCTGTAATGGAAGAAATGCAATTACAATTACATGTAATGGATAAAAATTAATTGAAATAAAGTAATTTTAGAAAAATTAAATGTGATTTATTTATATTAATATTAAATTACTTATAAATATTATTTATTTGTCCAAATGGTCATTATATAAAAAAAATTTTTTCTTAACCAAATGTGAATTAATATATTTAAGTGTTATTATATTAAATTAAAAATTTTCAATTACAATTATTACATTTAATTTAAATTTAAAAAACTGTGATAAAAATTACAGGTAATTGTAATTGAAATCTTTGTAATTGTAATTAACCAAAGTCTGTTGAGTACCTATTAATATCATATTGATATATATATATTTTAAATAATTCTCCTAAACTTTTAGTATTTTTACCTATGTCTGATTAAACGGGAGTATAAATTATTAGTAATATTTTCTTAAAAATATTAACTAAAGTATTTTCCAGCTGAGAATCAGCAAAAGAAAATTGTTTTGAAAAATAATTTTGGAATTATAGAACAAACTATTCTTTTGAGTATATTTTTGAAACTTAAAACTTCAGATTTTTTTTTAAGAAAAGCTAAAGAAAATTTAAATAGTACAAACTTTTAAATACTTTAAAAGACTTTTTTGTTTAATTATTTTTAAAATTTAATTTTTTTGTTCCCCTGTTTTTGAAAAAAAAATAGTCCAAATTTTTTTTTTTTTAATTATGTTTGAAATAGAAAACTTTTTTAAAGAAAAACAAAAAGAACAACATAAAATTATTTTAATTAAATAAAAAATTGTTTAAGAACTTTGAAGAAAAATTTCAAAAAAAAAAAATGACAGAAAAATAAACAAAATCAGGCGAAAAAGTTCAAAATGTCTTATGTATATCTCTTTTTAAAAATGTTTTTCCATATGTGACATATGTTTTCTAAGTACAAAAACTCATTATAAAAAAAATCTGTGCTATGTAAAAAAAAATAATAAAAAAAAAACTTACAGAGTGAAATAATTAACAAGAAATACAATTTAATAAGTTAAAATATTAAAACAAAAAACGCAAATCAAAATGTCAAAAAACCGAACATGAATCTTTGCTCAAAATTAATTATTTGATGTCAATAATCTATGTATGATTACATTTTAAAAAAATGAAATTTTTCACATCTGGGAACTTATTTATAATTTATTAATAACTAAGTCATAAAGTGTTAAAAGTGAAAATATGATCGATTATTGAAAATATGTGATAACAAAAGCAATACAACAAACAAAACACTAAACCAAAAACTTTAAAATATTTGTGGTCTTTGAATTTTGAGATCTTTCAGTTTAAAAAATTTATTAGGCACGAAATGTTTCGTAATTTTTTATTCAAACTTTAAAAATCAAATTTTTTTTAAAGAAATTTTACTTATTATAGCTGTCAAAGAAGAACTTTTACTTTTAATATATTTTACTGTTATAGTAATTAAATTTAAATATCAAGTTTCAAAAGCGATTTACTTGTAGATACTCTTTGAAAAGTACAATGACTTTGAAAAATACGAAGTACCTTTTTTAGAATTTATTTTTTACATACAAAGTATCGTTCACTTAATAATTAAAATAATTTTATTTATTAATTTATTAAGTATTTGCAAGTGCATGCAATGCCTTTGCAAATTGACGGGCCCTTTCCTTTCGGTTGCCATTAATTTTATATTTTACTATATATATTTGGTCACCATGGGGATTTGTAAAGAAAAATTAGTTTTCCATAATTTTTTTTTATTTAAATATCGTATGACCGGGAGTCGAACCCAGACTCCCCCGATTAATAAGCCAAATGCTTATCCATTACACCACCGAGGTCCCATAATTAAAACTAGTTTTTTTGGAGAAATAACATTTTAGATAGAATTGGAAAAAAAAGTTGTATTCATAAAATATTTTAAAAGTGGTATTCTGTGGTAAAGTGGTAAAAGTGGAATTTAAGCTTTAGTACAAATTAAAATATAACAAATAATAAAAGAAATATAATTAATATAAACAATGTTTTAATTAAAAGTGGTTTTTACAAATTAGAGTTATTAAATAAGGGTCTGTTATGGTATTTTAATTAAAAGTATTTAAGTATTAAAATTTGGACATGTATTTCATCAATTCTCGACCCCTTACAGCTCTTAAATAGGAAGCGTGATAAAAAAAATTGTGTTAACTGACTCCTACTCTTGTTTTGAGGATCTAATTGAGGAACTTGAAAATTTCATGTCTTCAGCTTGAGCCGTTCAAAAGCCGTTCATATGTTGAGCTAATAATTTTAAAAAATTCGGTTCTGCTTAATGCTTAAATTTTAATATCGTTTGGAAACCCAATACATTTGCCTTCATATATTTTTAAATCTATAAAAACAGCTAACTTTAACTGTTTTCAGATTCAAAATGTACCTAATAGAACTCTTGTTATAATAAATTAAATGTATGGCTTTTTTATAGTTCCTTAAAGCGTGGGCTACAGAAAAAAACACTTCCATGAAATTTTTTTTTTGTAATACCTACTCAGAGTTAAGATTTATTCTCTACTTGGAAAGATGTAAAAGATTTTATAAACAGCGAACGGACGGAGTGAAACTAATAAGTACATTTTTTGAAAATATCCTAAAAACGATTAAAGGATTCTAGTAATACTAGAAACCAAAATTGAATTTTGCAATAACTAATATTTAAAGTTTAAAGATACTCATACTTATATGTAAAAAATTGTTAGAAAACCATTTTAAATAATTTAAAGGCCCAAATTAACTTTAAAAACTTAAACAAATTCAAAATTAAAAATAAAATAATTAACCTATTAAAATTCAAAGTAATTGGGTTAAATATTGAGTTAAAATTCAAAATACTCAATAAACACATAAACATTTAAAAGAAGAGAACCTTTAAAAGGTAATAAAAACACGCAAACAAAATATAAAAATAGTGAACTCCCTTTCGTTTTTTTATGTTTACACGCATTATTTATGTAAAACGAAGTGTAAATTCATGTTTAGAATTTTATATAAATATTTCTATTATTCAATATTTAATATTTTATTTCCTCTATTTTAATTATTCAATAAAAAAAATTTTTTATGAAAGTTATAAGAAAAAGCAGTTATTGTAATTGTAAGAATATTCAAGTGCAGTGTTGTTGCTGTAGGTCTAAAAACAAAATTAAAAAAAAAATAACAATACAACGGTTCAATTGATGATTCGTATGCATAACAATCAGCAATCCTTCACAAAATTCTTCCGAGTTTACACATTCAAGGGTCAAAAATTAAAAACTTAAAATCTACCTAAAGTTGACGTGACAATTTTTTTTAATAGAATTAATTACAAAATAAATATTTATTACAGAATATTAATAATATGTAAATATTTAATACTTTTAATGTAATACCTGTAGTTAGTTCAAGCAATTACATTATAAGTCGTTACAAAGGTTAATAAATTTTAGTATTGTTATTAAAGTATTCCATGTTCAAAATGACAATTATAGTTATTTTTTTATTTATTATAATTGTTTTAGAAAATTTTAATTACTATTCCTAGTTAAGTAAGTATTAACTATTAGTAATTTCTATAATAATTGACCTATTTTTTATTTTCAAACTGATTGAGGAGTTGCATTTAACATTCCAATGAAAACTTGTAAGTAAAACCTGTTGAGTGAAACATGAATATTAATTTGGCAATTATAAAATTTTGTTCTAGTTTCTAGAGGAAGTACCCCAGTTGATCTAAACGCCTTTCTGAAAAAGAAATTTGATATAAAAGGAATTTAAGCATAAAAACACATTATTCTTCTGTTGCTAGAGGAAGCACTCCAGTTAACCTAAATTCCTCCATTTGTACTAATTGGACACTTCGGAAAACAAATTTTGGTGGCAAATGGGACATTTGGTATAAATTTTTTTTAAATGATTTTTAGGTTATTAGTCATGTGTTGATCATGATGATGATAATGAAGATTATGATGATTTCAATTATATGATTATCTCAAGTTTGAAATATTTATAATAATTAGAAGGAGTTTAAGAGTTGAGTACAAAATCAATATTGGAGTTGGATTAAAAATTCAGGGGATTCTCTTTTCCAGAATATTTATATATAACATGCTTAATATGAAAAATTATTACATCTACAAAAAATTTACATCAAGTGTCCCATTTGCTAAAAATATTTTATGCGAAGTGTCCAATTTGGGAAAATAGAAATTTGCTTAATATATTTTAACTGGTGTGTAATACTAAAATGTTTTTCTGTCAATTGGCTTTATACCAAATGTCATTTTAAGAAGTGAGTTTATTCCAACTGTTATAGACCCGTTTTTGGGTGTATTTAATTCTTCGACTTCCAGCTTTACTAACCGTTATTCTTTCGCGTTTATAATCTAACTTAATTTTTAAAATGTTTGTATTTTATAAGTATCTACTTAATTTAATAAAAATAAATAATTTCCAATTCTTATCATCTGGCCATTAAATATTTCAAAACAGTTTTAAAGGCTATTAAATTCTATTAAAGAATATTTGCTTACTATTTATAAATTTTAATATTGCAGACCACAACCATTTTATATTTTTATGAATAAGGAAATAAAAAATTACCAATGATTTCAAATATATATATATTTAATATCTTAATCTTAATAGTACAAAATTCTTATCAAAAGGACATTTTCACAGGATAATAACTGAAAATCTTAAATTATGACTTTTTATATATATATGTATAAAAAAAAAAAAATTTACCGCATTTTCATATTATCGTCATTTTACGATTTATACGTGTCTGTCAGCTTATAAAGTAATAAAAATGTAAATATATACCACACTTTTTATTTCTTTCCTCATTTATTATTGTTTTCCTTGCCTTTTCTTTTTTTGTTACATTTTACGTCATGTCCTCGTATTTGTCCTTTATAATATAAATATACATATATATATTGTGATTTATATTTTCAGATTTTAAATGTGCCATATTAAATTATCAGGACATAAAATAAGTCAAATCGCGATTTGAAAAATTGTTCATATTCATCTTAATAGCAAAAAAGAAATTTATAAAATTTTTTTATCAAATTTAGATATGTAATTTTATTTATATATGGGTTTTTTCACAGTTTGGGAAATAATACAAATTCAAATCGCTAGGCAATTTAAAGAATTAGGTTTTTGGTTTAGTCCGAACATCAAATTTTTTAAAATTAATGGTTTTAATCTCCTGATAACCCTACCCTATTTGATACTTTTATGTATTTTTTAAATCATAAAAATTCCTTAATTTAAGAATTTTAAATTTATAAATTTGATTTTTTTTTTTAAACTTTAATGGGATTTTATATGTTTCAATTTGGTGTTTCCGAACTAAAGTTTATATTTAAATAAATTCGAAAATTGTAGAAAATTATTTGTCCAATAAAAAGAAACCGAAATTTTGATAGCATCTTATTTTTATATGATAATTGGAAAACTTCCAATAAAAATTCATTTTCTTAGATTACGTGTATTTTAAATTTTAAATAAAAAATATATTTGAATAAAGAGATAACTAAGCCAAAATACTTTTAATATTATTACAATTTAAGTCACAAGTGTCAAAAAATTTAAATTGACTAGAAAGAGTAGAAAATGTAATCTCCATATGAATTTAATCCACCCATAGAATCAATCCGTAAAATACTTTTCTAATCGACTATATCCATGACAAATCTTTCTTGAAAGGCTTATATACTCCTTATAGTCAGTTACTAAATCTATTGATTATTTTATAATTCCATTTTAGATTACATATATAATTCCATAAAATTTTTATCTTTAAAGTAAACCACTGTAAAAAGGAGTAATCATTTCGATTTAACTTAAGAATTTACCAGAACGTAACTGTTTTATAGGTCTTATAACATTTAAAATATACAAGTATATTTATTAATATAAACATCATCAATTTATCTTTTTCTTCCAATATTTTTTAGGTATAAAAACTTTTTTAAATTATGTAACTTAAAAATGAGGTTATTAACCTTAGGAAAAAAACCTAAAATTCTGTTAAAAAATATTTAGAACCTAAAATTATTTTGTATAGTCATTTTTGGTCAATATTTGCTTAATCATCAGATTTCTTCATTCTTTTTTTTTTATAAAAAATTTATAATATCAAATTTAAGAAAAAATCCTGAAAGTGGCAATACAAAGGAAATTATCATGGAAGAAATACATATATACTGCTATTGAATTAAAACTTTTTTTTAGAATTCATTTTAAAAAGTATTTGTCCTTTTTTTTATAAACAAAAAACAAAAAAAAATTTAAATCATGACATATCCTTTTTCAGCTCTGTTACTTTTGTTAGTGAATTCAATAAATTATATTTAAAAAACGAATTGGTGAAAATATTTATTTATTGCAATATTTAACCTTATCACACAATCCATTGATGTGGAAAATCCATTTAGGTATGGTTAGTACCAAAACAAACAAACAAAAGTATTTTAAGAAGTGAGGATTAAAGGATTGGGTAACAATTGAAGTATAAATGCGATTTTCAAATAAAGTTTAGAAAAATATTATACTGTTTGATTTTTTTAAAGCACTAACTGTTCAACTGTTAGGCTAATAAGCCTGTCTATACCATAGGTACATGTTGGAACAGGGGGTCATATTATATTCGTGTTACAATTTAAAGATGATTTAGTACTAGACCTTATAACTTGTAGAAACATCTTAGATTTTCAATAGATACAATTCTTTTTTTGTTTATATTGTAATATTTTGTATTTGAGTTATAAGGTATTCTATATCTGTGAGTTATATTATTCAATTAAATTGTTTGTTTATATTAATGTTTTTTTATTAAAGATATACAATTAATAATTATTAATTATGCAGTCAGATCTTTAATAGTCTAATCTGAGTATTTTTAAGTTCAACAGGACTAATCATTTAAATTTTCTGAATTGGCAATCTCTACGATATTTTTGTAATATAAATTACTTTTATAATAAACATAATTGTAGATCGTTTGATTAATATTTCAATTTTTAAATTCATTCACATTCTATAAAGATATTTATAAATTTTTATTTAATCAGTTTTAAACGGTCATATGTCAGAATGTCCCATGGGACTTCTGGCATTTTTTTAGTGGGACTTTGGTCTCATGGGACATTACATCATCTTATATGAAATATTATTTAAAAACTTTAATAGGAATTCAATATAGTTCTTGCTTAAGGCGTTATACAATCTAACCAAGAAGTTCTTAGGCATTCTCAAAACTTATTATGCAATATGGATGTATCGTCAAATACATACTATTATATTTCAAAAGGCGTACAATGATTAGAATTTTTTCTCATTCTTTGTCTTATAAGTTTGTTTAACTTTTTTATTTCCTTTTTTATCCAAAAAGTTTTTATATATACATTTATTTTATATGCGTTCATTCATATATATATATTTCTAATATATTTACAAAATAAAACATATATATAGCTATTAATATAACAAAATGTTTATGAAAAAAAATGATTTATGATTCATGATTTGTTATAAAAGTCAATCAATAAAAAATCAAAGCGTTTATACTTTCTACATATATATAGTGTATATATATATACACTATGATAAATCGAGAACATCATGGACATCAATTGGAATTCTGAATTTTATGTTATAACTGTTATAATGTATTAGAAATCTTACAATAAATATAAAAATTAAAAATATAGAAAACTTCAATTAAATTGAGAAATTAAAAAAGTTTTCTTGGAAAAAATTTTCTAATATGAATATGATTTTGATTTGAATAGCTTTTATGACAAAAACTATTAACTTAGGAAATAACATAGTTTTGTATTTTTTATTATATTTTTAGTATTATGAATTTAATATATTAAATTACATAAATATGAATATATTTTATTAAATCGCATAACCGAATCCAAAAAATTCTTTATATATTCAAATATATAAAACTGTAGATTTGTTTCACAACCCCTTTCCTTAAGATGTTATTTTAGTGTCTTAAAGCCGCACACTATCTGTAGGAGCTACACCCAGCTGTAATAGGTCTCTTTCGAAGCTTTCCATGTTCCTTATAAGAAAAACACAAATACAGAAGTTTTTATGTGTTATTTAATGATTGAGAACTACACTCGTCAAATCTTCACTCAGGATTTTTATCAACTCAATCATTCAGGTTTTTAAAATTCAAACCAAATCATCAATACTACCCAATCTATCTGATACTCTTTATAAATGACTGTAGGATCATTTTAAATTTTTTATCAAGCAAATTGGTAAAGTAATTATGCAAATATCGTGGACCTTAAGTTCCTTGAACGTTTTTTTTTTATAAATAAGATCAGCTGTTATCTAAAATTTTGGAGGAGTACCAGAAAATCTAGTCTTGATTGACACTAGTCTTAAATATTTCCCATTTTGAGAGTTTAGTGAGTTTCGTTAATAAAATAATATTTAATAAAAGATGCACCGATTACAATGAAGGAACTTATTACTTTTCAATTACACCTGTATATAAAATGCAGTTTAAAATTATTTATCTTGGTAAAACCTGCCAATACTTGATCTAATACTTCAGAATCATTAATGATTATAAATATGGATTGACCATCAGGAAATTAAAATAATTTTCAAAAAAAAAAAAACAATTTAAGCTAAATGAGTAGGTGGTTAAAAAAAATTGCCACTATAAATTTGCAATACTTATTAAATATTATTATACAGTTGCTCTAATATCTAATTATTGTTTTTAATGAAAAATATTTTAAATTAAAATTTTTTTTTAAAAACATAAATAATTCATTTTTTTTCCTTTGATGTTGGACAATTTAAAAGCCACATATTTTTTTTTTTATACTCATCATATATAAGTACTGTAATAACTATTTACGAGTGTTGCATATTTTCCAGTATTTAAAAATTGCAATATTAAAACTATTTTTAATTAATTAAATTTTGCAATTAAATGGAAAATTTTTTTTTTTTTTCATTATATGTTTTTTAATATCTTGAAATTTCTATTATTAGGACACATGAACTCATTTAAAACCAACAAATTGCGGTTATTTTATTTTCAAATTAATTGAGTAAAAGTACTCTCATTATTTAGTATTTTGGTACTTACTTAATAATGAGATCATATATTGAAGTAGTTTGATAAAATAAACTAATAAATTGTATAGCTAGTGTGTTAATAAAAAACTTTTCTTTTATTAGAAAAAAAAAATAAAATTAATAATATTATTTTAATGTGTCCCATAAATTTATTCTAAAAATAGATTATTGTGAAAAAAGCAGAGGGAATTTTAAGATAAATTCAATTTTTTTGATATTGTGTTAATGCAAAATTTTAGAATTTTAAAATTAGAATTTTTTACAGGGTACTTACAATTAATTACAATGATTTTACTTTCTCCCATTTTGACATAAATATTTCAACAATCCAAACGTTATGAATATTTTAATGATAAAGCACGCTTAGGTACTTTTTGACACATTTTAAAAAAAATTTTTAAAAAAATTTGCCTATTTTGTTTCACTAAGCTCTTCCCTTCGTATGTATGTTTGCAAAACCTTAATACCCTTTTAAATAAAGAAACCAAATTTTAATTACGGATAGATAACGTACGCAAAACAAATTAATTTTTACCACCCGTTACTAAGCGACAGCCTCTAAAGTCCCGAAAAGCCCTTTAAATTTAAACTGACATACCGAAAGTTCTATTAAGTACATTTTTAATCTGAAAATGGTAAAATAGATTTGCCTTTATGAGCTTTATAAATATATTTAATACAAATATTTAGACTTTCCATAGGATACTTTAGTTTACATTATTCAAAACTCAATATTTTCAAAATTTTTAATCTCTCACATCTTCTGAACGGCTTAAGCTAAAAACTAAAAACTGAAATTTTGAAAGAAGAAAAATCTTAATTATGAGAAATTGGTATGAGTCATTTAAAGGATCTGTAAGGGATCCAAAATCGAAATTTCACTAATTTTAAACACCTACATTCCCATTTTGAGTACCCGTCTAAATATCTATCTAAAATATTTTGAATTAAATGTTTAGTATTATTTTTCGGAATTTAAAAAATTTGTCGTTGATTTTTGAAAATTAATTGATAATTACGTAATGCAGATTCAATTTCATTTGAAATATTCTCTTTTATCGGATTATAATAATTCCATTAAAAATTTAATATCATTATTATAATTAACAAAAGTGCCTGTAACACGAGTATTTTAATATATAAGTATTTATATGGTCATAAAAACAAAATATTTTTAAATCTATGCAAATGCATATTATATATTCAGTAAAAGTGTAATATAACAAGAATTTAAAATTGAATATTTGTTTTAACTCTTTATTTTGTTAAATGGCTAAAACTGAAATATATTTTTTTTTTTCATTTTAAAAAGCTAATTATAATTAAACTAGGTCTGATATAAATTTAAACTTAATTATCTAATGTCAATTTTATTTTACAATTAATGAATTTTCAACCAAGCAAAAATAACCTTATTACGGTTCGGCGTAATCATTTATTTTTTTTTTATTTTAATTAAATTTAATTTTATTACCTTATTTAGGCAATTTATAAGATACATCTGTTAAATACTTATTTATACACTTATTCTGTGTTTTTTTGCTTGTTCAATGTCTTTTGCACTTCTTCTATTTTATAAAGACCAAAATAAATTTATTATCCACTTTACACCACCAAAACATTTGCTATGTCTTACATATTTTTAGATTTCCAAAACAAAAGTAGTTTATTTTATATATAAATCTTATATTTAATATAGTACTTATATTTATTTTGAAATTTAATTTTCTGTTGTAATGGATAGTCATTGGGCAGGACATTTTTTTCATTCTTAAATAGGGGAATCCATTAGATTCATATAATAGTTTGGAAATTTAATATTACTATATTAAATATCTTCAAGTCAATTTTCCAATTGGTTTTCATTATTAGTTTATGGTAATTTGTAGGAAATAATGATAATAGTGATTATGATGATCATAGAATTATTTATGAACAGAAAAGAAGAATAGTCTTTCAAAATAAGCTAATGGAAATAAATATATAAGAAATTAGAAAAAAACAAAGCTACACATTTTTCAGATTTTCATTACATTTCCCAATTTCTAACGAATTTCATATACTTAATATATTTTATAGAGTTACTTTTCCTCCCATCTGCTATGAAAATTCTATACTTTTATTGAGTGTTTATATCGTAAGAATATTATGCGTGAATATTACGTTTATTAAATATTAATTAGATCATAATTTCAAATTTATTTTATCAAATTTTATTAAAACTTTCGAGATGTCCTTTGTATATTATTACGATTTATTAACACAATTATAAATTCCATTATAATAATTTACCTTTTGATATGAATATTTTTTGAAGTAATCTGTATAATGAATTCGTTTCCCTTATTCTTAAATCTCAAAAGTATTATAAAGAATTAATTATTAGGACAAAATTGTTATTAGCATATTATATACCTTTTATTTATTTGAAGAGATTATTTTGTACTTTAACATTTTTATGTTACACAAATTTTATATCAGATAATATTTCTTAAAGTACTCATAAATCTAAAAAAAAGTCAATGTTTTTGTAATGATTTGATAATTTTATAAGCTTCTTTTAATAATATTAAAATATTATAATTCATTTTATGATTTTAATAAGGATCTTATGTAATCCTAAATGAGTATTATAAGATCATATAATGAACCTGATGTTGTATTGTTTAAATTTATAAATATTGTGTAATGAATTATTCAAAAATTTGTTTAACAAATATTTATAGAAATAATTATTTAATAATAATTTAATTTTATCATTTACAAGCATTTTATTGCATTATTATTTACAAAAAAAACTCAATATTTAAGATTTTACTCTTTTTGTAATAAGTAATTATATAGTTACTAATTAAGTTTCTATCATATTTTTAAAAGAATTAAAACAAACAAAGAATTAAAAAAGACTACATAAACATTTCGAGGTCCAGATAGGTATATAAATATATTTCTTTCATTAAATTATATTTAAATTTTTAAAATTACTTTTATTTCAAAGGAAATACAAAATAAATGAGAGATCACAGTACCTTCAATGAATTTAATATAAAAAAATAAATAAACCAAAATAAAATTTAACATAAAAATGCTTTCAGAAAATGATATCAGGGGTATTCGAATATGTCTAGGATAAATAATTTTATTTTCACAACTTTTAAAAATAGATTTGACCTAATTTTAATAAACTTGAAGGAAAATATATAGCACACATATTCATAACTCATATATATATATATACACATTTATTTATATAATACACAAAGTACTGATGACTAGGTAATATTATATTGGGGGTAATTTCAGGTAAATTTCGCTACTAGGTGGGAGTCGTGTTTTTGTATAAATTGCTCTAATGCTAGTTCATTAAATTAACAACTCAAACCTATTGAAAATTGTGCCCCAACATCTGAATAGAAAAGTGAACACTGGAATATAAATGAGGAAGGAAAGAAAAATGATAGGTATGATGGTAACAAAATAATAACAGTATAAATGTCTTAAAAAGTTTTTTTTTTGCCATGATCCGTTATTATTTAGACGAAACGAAATGAATTACCACCCCTTATAGACAGTACAATGATTTTGTAAATGTATAGTGAAAAAAATAAATGAAATAAATATGGATAAAAAATGATTGGATAGAAATTATTGAATACGTGAATTAGTTTCTTATAACATTTTTAAAATTCAATTCATGAAATGGTTGAATTATAATTAATATTCGAGAATAAATTAACTTCGAAGAAAAATGGTTGTTATAGTGATTTTTTTCCAAATATCTTACAAAGTTTTTATCATAATATTACCCTAAAGTATTTTGAATATTCTTAAATTAAACTTAAAAAATTAAGGAATTCTTTTTTACCTACTGATTTTTTACTTAGAAAGGAAATGTGGAAATGATTGAGGTGGAATTATATAATTTATTTTACTTAATATATAAAGTTACTTTGCAAATTTTTATAAAATTATAAAAAAAATCTATAGAAATTAAGTACATTAAATGTCAGATTACTATTATATAGTTAAATTATCTGAACTGAATTTATAAATTTATATTATCTTTATTAAATCTACGGATTAAAATATTAAATAATGACTAAGTATTATAATTTATTTATAAAGATTAAATAATAATTTAAAAGAGAGTGAGTATATATTGTATAGGTATACCATACAAAACACTATTTTTAATTAAACTCTCTATTCAAAAATTTTCTAAATTAACTTTTCTTTAAAATACTTTTTTTTTAATAATTGCAGTAAGTTTTACAATCCATCTTTTCATCTTTTTAACAAAAGGAAAATTTTTTAATTCATTTAATTTTGACTAGAATTTTAAATCTTCTTTCATTTTATAAAAAATAGTAAATGCAATAATTCTTCATATTTTATAACAATTTTTTAATTAAGGCAGAACATCAAAAAAATTTAATTTTTTGAATTCATTTACTGAATGTTAGCTTATGTCATAGGGCCCTTTTATTAACCTAATCATACAGTTAAAGTTATTAATCAATAATAATTAATGAATTATATATGTCAGGACTCTAAACTACAACTTTTTCATACTTTTAATTCGAAGAGCCAACTTGATTAGAGAAATTTTTAAAAAGCTCTTGGATAATTATCTAAATGCAATAATTCTAATATAATTAACTAAATGCAGAAGTGTATTATTCATAGCAGAATAATAGAAACAGTCTCCAACTAATCCGTTAAGGATCGAAACAGTCTTCAACTAATCCTGCAAATTATACCATAAGATTAACGAATTAATTTTGCACATACATAATTCTTTTGAACTATATCATTCCATCATTCCTTCAATGTTAGTTACCTTTAGAATTTCAATAAAGTAAAAATTATTTAAAGTGGATATTTTAAATTCACCAAAGGTCATAGATTTTTAGCATCCTCTTCATTACCAAGCAGCCAATTTAACATTCTAGTGGAAATTTAAATTTAACAAATAAATATATAACTAAATATATCTTTAATTATATACCTATAGACTGTTTTTACTATATTTCAGATCGTGACAAAGTTCAATTTTTTTTTTTGAAAGTAACCACTAAAGCAAAAAAAATTAAAAAAAGTCCACGTCCATTTTCCATTCAATTAAAATAAAGAGAACAAAAAATGAAGAAAAAAATTTTTAAGAGGATTTTGCTTCGAAGCACTTTAGACCAAAGGACATAACGTTCAACAATGATGGTATATATTTTTTAAGTACTTTTAACAACTTTTTTTTTTAAATTTTTGATATTCTTCAAAAATCATTAAAATATTAGTGTCATTTAAAATTACTGTCTATAAATATAAATAAGTTTTTTTTGTACATTATATGTTTTACCATAGGTTTTACTTATTTTAAATTTATTTAAATTTATTAGAAGTTTATGCTCGGTTTGTTTTAAGTTCATTAATAAACATTTCGCAAAGTTTTTCCATAACTATAACATTTAATTTACATATAATATGTAAGATCAATTTTTATATTTATACATATTATTTATAATTAAAAAAATTGTTTTTTTTATTGAACAAATAAAGTTTTTTTTATCATTATTATATTATAAAAAAATTAAAATACCTACCTACCTATCCAAAATTAAGTAAGTAAAATTTTCAACTTTTCGTTATAGTAAATTAGAATAGTTAAAATAGTCAATTATTTAATATTATTCGTATTTAAAAAAATTATTAACTGAATTATATTAACTTTTATATGTAAAAATTTAAAAAATATATCATATTTCAACATTTGTTTTTTTTTTTAACACATATAATAAATGACAATAGCAACAAGTTTTACTTACCTTTAATAATAACTAAAAGTTAGTTAGTTGATTAACATTGATAAACTGATAAATATTTTACGGGATTTCCAAAATTTATTCCTTTCAAATGATGGTGTAAAAACTAAAATGTCAGAAAATATTTAACAAAATTAATATCAAAAAATTTGAAAAATGGTAACGATTCTATAAGTCAGTAAAAATATAATTGGGAAGGTTATTATTTATGTATGTATATACACATATCGCCTTTAAAAAAATAATAAATTAATTTTGATTTAACCAATTAGATATTTACTTAAGAAAAAATACAGAATACCTTATGAAAATTTGCAAAAGAATGCAAGTTACATAACTAACAAATCATAACTAAGTATAGACAATCTCAAAACAATCTCTGATATTTTTGACAAATGAAATAAGAGGCTAATTTTTTCAAAATATGTTTAAGCAATCTTTAACAAAAGAATACCTATATGAAATTATAATACATAAGGTGTTATAAACTTTTTTAAACAAATTAATATTTATATTATGAAGAATTATGAAGAATTTATAACTTAAATATCAATTTATTTTAAAAAATAAATTTATTTTATTATAAAATTCACATTAAACATCAGTTCATTATTATAATATTATATACATACCTATACATGTGTATGTAAATATTAAACACTTTAAAAATTGCTCAACAGGTTGCAGGAAATTATTTGAAATTATTTTAAAGTATCTATCAATATTTTTAAATGATAATATGTATATATGTATAAGTGTACAAATAATATTATTATATAAATTATTGGTTAGTAATATTGAATTTAAAATGCAAAAATTCAAAAAATTTAAATTCGAAAACTTCAATAATTCCATAATTTCATATATTTTATTTATGCAATTAGATTCTATTCTTCTAAAGAAAAAATTACAATCATAATATAAACCCTATGGGCAAAACCTTCGACAGTGTGCGTATACACAAGCCATGCACAACACATTTACAAATCGTTGGTTTAGTCTGACTGAAATGTCAAAAAATACTTTCAGTATATGAAAAAAGTAAATAAGAAGAGTGCGCGGTTTTTTCATCTTTATTTAAAATAATATAAAAAAGGTAATAAATATCATTTTTTTTAATAAAAAGTAGATATTTAAAAATAATAATTTGTGCTTTATGTAATTTTGTGTATGTACGGTTCAAAAAATTTAAAAATCGTACATAATATGTAAATAAAAAATTTTGGTAGAATCTATTTACATATTTAATATAAAAATTTTGTAGGTATGGAATAAATATAGTGTAATAAAGATTGTTTTAAATTTGTAAAGTGAATAAATTATAATTTTTTTAATTAATAAAGGTATTTTAAGTACCGGAATTAAATAAAATAAATTGATATGTAAAATTGATACATATAAATATGTAAATAGTGTTCTATGTACCTACATAAAAGTTAGTTCCTATCCTACTAAGTGCAATTAATATTTAGTTTAAGTTTTTTTTTAATATTAAATTAATACTTAGTTAGTTAGTTAGCTTTTTTTAAAAAAGTTTTGAAGTGCAATTTGTTTTTATAGTTATTTTTATAAATAATTTTATTTCTTGTAAATAATATATTGCTTGTAAATAATATTGCAATTTAAAATAAATAATGCCACGTCATTGTGTTGTACCAGGTTGTAAATCTAATTATGATTCGACTTCGCAAAAAATTTCAACATTTTCTTTTCCCAAGGATGTTGAAATAAAACAGAAGTGGATTCATGCTATTCATAGGGCAAACTGGGAACCTACAAAATATTCCTCAGTTTGTGCTATTCATTTTCGGGAAACAGATTTTCAACCTGATTTTAAATATAAAAATCCCAGATTAGATTACCAAGCGGTTCCGTCCGTCTTTCCCAATTTGCCACAATATTTAACAAAAACCGAAATAAAATTGAGAAAAGATCCTGAAATTCGAAGAGAAGAATTCAACACTGTAATGGAAAATAAAGTCGAACAATTCCTTCAGTCGGATATTATTAAAAATTTTGAGTATTTTAAAAGTAATTTTAGAGATAAAATAAAATTTAGTGATTATGTAATTTTTGAAAATAATGATAAATTAGTTTTTGTTCTATTAGAAAACAGTGTGGATTTAGATTGTAAATTTGCTGTTCGAATTTCAGTTAATAGTAACTTATTTATTAAAGTAATTTTAAAAGATTCGGAAGTTCCTCAAAATGCACTTAAATGGATTTTGCCGGAAAATTTAAAGTTAACACTTTGGTCGCAATTAGAAAATATTTTAACGTATTATAAATTTAATCATGAAGATTTAACTTTTGAAAATCGAAATTATTTTTTAAATCGTGCATTATATTATTTAAAGAAAGCTCAAAATTGTGATGAAGATTTTCCAAATTGTGGCAAATTGGATATAGTAACTAATCAGGTAGATATTTTAACTAAAATTAAACCAAAATATGAGTCGGACACACTAATTATGTCTTTTTTAATTTGGTCTCATTCCTCCGCTACTTATGAGATTTTAAGAAAATTTTTAATTTTGCCATGCAGAAGATATTTACAAAGCATATCTTCTAAAATGCATATTAGTCCAAATTATAAACAACCAAACAATGACGAGCATTATTTGCAACATGTTTCTAAATCATTAACAGACAGAGAGAAATATGTTGCTCTTTTAATAGATGAAATATACATTGATAAAGGTTTGCAATACAAAGCAAACAATATTTCGGGTATGGCAGAAAATAAGCCATTACAATGTGCTAGAACTGTAATGGCATTTATGATTAAATCAGTTTTTGGTAATTATAAAGAAATAGTTCGTTTATGTCCTGTAATTCGCCCGAGTGGCAACGAAATTCATTCCTTAACTTGTGATGTAGTTAAATTTGTACAATCACTCGGCTTTTCTGTAATAGTAATTATTACAGATAATAATAGAATTAATCAAAATATGTTTAAATTATTTAGTTCAGACAGTAATTTTTTTTTAAATCCAGATTTTCCTAATAATAAAATTTACTTGCAATATGATACCGTTCATTTATTTAAAAATATTAGAAATAATTGGTTAAATCTTGGAAATTTAGAGCAGACATTCATATATCCTAATTTCGAAACTTTGGAAATACAATACGCTTCTTTTGAAGATTTTCGAAAAATATATGAATCTGAGCTAAATTTACCAATCAAAAGAGCAAATAAATTAAATCATAAAACACTATTTCCGAATAATTTAGAAAGACAGAATGTGGGCCTAGTAGATAACATATTCCACGATTCAACGATTGCAACTCTGCGAGATCATAACATGATTCAAACTGCACAGTTCTGTGAAATAGTTCGTAAATGGTGGAATATTGTAAACACTAAAGGCACTCTTAAAGGACATCTTAAAAGGAATGAATTTTGTAAACCAATAAAATCTGATTCGGATATAAGTATTAAATTTTTAGAAGAATTTATTATATGGCTTGATGTTTGGAATAAAAGCGTTAATAATATTGGTACTCTAACTAAGGACACCTATGAAGCACTTATATTAACAACGAAAACTATAATAGACATTGTAAAATTTTCATTACAGCAATTAAAAGTTGACTTTGTTTTACTCGGGAAATTTCAAACAGATGATCTTGAAAGTCGATTTAGATTATACCGTTCTCTAGCAGGATGCAACTATAAAGTTTCTTACACTGAAGTAATTGAGTGTGAGAAAAAAATTCGCATTAATAACATATTCGTTCACAACAAAAAAGATTTTTCAAAATTACTTTACAGTTGCAATGATAATTCTTTGTATGATTATTCATATGAAATTACAGATTTTGATTCAATCTTAGATTCAAATTCTTATTTAGTTAACGCTAAATTTGAAAATTCTTCTTACTTACATGTAGGCGGATATGCTTCACATAACGTTGTTAAAGATATTAAGTGCTCTTCTTGTTTAAATTTAATTATAAAAGATAAGGGTGTACAATCAAAATACAATTATTTCAATTATTTACAAAGAGGCGGCTTATCGCAACCTTCCAACGAAGTTGGTTTTATCTTATTTCACATGTCCGCTATATTTCAAGAAATTCTAAAACAAGATCATTTAAAATTAAAGTTTTTTCAAAGTTCCAATCAAAAAGCCATTTTAATTGATTTAACTATAAATAGTTTACAAAAAGATGACGAATGCCTAACTGATATTGATTTAGATTATAAATGTCATTGTGGTATAGTAAGTTTCGAAATTTATTTTAAAATATGCAAAATTTTTGCTAATATTCTTTTAAATAATTATATTAAAAGTGTTAATGATTTAGAACATAAAAAATCAGCAGTTTCTAATAGAAAAATACTAACATTAAAATAATTTTTTTGTTAATATTTTGTGATATTCATTTTTGTTTTTATTTATTTTTTAGTTGTGAATTTATATTATCTATATTATTATTTTAAATATTGAATTAAATTTTATTTTCTTAAAATATGTTTATTTAGTCATGAAGACATATTTTTAGTTGTGATATTTATAGCATTATGCATATAATTAGAAATACAATATTATTTTTTCTAAGTTATTATTTATTTCGTCTTGAAGACGTATTTTAATTTGTGATATAATATTTTACATACATATAATATAAATTTGAATTATTTATTAATAAATTTTCTTTTATTTTATGTGAAATTGTCTTGGAGCTTCATACAAGAGGACAACTTCTATTTTCAAAATAAACTATTCATAATTGGAGCTTGGCAAATTCAATTGGAGAAGATTAGATTTTCTATTTATGTTTTTTTTTATTTTTAATTATTGTTTTTGTTAATTTTTTATTTATTGTTGTCGTTTATTATTTTGTTTTGATTTTCTTTTTTTTTTATTATACTTGAATTAAAAAAAATTATTAATTAAATTAAAAGGAAATAAAATGGTTTTTTTATTATTAAAAATACTAAATTTTTGTTTTTTAAATTATCCTTTAAAAATTTGTTCTACAATGTGTAACTTAAAATAATAAAGTTCAGTTATGCTAAATATAGATATTATATTTTTATTTTATGATATTAATATATATCAAAATTGATCCAATTTCCCTTGGCACGGCTTTTTTATACTCTTCCATATTATTACGCTTTGAACAGTTTTGTTTCCACATACCCACAATTCTTTGCAAATCAATTTTTAATAATCTTTTGTCGTGAGATACCAAAATTACACCGCCCTAAAATATTTTATAAATCTATTATATATGTTCTAATAATCATAACGTACCTACTTTAACTTTATTAATAGCAATTCCCAAGGCATCTATGATTTCTAAATCTAAATGATTTGTAGGTTCATCAAGATCTAAGAAGTTTAGCATAGCTAAATTTTTAACAAATACAAGTTAACAACTATATTTTGAAATACGAAAAACGTTTGAAAATTACACATGCACATTTTAACGAAAGCAACTCTAGACTTTTGTCTTCCAGATAAATTGCCTACACTTTGTAAAGCTAATGATCCGGATATTCCAAAATTTCCTAACTCTCATTTATATTCTTCTTGAGACTTTCCCGGAAATTCTTCTTCAATTATGCCCACACAACTTTTGTTAAATTAACTACATGATTTAATATCCTGCTCGTAAATCACGATGCAGAGTAACAATACCAGATTGTGGTGATAATTGCCTATGATAATTCTAAGAAATGTTGTCCATTTTCACCAACCTAAAATTATAATTTTTAAAAAAACAATATATAAATCCTTAAAAGAACATTTAAAAAAACTTACAATACAAATTTAAATATTCATTCCATTTATTTACCTAAAATTTGTAAAAATAATTACTTATATCAAACAATTATTAATTTTAAAATATAATACAAATTATAAATAAAGTTATACTATATAAAAATAAAATCATTTAAAAATTAAAATAACTAACCTGCTCCAAAATGTAATGTTAATCCAAATCATAATATCATATATTTGTTTACACTTTTAGTTTTGACTAAGCACTAAACGTCAGACTACCACTTGCTTGAATGTGTTAGTTTAAAAATGTAGTGCATGGCTTGTGTATACGCACACTGTCGAAGGTTTTGCTATGGGTCTATGCACACAAACACACACATGAATCTTCTAATTGTCAAAAAAAAAACTTACCTATGTTTTTCTTTTCATTTAATATCAGATCAGAATCAGCACACTATTTTATTCATGTAAAAACATATCAACATATACAAGTCCAATTCAAAACGACGCTATAAATTTACCGTAATTTTTACATTTTGTTAATTTTGTATAGAAAGCAATTTGTACATTTTAAATAAGCTTTTTACACATATATTACCTAATATTCAGTTAAAATAACAACTAATTATATTAATTTAACTATTTAATAAATAAATTTAAATATAATTAATACTTAAAACATATTATTAAATATTAAAATAAAGTTTTAAAATTTCAACACATAAATTTCATCCATACCGATTTAAGTCCGTATAAAAACTGAATTTTACACTTATATTTATATAATAAGTTTATTTCTATTTCAAACATTTCTCTCTCTATTTAACTCTTTACATTTTTCAATTGTTTCTCAAACTTCATAAATTTTATTCTATTCTATTCTGTTAATTTGTATGATTCATTCAGGAGTAAATTATATTGAAAAGGATTATTTTTAATTTCACGCAGTTTGAGTCGGCTGGTTTTAAAAACTTTTTTTTTGCTTAATATAATATGTTTGAGTTTGATAAATTGAAATGAGAATTGAGACTTGAGAGTTTGGTAAATTACAAAAACAAAGTAGAGAGAGAATTAAATGAAACCGTTTTCATTTTTGATTCACTCACCAACAAACCACAGTTAAATTAAATTGAATATTTGGAAATGCAAAATTTGGAAATTATTTAAAGAACAGTAAAATCCTTATTTTGATTTTTAAAAACTAATTTTTGAAAATAATTAATTTTAAAGTAAATAATTGGAAATAAAAAATATAATATAAATGTAATTAATAAGTATGATTTTAAAATTCGTAAATACTCGTATATATAAGTATTTTTCTACATAATAATTAAAATAATTTTATAATATTTCTGTAGTAATTTTATATTATTTAATATAAAAAGTGCGTACTGTACTTAAGAAAAAATATACTTCATTATTTTGTTCAAGGTCAATATCAATTATTTTTGTTGTTTTATTTTTAAATTTTGGTGTATATATATTTATTTATATAAAATATGTGTGTTTGTGCATTCGTAAATTTATAAAAAGAAAAACGAAACGAAATAAAAATATAAAAAAGTATTAGAAAATGTTTTCGAAAAATATTTTTATAGAAAAAGAACCAAAGTGCTTTAAACATTTGGTTTATATAATACCTATATTAAATGGAATATTATATACATAATATGTTATTATAAATATAGTTATTTGACAAATTTGTTGTAAAGGAAAGATTCTGAGGTAGATAAACTGAAACTTTTATTTATTTATTTATTTTTTTTATTTATTTGTACTACCAGACAATAGTAAATATTGCCTTATAATATTAATCCTTTGCCGATTTGACATTTGAACTTTTTATTAAATTATTGTAATACATATACACAATATTTTTTATTAGATATGATCCGACCAGGGTTTGAACCCGAGACTTTTCGATTGAAAAGCTGCCACTTTACCACTGAGCTATCGGTCAGATAAAACTGAAATATTAGGTATTTTTTTATACCCTACACCTATAGAATAGGTAAAGGGGTATATTAACTTTGGTATGGTGTTTGTAACCACCTAAAGGAAGCGAGCTAAATATGGAAAAGTATATATATTTGTGATCAGCGTGACCGCCTTAGTCGATATAGCCATGTCCGTCCGTCCGTCCGTCCGTCCGTCCGTAGGCACGATAACTCAAAAAATAATGGAGCTATCTTGATGAAATTTTAACTGTAGGTTACTAGGACTGAAAGTACGGCGGGGATTGCATATGGGCGAAATCGGCCCATGGGTTCGGATTCTGGACCTTTTAATCGGTTTCAGGGCTAACGAAAAAATATAAAAAATCACGATAACTCAACAACTAATGACGCTATCTTCATCAAATTTGTGCTGTAGGTTACTAGTAATGAAGCTACTTCGGGAATTGCGTAAGGTCGGGATTGGACCATGGGTTCGGAACCTAGAACTTTTTGATCGAATTTAGGCCAAACGAGCATAATTCCGAAACCAATGAAGATAGAACCTCCAAATTTAGTATCAGGGTGTCCCTTCCTATTTCGTAAGTGTCTTTGAAATTTGGGCCCCATTGGAGTAGTGGATCGGGGACCAGCCACTCAGTTCTTAGGCCCTTAAAGCATATTTTCGAAATTAATAAAGATAGTAACTTGAAACAAATGTAGAAGCATCCAATTTGCCACAGGGGTGTTCTTTACTATTTCTTGCGTGCCCCCTAATTTGGGATCAATTGGAGTGGTGGTTCAGAACCTCTCTTAGACCCCCCAATGTGTAAAAGCTTATCATCGAAATTAATAAAACTAGTAACTTAAAATTAAGATAGAGCGTTCCAATTGTGTACAAGGGTTAACTAGTATTGAAAGTATGACGGGACTGCATATGGGCGAAATCGTACCATAATTTCGGGTCCTGGAACCCTTGAAAAGTTCAAGGACTAACAAACATATATCTTACAAACACCATAACTCAAAAAATAATGCCGGTATTTTGATGAAATTTAACAGTAGGTTACTAGTAATGAAAGTACCATGGGAATTGGTTGTGGTCGAGTTTAATTTCGAAGCCAAAGAATATATTTCCTATGTCCTATGTGTCTCCGAAATCTAGACTTAATTGTAGTGGTTCAGCTATGTTCAAAGGTACTTGCTGCATTTATGTAAAATTTATTTTTATATTTAAATGAATTATATGAAAAGGTGTAAATTTTTAATTGTATTTTAGAAATACATTTATTGCATATTTTGCGTTTATAAGCTTTTCTATTAGGTATATAAAATAACCATTTAAAATAATTGCAATTTTTAAAAATTTGGATTATTAAATATATTATGCTTTGATTATCTTTTTATCACAAAATTTAATAATTAGAATTTTTTCATTTTGTAATTGAATTGGAATAATTGTTTTTTAATATTTTTAAATAGGTTAATTAGTAAGAATTTGTAGTATTTTTTAATAGATAGTGTAATTAGAAAATGTTTTTAGTATTATACAGTTAATTTGGTTAGCTATGACTTACGATCAAATTAATAACAGCTTCTATGGTGTTAAAATGACTTATGGATATGTCCTTAAATTTGAACCAATTAGGTGTAGGGTATTTCTAAGTCGGTTGCACCGACTGACTGTTTTTTTACTTATTTTAGAGTTAATAAGTAATTTATTTATTTTAATATTATTATTTTCAATAGTAAAATGTTTTTCTTTATAATGTGAAGTACAACTAGTTTTATTTATTATTAAGTTCTTGGTTATTTATTATACTTGTAATAAATATGTAAATGAAAAATGGATAATAAAGACTAGAATTTCGCAATCTAAAAGTGTTGTATATCCTCTATTCTATCACAAGCCACTTAACTATATTTTTTTTTAAATATAGACTATTTGTTATAAAAACTCCCTCGTAACTTTAAGGAAGGATCGAACATTGGTCTCCAGACAATATTATAAACAGCAATACGCATTTCTAAAATTTAATTATTTCGGAAGTAAACTTAAAAATTAATTAATTACATCATATGTAAATTTGTACGTCTAACTATTATATTTTAAAAAATTATAATATTGTTGATTTAAAAAAATAATATATCCGATAATCTTTTCGGTTCGTGAATACGATATTAAATTTCTTCATATTTTTCTAGTTTTCTAAATTTTAAATTTTTATAATATATTATAATACTTATTATAAACTTAACTAATAATAATGTGCATTAAAAAAAACAATTATGTGTATGTACTATAAATTGATATACTTTAATATCTGTAGCTTGATATTTCCGCCCTATGCTCCGACAGGAGTGGCATTTATTGAAAATACGTGTATTGTAGAGTTTATAGTTGTATCTGTAATTTTATTTTTACTTGTAATTGTAATCTCTAATTATTATTCGTGTTTTGAAATAAATGTAAAGGAAGAAAAAAAAAAATGTAGCTTGATATGAGAGAAATCTTGTAAGGTATTGTATCTTTTCCAAGTTTCATTCAGAAAATCACAATTGTATTTCAGATTAGTCAATTGTAATTCAGGAAGTATCAATTGTAATCCAGAAAGTCTTAACGGTATTTGAAAAAACAATATTTATTCAAAAGTGGATTTTCTTAGCCGCACGCTACATATGTATATTCAGTTAAGATTTTAATTGAACTTTTCTTAATTAAAATTGACGTTTTCTGAATTAAAAATTGACTAATCTGAGTAATAATAAATACTTTCAGAATTAAATTTGACTAATCTGAATTACAATTGTTGCGTTCTAAATTGAATTTGACAAATATAAATTAAAATTGATACTTTCTAAATTACATTTGGAAAAGGTTGAAATTTGAAAGAAATAAATCCTAGTCAATAACCTCGAGCTATAACTTTTAAGAATCTGGAGTTTTTCCCAAGAACAATGTCTTAAAATTGGTTAATTTCAAATCTAATCTAATAAAAATTTTATTTTCAAAATTTAAAAAAAAAAACAATAATTCCAAAAAAAAACTTAACTTTAATAATAAAAGTTTAATGTATTCTAAAAAGCATTTCCTATATTATACTTTTAAATTAGAATGATGTTGTCCTAGTTTCAACAAAGTATTTTTATTCATTTCGTTTTTCAATTTCTAACACATTAACAATGTCCTTTGATATTATTTGATAATCATTATCTTTGGAAAAACAAAACAATAAAATTAAAAATTCAATTTGAAGAATTGAATATGCAATTGATCTTATAATTTTTCGATTTTGGTATAAAAATGTACCGATTATGTAATACAACTATGACATATAAGAGAATAAAAAAAAAAAGAAACTTCACCAAGAAGCTATATTTCATATATTATGTATGTCATTTATTTTGCAATCATTTCCATATGACATGTATGTGCTGTATGTGCATAATGGAATTAGAACAGAATTCGCGTAATGTTATTGTGACACAGAAAGTAAAATGTAACTGACATAGTTAATACATGTTGCGGAAACATAATTTGCATACAAATTTTCAATTGCTTAAGAACTTCAACAATTTTTATTTCTCTATGGATAATAAGAATAATATGGACAATTAAATAAAGCCGAAAAGTTAATCTATGAAAGTAGAGCATAAAATTAAAATAAAATGATCTTAAATGTTTATTTTATCGATTTTTACAATTTTTAAAAAATAAATGAATTATTTTGGAACCACAAAGTTCGGATCTATAGCGACCACATTATTTGGCATATATTTAATATTTATATGAAGGTTTATATACATCTATATATATATTTTTATTATTCTACTTAATATTATGTAATTTTTCTTATAAGGTTTTAGATTGAAGGTAAATTTTTATTGCATAGACTTAGATACAATTGTTATGCAGGAACTACCAATTTTATATGATAGCTCTTAAAAGAAATAATGAAATGTATAAATATTAAAAACCAATTGATTATTAAAATTCAAGCTTAAAATAATAATATGATTGATTATAGAAGGTCTATGCTCATATTACTTATATGAAATATAGTGCTATTTTTAAATTAAAGAGAAAATTTTAGAAAACTTTAATCTTTTGATCGCAATACAAAACTCTTATCAGTTATAACACTTGTTGTGGTTTTACTGACTCTAACTGTAGTGAATATTATAGCATATAGTTTATACTAATGGTAAAAACTTTATAAAATTTTTACAATTCGTAAAGTTTTTTAACAACTTATTCTTTATATTCTATCTCAATTAATGAGTATTTTGACTTAAACTCTCAATTTCCTTTTGCTATATTGTAAAAACAAAGTCTATATAAATGACTTTTATTCTTTGTTATCATCAATGATATACACATAGTTAGAAATGTATCTTCAATATTATATTTAAATAAAATGAACAGGTTAAAGAGATTTTTAAATCTTTATTAAAAAAGTTTTCGTATTAAACTTAGTTGGAAAAATAAATATATATATAAAGTACTTTAAAAGTGTTAAAATTTTCATAAAGTCTAAAATATAGGTTAGGACACTTTGATTTTTAGTATGAAGTTATTTTTGAAGTCTTTAGCAAAATTATCATGAGCTAAAATTTAAATCTATAGATAATACTGGTAAAAATATGTTTTTGTATGTTCTTGTTTCTTTAGAACAAATTTTCAAAATTTAAAAAAAGTTTCCAATTAAAATTAAATCTGAGATCATTATAAATTTATTTAATCATGAAAATCCAATTACATCTACTAATAATTTTGATAACGTGTTTATATTTACAAGAAAAAAAAATTATTATTTAAATGAAATACAAAATTTATTTGAGTTATTTGAATTATTTTTATTTTTGATATCAATTTTAAAAATATTTGAAAACTCTAAAAATAAATTCTGAATAAATCCAAAAATAAATATATCTAAAGTTATCAAAAAAGCAATACGTTTTGAGGATTAAAAGATTTTATTTGATTTATATAAATATAACTTTGTATTTTTAAATTTATTTTTATCCTATCATTATCCTGTCATCTAACGTTCCCTTTTTTCAAATAGACACTTTTTATATTAGCTGTTATAATCATCCAAGCCAGGCGAAGAGTATCAAAATTCATTAGTAACTAATATAGAAAATGGAACTAATAAGTATATGATTTCTGCCATATCCTGTTGCATGTTTTTCCCAATAATTAGAAAATTTGTCTATTTAATATAAAACATGATAAGTTTTGATATAGATTTTGTTAATTTCAAGATAGAATTTCGAAGACATGATTTTAACTTGACAGATAGCCAACATTAATTTACAAACTTTCAAAGATGAATATTTTTAGTGGCGCTGACTATTTCCCCACTTTTCTTTCTCTTGTATAAAGTTCAAGCTATTTTTACTAATTGAAATTCTCCTTAACAACCAAGGAACCCTACAGTTTTTTAAATTGCCTCAAAAAACAAAATTCTTTGCAGACTGTATTTACAAAAATAAAAAAAAAAAAAAAAACAGCATTCATTTAATTTCACGATATGTTAAAAAAAAATTTAATAGATTGAATTTATTTAAAGGGGAAAATTTGTATAATGAAAAATTTCTTAGAAAATTATATTTAAAGGTTGTTTTTTTATTATCTTTAGTGTGGTTCTGTTTTAATAAAATATGGCATGTCTAGACTTTAAACATTAACCAACAAATATAGTTTCAACGATGCCTCAAAGTCTAGAATATTATTATTTTTTTAATAATTTTTAAAGCAATAGGTTACTAAAGTTAGTTAAATAACAAAATACCAATTTAAAACTATAGTCAGTATTTTTGTGTTCCAGTAATCTTACAGTACACATATAGGAAAAATAATATTGAATGATTTTAAATCTTGATACAAATAGTATGTTTGTTGTTCGGTGATTTCTAAAAATAGTAATTTGTCACTGAATAAGTAAAACTAACCAACAATTACTTACGGATACAAATATAAGGACATAGGGGTAATTTTTCCAACCGAAAAACTAGTGGTCAAATGAAAATTACAAAGTTACTGCAGATAGTTCAAAATATTTAGAAATTTTTATGGCTTGAAATTATCTGTGACAACCATGTCTCTCTGTGCCTAAAAACTGATTCTTTTGTCAATGTCAAACCAAATATATCTTCAAAAAAGAGAATTACAGTTATGTAATAAAATAACAGCCAAAAAATCTTAGAGCCTTTTTTTTTTATTATTTCCTTTTCAAATATTTTCCTTTTTTCTTTAGAAGTTTTCTTTTTAATAATATTAAAATCTTAAAAAAGAATGGTACTGGGTACAAAACTTTCGTAAATAACTAAATATATAATCAAAATTAACACTCCTATATGGTACATAATCGAACATATACTGGGTGACCCCTCTTATTTAGACAATAAAAAAATTCAAATATTATAGAGTAAATTGAAATAAGCTGTTCTTGAAAAAATTAGTTTTATAAAATATATTCGAGAACTTACTAGTATGATATGTAGATAAAGTTTATTTAGCACTAGATTATGCCGTTTAGATTCTACTGTACTCATGTGACCTGGGTTTTTATTTAAGTTTCATTTCCATCTCGTGGAGTTCAGACTTGAAATTAGTTGTTAAATATTGTGTTTAGAAAGCTCTTTAAGGTGATGGAAGGACGCTTGACCGAATGCGAGAAGTCTGGCCTTTATTAGTCCGATTCTAAGCCGGACATCTGCAAAGAAAGTGCTTTCGTTTGCTACTTTAAAGCTTCTGCCTCCTAGTATACTGCAAAATATTCGTTTTTTCCGATTTAATTTACAATCTCATCTTATAGAGCCTTAGTAAAAACCGCTTCTGTCTTATCATGAACGTTTATTTTTGTTTTAACTTTTTGTATCACTCTGTTTGTATAACATAATAAATAAACAACCACTAAGAAATTTCACTACATATATAATTTAAAATTGGAACATGAAAGAAAAATAAATTGAATTTTATTCGTTACATCTTGATATCTTTATTGTATTCTATATATCCTACACAGTAGACTTTTACTCATCAATACAACGACCTACCACAAAAATAACAAAATGTATACGAGTCATTTAAGTTTTAAAGTATCATTTCATAGTAAGAACTTCAGCGTGTTAAATAAATATTGAAAAGAAGTGTTCAACAAATAAAAATAAATTTAAAAAAATAAAAAAAAACAGAATTAAAATTAAAGTTATTTTAAAAAATTTTACGCTATATATATATATATATATATATATATACATATATTATGTATGGTGGTTTTTCAAAGCAAATAACACACTATACTCGTATATGTTTTATTAGTAGGATTTTATAAATTTAATATCAGTGAAAACTCGTGATTGGAATATTTATTTATAACAAACTAAATGAAATCTTAACTTTTTAATTTAAGTTAAAAAACGTAAAACTTACTTATTGAAATATTTTGAACACAGTTGGATACAAAAAAACTTTTCATAAAGCATAAGAAGTTTAAACAAAGAAATAACTTACATGTCTTTAACACGATATTAAGAGAACTACATATGGATTTTCTCTCAATTGAATTTTAAAGGTTAAAAATGATTTGGAATTAAAAAAGCTTCGTTTTAATCATGTTGATTTAAAGTGAAATTCGAGAATTAATAACTTAGGATTTCAAGGGTTAAAAAAAATTTAGAAAAGAAAAGAAAAAAACTTTGCAGGATATTATTTTTTACTATTTTTAGAAAGAAACCATATTTAAAAGTTTTTTTTAATTATCTGTAGATGAAGATGAAGAATAAAAAGGTTAGCGGGAAGAGAGTTTTAACCAGTGGAGTTATGACACGTCGGAGACAATTAGTTTTATAATGACCAGTGCAACTATCTTTTTTTATGAAATGGTTAATTTAAAATTGATATTACCACTTCCTACCTTTTTTATTTTTACGCGTTGGGTAAATTCGCAAGACAAAATTCGCAAGATACAATTCCCAAGACAAAATTCCCAAAGAAAAAGTTCCCAAGAATTGATATTACCACATCTTACCGTTATTATTTTTACGGGTTTGGTAAATCCGTAAGACAAAATTCCTAAAGACGAAATTCCCAAGACAAAACCCCGAAGACCAAATCCTCAAGGCAAAATCTCTAAAACAGGACCCCAATACTAAATTCCCCTAAACCAAAATCCTAAAAACCAAAATACCCAAAACTGAAAAACCAAAACCAGAACGAAAATTCAAAACCTTGATTTTGTTACCAACAATAAGATCTCTCTGAATTCAGAATCTTATAAATATAAATATACCTATATATAACAAACATTTTATAAAAAGTTTCGCGGATTTGTTTTTGGGTATTTTGTCGTAGTAAGAATTTTGTACCGTTCCATATTTTCACCCAGGTATTTTTTAAAAAATTTTGAATTCAATAAATTCAAAAAAGTTTTTTCTAACAATTTCTTTAAAACTTGGAAGCAATCATTAGTTAATAAACATTTTAAATATCTTATTTGATTGATTTTAAAAGCGCCAATTCTTTAAGTTTAAGAATTTTCTAATTTAAAATCTTTTTGATAGTTTAAAAAGTTCGATTAAGTCACTTATAAAATATAAAAAGATTTAAAACGAGAAAGTTTTTAGATTTTTGAACAAATAATATATGATTATTTCAGTATCCACTTAAGAAGATATTCCTTAAAGTTTAACTCGTCATTTTTATTAGCTAAATATTTTGGTATTTTTTTTCATACATCATTAATATGAGTGAACATTTTTTATACTATTTCTATATATATTTTAAATTTAGAGCTTTCAATTGGTTGATGATTTAAAATAAATGAAGAGTTTGAGTTTGGTGATTGTTGAATTAAAATACTTTCACTAGATTAAATCCCATATAATAATAATTTTTGAGAAAATTAAATAAAAACGAGGAAGATTATAGTTGCCCTTGTCAACTTTTAGATACCCGTGCATATCCACTAACCCTTATATATTTTCCTTATGCTATTATATATATTAAAAAAAAATATTAAAAAATAAAAAAGTTAAAAAACAATTTAACTCATTATCCCATAATTTTTGCTAAAAAAAGAAAACAAAAAAAAACAAAAAAAAAAATTTAATTTTAATTCATTATCCCATAATTTTTGCTTAAAAAAAACAAAAAAAAAAAAATGGCCCACCCTAAATGTTGGTCCGAGTAATGTCCAACTTTGCCAAGTAACTTGCCATATTACTTTACCTGCCCAGTTTTAATTTTAACCTCGTAGCTTCATTAGATTCACAGTTATCGAATTGGCAACTTTGTATGGCAGGTGCCGTAACATTTTGAAACTCCATATAAGTGCTCGATTCATTATATAACTAACCGTGTGTAATTTTCATCCTCGTAGTATAATTAGTTTTGAAAAAATTCATATTGATGCAAAGAAATTGTAAGGCAGCCCCCTGAAAATGGGACTGTAACATTTTGCAACTTTATATAAGTGCTCTCTCTATATAAGTGCTCGATTCATTATATAACAAACCGTGTGTAATTTTCATCCGCGTAGTATAATTAGTTTTGAAGAAGTTCATATTTGTGCAAAGAAGTTGAATGGCAGCCCTACGAAAATGAGTCTGTAACATTTTGAAACTCTTATAAGTGCTCGATTCAATATACAACTAACCGTGCGAAATTTTCGTCTTCCTCGTATTATTACTTTTGAAGAAATTCGTATTGGTTTAAATAAGTTGTGTGGCAGCTCCCCGAAGCCTATTTTGGTCCGATCTTAACCAAAAAAAATATGGAACCTAGAAATTGTTTGAAAAATATTTTGTGAAAATTTCAAAACTGCTCCTTTAGTTTTTGAGTTATCGTGCTGACACACAGACGGACGGACAGACACACGTAGCTAGATCGACTTATTTTTCGATTCTGAGCCGTTACGTACCCTTGACACTATATCTAGCTCGTCTAGATCGATGCTTTACAAACGGAGGAGCAATTTTAATATACCCGATGTCATATAATATGTATGCACGGGTATAAAAAAAGCTAAATTCTTTAAAAGATTATAAAAACGGAATCAATGTAATTTAAAACTATTTCAGTCTCATACATTCGGTTAAAAAAATTTTAGTAGCTAGAAGATGGAATAATTCAATGTAAAAATGAAATGAGTATATGAACATTTAATATTCTATCATATTATAATCAACGTATATTTTTTACAGTACTTTACAAAATTAAAAATTATTTGAATTGCTTTGCGCTTAAAAGGAAAATGAGTGATATATAGATTTAGAGACATAGTGGTTTAAACATATTTCAAGTACCATTACAATTACCAGTACAATTACCTGATTCATATTACTTTGTCAAGTGTACTTTAGACTTTGTGAAAGAAAATATTTGCAAAATACTTCAATACTTGGAAAGTAATTAAATTCTTGATATTTAAGGATTTCTTGGTGCTTAATTATTCGAAAGTACTTGTATAAAAAATTATTACAAAAGTGTTTAATAATTGAAAAGCCTTAATGATTCCGATATAATGCTTTCTTAGAGTTTGCATAACACCTTAGTCAGTAGTAGTACGAATTTCCAATTTTATGAATTAGATTAAAGAATTTGTCCAATACTGTTGAAAGAATATAATATACATATATATTAGGTTTCCACCCAAATATAAGATTATGCTAATCCATGTTTAATGTATTTAACAACTGCTTTTCTATCCATTTATTTATAATATGATAATAAAAATGCTTTTAATAGAATCATACATGTATACTTGAAAATATTCTAACGTGTATCATATAGTTAAAAAATTTTCCATAACTCAATTGTCCTCCAAATCCAAATTTATACTTTTTACATTTATCCAATTTTTCGAAAGATAAATTTTTAAAGTGTTTGTTAATGCGATTTTCTCCACAATTGTTTTTGCTTTATGTTTATTTTCAAATTTTGATTAGAGAGCACTCCAATCTGTACAAGAAAGAGTTTCCAATTATAAGTCATTAAACTAATTTAACAATCTCAAAGAAAAAACCATAAACGGCTTCATGAAATTTAGAAGTTAAAGAGGGCACATATTAATGCAAAAAATTAATGGAGCATTTTATTTGATGGTTTACCAAAAAAGATTAAAAAAAAAAACTAAAAAATCTAAAATACGTTTTTAAATATGATTTTAAAAAAAAAGATTGCATCACTATACATAATGTGTTTAAAAGATTTGTGACCATTATTTATCCATTTATAAGTAAAATGAGATTATTGTAATAATGATATTTTAATTATGTGGACCATTCAAATCGAATTATCAAAAACCAAAAACAAAATTATTTGAAAATGTCTCGTCTATGTATATGTATACATATATATATATATTACATATATAAGGACATATCATTTATAGACATTAAAATTTCGTTTTAATTATAGTAATTATTTTGTTTTTGTAGTAATTAACAGTTCTTTTGAAATGAACCGAAAATTATTACAGTTAAATTAGAGTATTAAAGGTTTAATTATCCTTTTAAAATACAGCATACAATTGTAAGTTAAAAAATAGTAAATATAGATTTATTTAAAACAGTATTTTTAATTATACATACATAATATAAAAATAAAAATAAATAATAAATTTTAATAACGAAATGTTTTTTTCTATCAATTTCAAAGAAATTTTAAATTGGAAATGCTTTGGATTAGGGTCCACTTTCAATTGCTGTAAAATATTTCATAACGGTACTTAGTAACGTCACCAACATTTCACAGAAGATAATTTTGACTGACAATGTCATTTGAAAGTCAAATTGATTATTTATCATATTTTTGCACTGCGATAGTATACCGGAACCAATTTCCACAATATTGTAGAGTGTCAATAGGTGTTACAGTTTATGTTATATTGCAATTGAAAGGGTTTTGAATTACTACTCTACAATTCTTCCTAATGCGGAATCTATTGCACTAAATCTTAAATTGCATTAAGGATGATTGAGTTTTATAAAATATTATATATTTCAGTTCAAAAAACGTCACCAATCTCAACTTTGGAATTTACCTTTGAAACATTTCTTCAGGCATTGCGGAAATAGTCAGTTAGATCTTATAGTTAGAGTTAGGGCTAAATCTTAGGGCAAAAGCAAAAATTTTACAATTACATAAAAGCTAAATAATTATTGAGAACTAATTTTTATCTTAAGATTCAAAGGATTAAAGCAAGGATCACTCAACGATTTACAACTGTCATCAATGAAAGCTTACTTTGAACTGAAGATATTAATTTTCGGTAATTCTTCGTAATCCTTATTAATATGAAGGTTTAGTTTATTTTGTATAGTTAAGAAGGATAGCTGGATGTGAGTAAAAATATTTTTATTTAAAATATTTCGTTACTTTAATTCTTTAAACTATCTTCATCTAAGTTGAATCTTATATTACAACTTTTAAATATTTATCATACTATTTCTGATTCTTGACTTAAAAAAATATTTCTTTTATTTTCTACACTCTTATTTAGTTTTTCAAAATACAAAAAAAAAACTTATTAAGAACTTTTTCAACCTTGGTTTTTTTTTTTTGGAATTTATAAATATTTAATTATTTTCTTTCAAAGTTTTCAAAAAAAAATATTTTTAACATTTATAACACATTCTTTGAATATGTTCGCTCTTTTACTTTTTTATGCTTTAAAAAAATTCAATTTTAATTCAATTGTAAAAAAAATTCTTTAGAGCTTTAAGAAAAGTGATGGTAATTGGCAATTATTACCATACTAGCTAATACCCGGTGCGCGTTGCTGCGCCTCTCAACGGAGGTTTAACTGAAGTTGATGTTACTGCAAAAAGTTAACACAAAAATTACACACGGTTTACACATGTAAATTTTAAAATGTGTGAAAGCAATCTTTTTTAAAACGATTTTTCTAGGATTATTCTAGTAATTTTTGAAAATTTCTGTAATTCAAAGCAGTACGAACTACTTTCCAAATTTTGACGTAATTTACTACCAAAAAATTTTTTTGAAAAATCGCAAGACCGACTGTTAACAGACTCAACTCCATTTTCAAGTTGCTTCACACATATAAAACTTGAGGTAAACCGGTCAAATCGTTTCTACTTTAGAGTTAAGTAACGCAAAAATCTATTAAAAGCCACTGTGCCCCACTGGGTCAACGGAACTACACTTTCTCTTTGGGCAAATCAGTATTGCGCAAAATTGGACGTAATTTAATTGCTTCCAAATCACTCAACAAAATTTTTTTGGGGCTTTCTTTTTAGCCAAAGCAGTACTTCGCAAATTTTGACAATATTAGCTTCCAAAATTATTTTGACCAACCGTCGGGCCGACATGGGTTAACAAATTCCATATCTGTTAATAGTGTCAACTCAATTCTCACAGGGGAGCACGTATACAAAATTTAAAGAAAATCGGTCAAACCGTTTTTAATTTAGAGTTAAGTATTGAAAAAACCTATAAAAAGCTGTTGGCCCCAATGGGTTAATGCAAGTCAATAAAATTTTTTTCTGGGTTTTCTTTTTAGCCAAAGCAGAATTTCATAAAATCGGACAAAATTCGGACCCAACATTTTTTTTGACACCCCGTCGGCCCAACATGGGTTAATAAATTCCAAAACTGTTAATAGTGTCAACTCAATTCTCAAGGAGCATCACGTATCCAAATTTTGAAGTCAATTGGTCGAACCGTTTCTAATTTAGAGTAAAGTATAGAAAAAACCTATAAAAAGCTTTTGGGCCGCAATGGGTTAATGGAACTCAACAAAATTTTTTTTGGGGATTTCTTTAAAGGTAAAGCAGAATTTCGTAAAATCGGACAAAATTTGGACCCAAAATTTTTTTTGACCACCCGTCGGCCCGACATGAGTTAACAAATTCCAAAACTGTTAATAGTGTCAACTCAATTCTCAAGGAGAATCACGTATACAAAATTTGAAGTCAATCGGTCAAACCGTTTCGAATTTAGAGTAAAGTATTGAAAAAAGCTATAAAAAGCTGTTGGGCCGCAATGGGTTAATGGAACTCAACAAAATTTTTTTTTGGGCTTTCTTTAAAGCCAAAGCAGAATTTCGTAAAATCGGACAAAATTTGGACCCAAAATTTTTTTTGACCACCCGTCGGCCCGACATGGGTTAACAAATTCCAAAACTGTCAATAGTATCTACTCAATTCTCAAAGAGCATCACGTATACAAAATTTGAAGTCAATCGGTCAAACCGTTTCGAATTTAGAGTAAAGTATTGAAAAAACCTATAAAAAGCTGTTGGGCCGCAAAGGGTTAATGGAACTCAACAAAAATTTTTTTGGGGCTTTCTTTTAAACCAAAGCAGAATTTCGTAAAATCGGACAAAGTTTGGACCCAAAATTTTTTTTGACCACCCGTCGGCCCGACATGGGTTAACAAATTCCAAAACTGTTAATAGTGTCTACTCAATTCTCAAAGAGCATCACGTATACAAAATTTGAAGTCAATCGGTCAAACCGTTTTCATTTTAGAACAAAGAAGTTTAAATACTTGCACCACAGCCCCAACTTGGCGGTCCGTTAGAGCAAAATTTTTGGGCCACGATTTCTTTCCGTACCCAAAAACCCCTATATACAAATTTTCATGAAAATCGGCTGGGCAGTTTAGGAGTCTATTCGCTACATACAAACAAACAAACAAACAAACAAACAAACAAACAAACAAACAAACCCACAAACATTCCCTTTTATATATATAGATTTAAGTAATACAAGATGGTACTTCGATCGAAAGATATTTTACAATTTATAAGTATTATAAATTTACCACTACAATAATAAATATTAAAAAACAGTTTGAGAAATCTCTTTTGAAGTATTAATTTTCAATTGGAAATTCCAATAATTAGCTTTAAAAAATTAGAACTATTTGCACACAAAAAAAATTTTACTAAATACGATACGTCTAAATACTTTTACCTTATTTTTATACTAGTCTTAAATATTTCTATAATGATTATAAAATAAAAATAAAAGTTAAGCAACATCAAAGTTTATTTAACTTTTAACATGAGTTAAAAAAATTACCATATAATCTAATAAAATACTTTTAACTAAAAGTTTGTTAACCTCAACTGTCCTTTAAAAATTTTTTTTTTTTTTTTTAGTATATTCACTTATCCTGAAAACTTTTATGGTATTTTTTTTAAGTACCTATCTTTAGGTTCAGCATTCTAAAAAAAAAAAGCAGAATCAAAAATTACTCAAATTTACATTTTATAACGATTTCACAGATAAGTTTATATTATCTGAGAAAAAAACCAAACATAATTGAAAGCAGTCCTAACTTCAAATGAGTTCAATTCAGTATAATAAATTACATTGAACTTTATATTATAAAATAAGAAAATAAAAGCTCTTAAAATCTAATTTACTGTATCATTTCTTTATTTTTTTTATAATATTTTGACAAAATTAATAAAAATTGAACCTTACCCTTTTAATAATTCATCATTCATTTTTTATAACATTTTAACTTCAATCCTGCATCAATTTACTAGGAAAATCAAGCAAAAAAAATATGTAGTATTAAAAAAAAAGACAAGACAATAAAACGTTCTAGAATTTTGACTCATTTTAAGTAAAGAATATTTGAATTTATTCTCAAACTGCTCACAAAGAGTTTACAATTGCAAAAAAAAAGTAAAATTTAAACTTCTATTTCCCTCATTCATTTAAAAACTCTGCACAAGTGTAAAAGATGCAAGTGTCTAAAAATTTAGAAACCGCCTAGCTTATTTTTTTTAAATTCTAATTGTTTAAATGTTATCTGACAAATGGTGTAGTAGTTAAGACTACTACGGCTTTCAAATGGATTGTTTCCGGTTCGAACCCAGGTCAAATCATATCTAATAAAAAAATATCGTAAAATTAAAATCGTATAATTATAACGTATAGAAATATTAAATTATAATATAAAGATTATATAAACAACATATATATAACTCTTGTGTAAGATAATAGATGGCGCACAAAGTTTACAATTTGTTTTTTAATAATTTTATACAATAGTTACATGTGAGTACTCAAGACGGCTTAGTGATTATAACGAATAAAGAAACTAAAGCCCAGTCTAAATGACTTGGTGATTGCGCTATACGGTTTAACTGTTAGTCTTACAATTGATCTTAATCAATTCCAGATACGTACTATTTACATATGAGATATAACTAGATCTAATAACATATAGAAAAATCTTAAATATCAACAGATACAATTCAATTTCTTATAATTTTATATTCGAGTTATATTGTATTTCTATGTCTGTGAGTTATATTATTCAATAAAATTTTTTGTTTATATTTTTTTATCCTTTTATATTATTATTTTAATTTGTTTTTTATTATTGATAGAGAATTATTAACTATTGTTTATGCAATTATTGTAATATCAAACTTCAAGTAAAAATTTTACAAACTTTGCGAGCTAGATAAAAAGAAGTTATCAATTTTGTGGAAGAAATGTCGTACAGAGTGCCGGATTAGAATCAATAAGCAAATTTTTAAAAAATTTTTGTGTTTAAGTTAAAATATGCTAAAAAATATTTTAAAATTCTTAAGTAGGGTCCTCGTCCTTTTAAAGGAATATGTTATTTTTCTTTATAAAATTTTTTTTTGATTTCAACAAAAAATTTCTTTTCATTCTTATATTTCCATCTTTTTCTGCTTGTTTTACTTTTGTTCACAATTTGACCAATAAAAATTGTCTCAATATCACAAATTGAATGGAAACAAGTAGAAAGAAAATGAGAAAGAAATTGTTTTTTTATTCAATAATATTTCTTATCTTTTTTTTTCAATAAAATTTGTTCAAATGTCCTTGTTGATATCCTTGAACTTGATTTGATGTTTGATATGATAAAACCTGTGAGATATTGTAAAGTATTTTTGTATTTTGAACAATTATATTGGTGATTCAATCGATCCAAAAATTATGTTTTGATTCTTAAATTTGTGAATTCGAAAATTCGAAAAAAAATGGAAAATTTCCACAAAATTAGACATGACGCAATAATATTAAATGGAAACCTATTGATTAAAAAATGCTTTTTTAATTTTTTGTTTTTCAGGTTTTTTTTTCATCTCATTTACACGAAAAATTATTGAATGGAATTGTAAATGTATTGAAGATTAGTGGAATTTTTAAAGAATCTTATCTAGAGTTTACACATTGTCGTTCTTTTTGTCAAAAAATTTAGCTAAAAAATATCAAAAACAAAACACAATATTAAAGCTGACATTCTTTAAAATAGATAAAGTTCTAAATTTAATTTACAAACTTAAGATTTTTAAATTGAAAGTTTTAAAGTAACTTATTTATAAAATCGAACAAAATAATTGGCGTTTTTTAATTCGAAAAAGGATTTGAAAACTTTTAACATCCTTAAAACTGTGAGACAAAACTTTAAAGCATTTCTAATTTTTTCAAAAACCCTTTATTTAGTTATCCAACAAAATCCCCTAGGCTTTAAAGTGTTTAAAAGAAATTTGGAAAATTTTATTTTATTGAAATATTGCTGGTCTAAAAATGGAAATGGAATTACTTTGACCCAAGAAATAATAAAATGAAACTCAAAAGAAATTCAATTCTATAAAACTAAATTGTATTTTCGAAATTTTAAATTGTTTTCTCTTTAGTCCTAATTCCCTAAATTGATTCAAAATTTAGAAAAATTATAAAAAAAAAGGAAATTCTCTAAAGATCTATTGAAAAACGTTTTAGAATAATTTTATTTTTTTACTCAGTCCTCAAAGAAAATGGCCTAGTAACATTTACTAGACAATGTAATGTAATTGAAACTGTACATTAATATAATTGTTTTTATTAAGCTTATTTCTCTGTATCCTTCTTTAAAAGGATTTGAGTAAACAAACCTAATACAGTAATTTAAATAGGTATTAAAATTTCCTTGTCTTTATTTACAAAACATTTTAGTATATAATATAATGTTATATCATTTTCCGTTTCCAATTTTCTACATTGTTTTAGGGAAAATCCTTGTATACATTTTCCAATTTTGAATTTCCTTTATAATTTTCAAAGCTTTGAAAATACAATGGGAATAAAATGTTTTTCTAATAGAATTTAAAAAAATTAAATATTAGGAAATTAAATTTTTTATTTTATTACAATTCCTTTATTTTATTTAAACTATAAAAAAATTAAATTGTAATTTTATTAAATTGAGTTTAAAGGTTTCGGACTTATATAAATAAGATTAATAATAATTTAATATTATATAAGAATGAAGTAATAAAAATATTTTGTAATAGATCACAGTGCATAAAATTAAGGTATGTAATTGAAGAATCAATCACTCAGAATTTTAAGATTTATTTAACATACTTTTTGCACAATTCTACAAGAATTTTTCCTGTCCTGCTCCTTATCTAGTCCTAAATACTTCTAACGCCAAAATTGAGTGCAAATAGAATTCTATAATAATAGACAAATTAATAAATCTCGAACAGACTTCATAAAACAACTTCTTACAAATTGTTACGAAATTGAAATTAATAATAATATCTAATATCTTCCTATTCGAATCAATTTGCTTTACTTTTCTATATCGTTTTTGCTAAAATCTTCAAAACTAACGATCATGCCTTAAAATTTTCTAAAAAAATAACTACTTATTTGTTATAATTTGAAAAATTTCAACTCTATTATGATGGCTAAAATTTAAAAAAACATTTCTGTCACGCAAAATAAATTTTATTTTGCTCTTTCCCTTGAAAACTAAAATTTGTTAGAGCTGTTGTAAAAAATTGTGCATAAAATTATGATTACACGAATGACGTTTTTTCATTTTATTTAATGTAATCATAAGCTTTTTTACTTCTTGTTTACAATTCACTTACCGTTCACTTACCATTTAAATTTTCCATTGTTACAAAGTAATTCCCATTTCAAATTAAACTGATTGCATCCGTAATAAATACAAGCACAAAATATATACTTATATAACTGACTATAAAAAAATTGTAAATGTTGAAAAACTATTACGTTATGGAAGGTTAAATAGTAACTTTAGAAAAAAAATTATCAAGGTATATTTTAAAAACAAAATTACTAGAGTAAGTACAAAATTTTTCATTTAATAAAAAAGACTTGTACTAATAAATTAAAAAAAAATAGCAATACTAATAAGCTAGTTTCTGCGTTGTTCTTACAGCTTGTAGCTTGTGCTATAATAAAGCTTTGATGTGATGTTAGATATGACAGCACTTTAACAAACGTACTACCTTTTTCCAGTTAATTATCAGAATAAAAAAACTTATTAACCAAAACCAATTGCAGATTTTAATCCTTACGTGTTGTAGTCTCCTTTTTCTTTGTAACTGTTCCAATTAATAATCAGACCCTGATGAAAGTGCTTTTCAAACATCAAGCTAAAGGTGTGACGACACTATATGAAAAATCATTTGAAGGTAAAGAAGTTTAATATATTTGGAAGAAATTGAATTTAAATATAGTTTTACAACTCTTTGTAAACTCAATCAAATATAAATTTATTTTAGAAAAATCTTAAAACACTTACAAATGTAAATATTTTATTTATAAAAAATGGTATCAGATGCATTTTCTTCATTTTCAAAATAACTTAAACAAATGAAATGCATCTGAGCGTTTTAAACCGATCTAACTTTTTTTATGATATTTTAAAATTAACAATTGTTTAAATACAAACAATAAGAAGATTAACTAAGTTAAATACAAATTAGTTTATAAAATATAATTAGAATACAAGTATAAGGTTAAAAAGTAAGGATAAACTACTAGTGATATTAAACAGTATTATAATCCTCTATACAAATATAAAGTTTAATTATTATTACAAAATACTTTTGTTGTATATTTGCTTTTACCAAGGCGGATTATTTTAAAATCCTTTTAATATATATATATTTGTTTTTAGAAATTATCTTATGAAGGACTCCATTTAAAGATGAAATAATTACAAACCAGAAGTAGGATATTGCATGTGATTATTTTGTTTTAATATACATAGAATAAATATAACCTTGATTATCTTAAGTTTTATAAATTACTATTTTAACAAGCATTCGAGTGCAATTGTTAATAAATATATTATACCATTATTTTTATTATTGAATATTTTGTCCATAACAAACTTTAAGACTTAAAGGTATTAAAGTTCTTTACTCAAAAGAATTCGTACATTTTCTTGTAACTAGAATGTTCTGTTAAAATAAAATTAATACCCTAGTTCACCAACCACTTATCACAAATCCAATAATTAAAATCTAATTTTCTTGATAAGTTTTTATTGAACACTCACTTTTGCAAAAAATTATTATTTGATTAGTAAAGGTGGTTGACTCAATAGAGCTAGAGATATACCTAATAATTTAAAGTTTTAATAAAGAGTTGATTTGATTACAAATTTAAGTATTTCAGAGTAAAATTCATTTTTTAAGTCACATTTGTTTGCAAAACCAAATTGAATTAAAGTGTATTCAATCCGATATCATACTAAAGGGTTATTCTTCTTCTTTATTAAAAACATCGAATCTAATCTAATTGGAAATTTGGTACTGACATTTTAATAAGATTAAATTTACATTGACAGTAGTTAATTCCATATACTCCAAAGTATCTCAACATTTTTGAAATAAAATATTTTTTAATTGACTTTTAAATTTATCTTTATTTGAGTAATATAAATTACTCCAAAATATTTTATTTTTATCAAAACAATTATTTGGCATTTAAAGTTAAAATGAGAATATATTGTCAATTAAACTGGAGTGGCAATGTTAAAGCCCTTAATGATTCGTTACTAAATCATAATGTCAAGCAATTCAAAATGGATTCTTTTTTAATAAACAATAAAAAAATAAAAGTTCCATTTTATATTGCATTTATGTCATATTTCAACTCATAAATAAACCTTGTCAATTTATTAAACAAAAAACGTAATAGAGTGTTTTACCAAATTAAATGAATCAAAATTGACGCTCAGTTTAATATTTATTACAAATAACACAAACAAAACGTAAATTGTCCATGATGTTAAATTTTATTAGAAAATAAGAATAAAAGAAATATAGATTTATAAAATAAAAATAAATTGAATCGAATATTTAACTGAAAAAGATTTATCTAGAAAATAAAAAAAGTTTTCTTTTTTTTTAAGATTTTGTAAAATTTTTAAAATTCAAAAAAAATATTTTTTTCAAAACTTTTATAAAAGTTAAAAACATCTTAGAATTTTTTTATTAAGTTTTATTTACAACTTTTAGACTTTAATTAAGTACCCAAAAATTATAAAAGTCCAAAAAAATATTTTAAAATATTCATTTATTATATTACATTCATATTCAATGGCGAAATCGTATTAATAATAAAATTTATTCAAATATTAAGTATGAAAATACAAAAGATTCCAAAATATTTTTCGCCTTATAAATAAACGTGATATAAGTTTTAAAATGTAAAAGTCCCAAAAAATTAATAGAAAATTGATAAACAGCTAGTGACAATAAAAAAATTAAATATAAAATATCGTGATTTGTGCAGTTAGATTTCAGTTATATGAATATTTTCAAATATGCACTTAATGTAGGTAGTATAATTAAAAAACAATCTATTTTAAGGTACAGAAAATGTGAACCCCTTTCTTTTAGACAAACACTTTGCTAATGCTTATAAAGTTCGTAAATTTTGTGTCGGGTCCTATTAAAAAATTATTTAAAGAGTTTGTTTGAATAATTAAAAAATTACGATTATAATACTTTCTATAACTAAGAAAAGGAAAAAGTAAAATGTCAAAAGTTGTGTTTGATATCACCGATCATATCTTCTACTGATATTGGATAAAATTTCCATATCTAATACATACTTAATGCCAATGGTATGAAAAAAATCTTGACCTACACTAATTCTAAAAAAAAATTTAAAGAAAAATTTCTTAACCCATGTATACCTACTAATTCTAAAAAAAAAATTTAAAGAATAATTTTGAAAAATGATTATCCTCTTTGACATATGTTTGCCATTCGTAAAAATTTATTTAGGTTCATATTAAAAAAAAACTTAACTGAGGGTGGTAAGTGTTTATGATTTACAAATAAACTTTATTTGACTTTTGAATAAAAAAAGGACTTCTTTATACTTAATTCAATTTTAAGAAACTTGATTTTCCCAAAAGTACGCAATTGTTTTTTAAGGCACGTTGTTTAACATTTCTATAATAATAATATTATTAAACTTCACAAGATTTAACTGAACAATTTTAAATTATTTGATTTTCTTCTTTACACAAAATTAAACTTACTTAGTCCAAAATGTAAACATAGTCCAAGATTTGATGTTTTATTTGAAAATTATTTATTATAAAAATGAAATTAATAGGTATTTATGCCTTAACTTTAATAAAACATAATTAAGATTTTAAGTATTTTTCCAAAAAAATTTATCCAAGTACTTTTTATTTTATTTAATATGCAAATTCAAAATTTAATTTCAAAGATTTAAAATATTGCATACCTACCTTCCATATATTTTATTTATATTCTATTCTTTTACAAAAAAAATACAATAGTATTTATATATAGTATACAATATATACATAGAAATATTCACATAAATGTAATTGACAAAAAAAAAACTTACCTTTGTATTTAATATCAGAATCAATTCAGCATTCTATTTTATTCATATAAAAATATATCAACATATATAAGTCCAATTCAAAACGACGCTATGAATTTACCGTAATTTTTACATTTTGTTAATTTTGTATAGAAAGCAATTTGTACATTTTAAATAAGCTTTTTATACATATATTACCAAATATTCAGCTAAAATAACAACTAATTATATTAAATTAACTATTTAATAAATGAATTTAAATATAATTAACACCTTAAACATATTTTTAAATATTTAAATAAATTATTTAAACTTCAACACATAAATAACATCCGCACCGATTTAAGACCGTATAAAAACTGAATTTTACACTTATATTATATAATAAGTTTATTTCAAACATTTCTCTCTTTCTTTTCTGTTCTGTAAATTTGTATGATCCATTTAGGAAGAGTAAATTATGTTGAAAAGGATTATTTTTTATTCCACGCAATTTAAATCGGCTTGCTTTAAAAAAAATTTTTAAGTTTGATTTATATAATAATGTTTGATTAATTGAAATGAAAATTGAGAGTTGGATAGATTACAAACAAGAGAGAAAATTAATTGAAACTGTTTTCATTTTGACAAATGACAAATCACAAACACAGTTAAATAAAATTTAATATTTGGAAATGAAAAAATTTAATGGGATTTATCTAAAGGGTAGTAAAACTTTTTAATTTTATTTTTAAAAACTTTATATTTAAATTTAAATAATTAAAACAGTAGAAATAAATGTGAAAATATATAAGATGTTAAAAATAAATAAAAAAAAATTGAATTTAAAGTTAAAAATACGAACTTTTCAATATAAATTAAAAATTATTTCATAATATTTCTATGTAGTGTTTTCATTATGCTATTAAGTTGCATTTGTGGCTTAGTAGTTGGTAGTGCAATATCTGACATATCAATGAAGATGGTAAGTAAATTACTGAAAAAAGTAGTTTTTGTTAAAAATCCAATTAACGATAAGATATAATAATTAATAGTATAATTTAATCAAATAATTATAACAAATACTATTATTATATTATTAAAATATTATCGAAACCTATGTAATTATTTCACTCACAGATGAACTAAGTTGCCAATTTTTCTTTGTATTTTTGAAATTTCTTATGCGAAATTTAATATTAATTAAATAAGTTGAAGATATTATAACAAACATTAAAACTTAATATAAAAATTATATTAATCTTTTAATAAAAACTTTTCTAAATACAATATTAGAACCGCAATTGTTCTATTATTATCAATCTAATTCATTTTTAAAGTTATTCTTACAACTTTAATAATAAAATAATTTTTTGGTTTTTATTGTACTTTCTTGAAAATAAAAACAAAATTCTTTGTTATTAAGAAACTAATGCTGTGTAATTTACAAGTTCAAAACTAAAACTTTTGTTAACTTTCAATATTCTAAAAAGTTTTGTAACTTTTATTAAAATCTTCTTTAAGACTATGGAGTTTGACAGAGTTTCAGACCATATGAGAAGGTGAAAATTGTTATAAAAATAATGTTTTTTAAATCTTATATGAATAATTTTTCAGTATTTAACATGATTTTTACACATTATGAGAACTAATCCAAAAACAGCCTTTGAATAAATTTTGTTTCCGTGATTTGATATTTTTTCATCTGAAACTTCAAAATTGGAATAAATTTATTTAATAATAGGTACCTTTCTGCTTTAATTTAGTTTTTATTATTTTTATTTTATTTAATTTTTCATTTCAATTTGTTATTTCAAATTAAAGCAATGGATTTTAAATGTATGAATTTTAAGATAGTCTGATCATTCTAATTTTTCAAGGTCAAGGATGGAAAACAGAATGCTCTTTTACATTTAATAGTCTCATGGGTCCAATTACTTGGATCAAAATTCAGTCCATTCAAAATGTTTAACATTTAAGAAAAGACGGAATTATGTGGTGATTTGTGTTGATATAAAAAAGAAAAATAAGTTTGAATGGGATCATAACGGAATAAATCGATTGTCTGTAGAATTTTTATGGCATATATAATATATAATAATATATTCAACATTTTTGGAATCAAAATGTAATAATACGGTATTAAATAACATGAATAACAATGATAAACGAATTAAATAAGAAATGGATTATTGGAAAAAATGATTCTTTAAATAATAATATAAAAAAATGGTATTTAATACTGGGAAAAAATTTTTATACAAAATATGATTTCAATTTTAAGTCAAGATTACGAGTATTTATACGTTTAAAAGGTTTTAGCTTAAAGTGAGCGTCATGGTTTCAAATTTTTGTCGGAACTTTAGTTATTTTATTAATAGAATGTTCAAAATGCTAACAAGTTTTTGAAATCTTCAAATTCAAGAAACTGTAAAGGGTATAGTAACTATAAGTTTCAGCTGCATCTTTAAAATGATTTGGCATAATAAAGTCTTAAATAAAGTTAATAATAGAATTAAATATTTATATAGACTTTAAGTCTAATAGAAATTCCGTGACTTAAAAAAGTTTGACATAGTTTTCGAAATTATATGTTTTACCAAATGAAGTAACTCACACAATATGTTCTGTTTTCAATATAAAAATTGCTCAAAAAATTTGATATTATTTATTTATTATGTACTATGGCACATGAATGGACCAGGGAGCTGTAACCGCTGTTTCCAATTTAAAATGTGAGATACGGTTTCTAGATAGTAAATAAATTATATTTTTTTTATTCGTTATGATCTGATCAGGGTTTGAACCCAAGACCCTTCGTTTGAAAGGCCGTTTTATTAACCACCACGCCATCGGTCAGACAAATTGTTATTGTTAAATTAAAATCGCATTCTTTTAAGCGTAATAGAAAATAAATAACTAATAAATATAAAATAATTTTATGAACACTTAAGTTTCTGTCACGTTAAACGATTCATTTACTTTGTCTAAAATATAATATAGCCATTGAACTTTTTCCATATTAAAGTGTATTTAAAGTATCAAATAAACAGTACCAAAACATATTAAACTAAAAGGTTTCTGTTTGTTTATAATACCATAAAAAAATCTTTAAATAAAGTATTTAATATTTATTTGACCTTCAAATTTCCATTTTATTGTGGGTCCTAAATTTCGTTTAATAAATAAAAATCATCAAAAAAAAATTTTTTTTTCAAATCACTTTTCAAAAAATCTTTCAAAAAAGAAAGAATAATAAAAGTATCCATTGTTTTAATTAAAGAAAATAATTACGGATCAAACAGTAAATGAAATTCTGCGAAAAATCTTATTGGTTCATAAATTTTTTCTTTAATTTTCTTTTACTCTGTCCATTGTTTCACATTTAAACAATTTTTCAAAAAAACAAAATTAAAAAAAAAGGCAATTAAGAAGTTCTTTAATTTAAATAAAAAATTTAAGAAGACAAGATTACATTAAATTTATAGATCTAACAAAAAAAAAACAAACACTAATTATTTTCTTATTTAAAATTTAAATTTTGTTTAATATTCAAATTTAAAATATTTATTTTCAATACAGACGATGGATGACGACAATATAGACGATGGTTAATTGTGCACACATTAAAAACTTTCAAGAAAGTTACCTTTATCAGGTAGGAATTAAAAATAGTTTATTATTTGTATTGTAATAATAGAATGCTTGCATCATTTAATCACATGAAATAACTTAGGAGCCATGAAACAAGGCCCTGCGAAATGAAGGATTCAGGGTGTTACTTCTCATTCAATGAGAAATAATACCCCAGAGTCTTATTTCTTATATTTTTGTATATAGAAAGGTTTTAAATTAGGAAGAATTATTAAATTTTGTAGGTTTCTGAATTTAAGTAAAAATTTTATTTTGAAATAGTAGAAATTTTAAAGTTGCATTCAAATTCTATAAAAAGAAAGAAAAATAACACCCCTGGGCTTTATTTCTTAAAAAGTCGAATATTAAATTGAAAGATAAGGGGTTTTATTTATCAGGGCCTTATTTTATAACTCCAATAACTTATAAAATTGACAATTAAATCATAATCAAAAGACAAATTGATTTAAAATTTGAAAGTATGCCAATAATGGCAAGCTTCTCATTCTAATATAATATAAAAGGTCCAGATTTCTTTAAAACATAACAAAATTATTATTAAACAAAAATTTTAATTATAGTTATTCTAAAGTATAATTTGCTTAAAGAAATTGTTGAAGTATTGTTATATATAACTTATATTTTTTTCACAAGAAACTAAAGACTGGGTGTCACAGTTATTAGAGTGCGGATCTTTCATTCAAAAGGACCCGATTCGATTCCCGTTATAAGTGAAAAAAAATTTTATGTGGTTTTCAAAAACGACTTAGCTACCAATCGTCATTGGGTGCAAATTAATGGCATAACCAATAATTAATAATCTACATCTTAAATTAAAAATACATCAGTATAATAGAAACAAATAGAATATATAAGCACATAAGTTTATTTAATAATATAACTCACAGATACGGAAAATCCTTATACTTCAAATATACATTTATTACAATATATGTATTACAAATAAAATCTATTATATATTGAAAATGTAAGACTTTTCTAAATGGTATATGGCCAAGTACAATCTCATGTTTAAATTGTATTTGGAATTCATTAGGATCAATTATAATAATAAGAATATAATATTTCCCGCCTTTTTCAACATGTATGGTATTAAAAAAAAACTGATTTTTATTATATTAAAAGCTATAGAATAATAAAGTATTTTAGTCCTCCGTATTAGCATATATACATTATTATAAATACAAAAAAAACATTATTATCCTTTTTATATTATTAAACATAAATGTGTTTCAAAAAATATTTGATATATTTTATCAAATGTAAAAATACTTTAATAAACTTTTATTATTTATATGTTATCATCTTTATTTTATTAATTAATAGCATTTGTCACCAAAACTATTCAGACGTTAACACATTATGAGATAAATGAAAATGTCCAAACGAAAAAAAAACTTATTTTTCAACTTTTTTAATTTTCTAATTTTTATTTTTATTTTATTTTCTTTGTCTCTTACTTCTTTTATTTGTTTATGTTACAGAAATTAAACAAACAAAGGTAAAATGATACCCAGTTTGTTTTGACAGATTTCTATCTTTTGTCTATATAAATATTCTGTAGATAAGTTAATCTCATTATATTGATTGACATTAATATCATATAATAAATCATAAATTATTTTATGGTTATGATTTAATACTTTGAAAATATAATGCCATATTTAATAAACATAATAATATGTATAGGGGCAAATTGGCAGGATAGTTATCATGTTACACATATAATGTTTTGGAAAAACTAATACAGTGGAATCTGGATAACGTGAACTAATTATTGCATTGACGGTTCACCCTTTCCAGATTGTTCACGTTACCCAATCAATTTTTATGTACCTAAATAAGTGATTTTAAAATGATCTAACTATGATTTTAAGTTATTTCTGTGCCATAAAAAGAAAAATAACCTTTTATAATGTTTATATAATGGAACTAGCAAAAAAGCCTCCTTCATTTTCTTTTATTTTCTCATGGAGTTTTTTGGCTTTTTCTTTTAGCATGACACCGCTAACAGGCAAATTTTTATCACGCTGTTTCAAAAACCATTTATATAAAGCCCGCTCCATTTTAGGATATTCTCCAGCTTTTAAAGTTTTTCTTTTGAGTGAACTAGTTTGGATATTTTGAAGCACTTTTAAAATTTTTCCCTTCTTTTGCTGAACACCCGAAATTGTAGATCTTGCAAAATCATATTGCCTGGCCAAACTTGAGAATCTTTGTCCTTCTTTAATTTTTTCGATAATATCATATTTATCTTTTAGAGACAAACATTTTGGCTTTTTTGCAGTCATGCTTTAAATACAGTACAGTTATTTTAGTTATTTTACAGTATATCAGTTATTTTACAGTTATTTATGAAACAATTTTATTTTTAAATCACTTATTACTTTTAATTTTTAAATCACCTTTTATATAGCGTTAAGTATTTACTAAACCGGTTTTCAATAAATACTAATTGACAAAATATGTACTTAAACAAGAAACGACATGTACAAAAACTAAAAAACAACATAAAAACATCAACATGAAAACAAAAACAATTCTAAATTAAATTACGGTAATTTCTCTTTGTTTATTTTACTTTTGTTCAAGTTACACAGTCATAATTTATCATTTGTTCACGCTGTAGAGTACTCAATACTAAAAATTTGATTGTTCATGTTAGCCAGCTATTCATGCTAAAGGGTATTCACGTTACCCAGATTATACTGTATTTAATAAATCTACATTACAATTGATTTTTCCCCCCAAGATATTTTAAGAATGGAAGATAGAATTATAAGGTTTTAAATTTTTCGAATACTGTAATATCCTTGAATCTTAACGGTTTTCTTTAATATTTACAAATATTGATAAAGTTTTGAATTTTTATTTTGGTATAACACAAATTAGAGACCTTCGTTGTTCATTTCTTTGTGTTCAATTAAAATTCAAAATATATATTTTAAAAATTTTACTGAATGAACTCTTAGGTTTCCCTTATCCAAAATATATAAATATTATTGAAATTTAGGTACAATTTAAATATTTTATCCCATAAATTAAAAAGTTAAAAGGAGTGAAATAAATTGCCTTTATTAGTTTGTTTATAAATATAAAAATGGAAGTTTATAAAAATAAATAATAGTTTTAAAAAGATTAGTTTAGTAAAATATTGGGTTCAAAGTCTGTTATCAAGAGTCAAAATAATAAATCTAAAATCAAATGGCACGAATTAAAAGCTCAAAATTTATTAAAGAAAAAAAACACTTTAAAATAACAAAAAAAAATTATGAGATCTTATTTATATTTTATTTAATATAACTAATCCGGTTTCATATTTTATACAACTAATTTATTTAATACAAAGCAATAGAAAGACTAATTTTAAAATAATTTATTATTTTTTAGAATTCTAATCCTTAATCCATTTGTCGCTTTGTTTTATGTTTTACTTTGTTTATATGAATTGCCATGTCCTTACAATAAATGGTCCTTTTATTTAAAGAATTAAAATATAATTTATTATCCACTTTAATCACAATAAACTTAATTTCTAAATATTTATTTTTTTCTAAGCAATTATTGAATATAAATAATAATACTCTTTAATAAAATTTTCTATTAACTTCTTACACACACATTTTTAAATTGATATGTTGATCCTTCTATCTATAGCATCTTTATTTCCATAAGTAGCAATATATTATTTAAGTGGATATTAAAATTGACAATTTGTTGATACAATAAACGCCTATTAAGCAATATTTCTTACAATTCTAATCAAATGATCCTTCTTTTTTTGTACTATAAATGCTTATGATTATAATAATGATTGTAATAATCTTTAAGAGAATGTCGGGTGTGGTAGGGAAACAAAAAACAATCTTGACATTAAGAAACAAAGCAAAAATTGAATTTCAAAAGATGAATTAATACCAGTAATATTGTAAGATATTTATACTATTTTTATATACAAACCAAAAGTTTTTGTAAAATATTTGGAAAAATCTTTTATATAAAAATTCTTTAAAAAAAAAATGTGAAAAATGAGATATCCTTTTATAAAAACTCTATATTGATTGAGTTGAGATTCAAATATACTTGACAAACTTGTATTCTAGAGATACCTTAATATAAATATTTTTAAGAATATCTTAATTATCGTAAATTCTAATTAAATTATTATGAAAAGTCTAAAAACCAAGGTAATTAAAAGTTCATTTAATGTAAATAACAAAAATGTTTACATTTAGGTATTATCCAAATATGTCAATCATACCGATTTAAGCCTGTAAAAAAACTGACATATTTTATACTCTTAAAATAAATCTATTTCAAACATATCTCTCTCTTTTAAAATACTTTTCCTTCTATCTTATCTCATCATACATATTGTTCGATTGAAATTGTATGAGAAGAGAAAAATTGTATGAATCATTTTGGAGTTATAATTATAAAATAATTACAATCATACATTTAATCCTAGGATACATATAACCAGTGTTGCCACTTCAAAATTTTCAATCCGGTCAAATTTGACAGTTTGACTGGAAAACTTTTTAAAAAATTCTGTCAAAAAATCCAGTCAAAAGTTTTTAGAGTAAAATTCTGTCAAAAAATCGGTCAAAATAAAAATTTAATTAAGAAAGTATGTTAAGTATGTATAATGAAACATGTACATAATTTCTTTGTTTAGATTGATTTATGGAGCGTTGCTTTTTATAAATTCGCAATACCTAATATAACTAATGATATAATGTGACCATGTCGAAGATTTATTTATTTATTATTTCAGATAAAGTAGTAAAATATTTATTTCAAAATATCAAATAAAGATTATCACAAACAAAAAAAGTTGTACTAACATTAATCAAAAACATTATTCCATAAATAAAAACAAAACTTATTTCATACATTAAACAAAAACAAAAGTTATTTCATAAATTAAAAAAAAGAAACTCTATGTAGCTGGACGGTATACATATGTAAAACTTATTGCACCAAAAAAATATATGTTCTAAAAATAAACTTTTTAAAAAATTTCATCCATAAAGGAAATCTTCTTCCAAATCCAAATCTTCTTCACTATCGTTTTCGTATATATCTTTTTTACCGATTTTATTAATCACTTCTGGTGGTATATTCATATTGTACCAATTTTCTTTTGGCAAATGTTTTCTTTTAATCAAAACAGCATTAGTGAGTTTAAGCTGCATTCGATTTCTGTGATAATTTTATATGTACATGTTTGTATATTAAATGATTTGTCATTCCAGTATTTCTCAATTGTTGTTCGTTAACTATTGTAGTTGAGCGAAAAAATTCGTTCAGCGTCAACGAGTATTTTTTAATAATATTTTAAATTTTTAAAAATATTCGTTGAAACGAAATTCTGTCAAAATCGGTCAAATAAAAAAATAAATCAGTCAAAATATTTCGAGTTTTTTTCCAGTCAAAGAATATTTTTTCCGGTCAAATTTGACCGGAATTCTGTCAAAATAGCAACACTGCATATAACATAGGATCATACATAATGACACGCAGTTTAATTTGAAAATATCTATTTTTTGTTTGATGCAATCAGTTTGATTGATTAAAATGAGAGTTATGTTAAAATTTTTGAGAAAAAGAGTAAAGCTGACGTTTTCATATTAGGTATTTAAACAGTAAATTAAATTTAGTATGGAATTGAAACGCAAAATTTGTAATTTTATAAAAGTTTTTTATTTTTATAAAAAAAAACCAAATTAACAAATTATTAAGTGTTTAAATAGTTTTTAACATTTATAAGAATTATTTTAAATTTTAAAATTATAATATTAATAAAAGAGTTTTAAATTTAATAGTATAAACAATATGAAATATTATAATTAGAATTTATTTATGTTATAAAAATAATAACCGGAAAACATATGCATATAAAACATCTATGTATGTGTCAAACCATTTTATTGATTTTGAATAAGTTAAAAGATTTTAAGTTATTATAATTATATTTATTTAATGAAGTTATTGTTTTAATGTTTTTTAATATTTTGATTAAAATCTGAATTTGTTATTGAACTAGAGATCTATTGAACAAAAAAATTGTACTATTTAGTTTCTTTCAACATTGTAAAATGGTACTAAGCATTATATTTAAGCAATCATCACTTTATTTTATTTTCCAACTTTAACTAATAATTTATCACCGAAGTTTAACTTATTTTTACCTTAAGTTTTACAAATAATCCTCCTCCAACGAGAATCGGATTTATTGTACTCTAACTTTATAATCCTTTGATAATTCTGAATTGAATGAAAGCTTGGTAAAGTTAAATTTATTTCAATAAAAAGATTGTATTCATTTAACATATATTTAGAGTTTCATAAAAATTTTTCTAATTTCCTGTTCCACAGTGCCACTTCAAAAACAAAACTTGTAGATGACTCCTTAAAAACTACTTAATATTATTAGTAAATCACTAAACTTAAGATGTAAATCATATTAAAAATTTTTTAATATATCATAAAAACAAAATATAAAGTGAGAGAAATGCAAATTTTAAAAAATCATTTAAAAATATTTTATTTAATAACAATTTTTACAACTTACCCCTTTTATGGTTCCGGACATTTCATTATTTTTGAAAACTTAATATTTTTACTTATCACAGAAACTAATCTCTTCAGTTAAAAAGGAAGCGCAGCGTTTAAACAACCAAACAAAAGAAATATAGGGTAATATAAAATTGCAATTGATTAAAGACAAGTGATGACATATATATATATACTGACACATCAAGATTCAGATTTACTGAAATTTTCAATTTTTTTTTGTGTTTGATTAATAAAAGTAAGTTGAGAGTAGAAGATTGAATAAATAAAAGAATATTACATCATAAAGTGTTAAATATTGCAATTATACTTGAAATTGTAAGATTATAAAAAATATGTACATATATACAAAGAATACACAATTATATACGGGGTAACTAAAAGATTTACAAAAGGATATTTAAAAGAATATAAACATTTTATTTTTTTGTGGTGAAACTAAGTAGTTAGGATATGAGAGAGCTAACGTATGAAAAACGCAAAAACTTGCTACTTGCCGTTTTTTGCCACTAGATGTCGGTAATTTGCCTCTAGTGGCCGCTAGTGGCGACTAGATGTTGGTGTATTTGCCGCTAGTGCTCACTAGTTGTCGATGAGTGTATGAGAGAGCTAATGTATGAAAAACGCAAAAAGTTGTTATTTGCCACTAGTGGTCACTAGGTGTGTGTGAATGTGTTATTTGCCGTTAGTGGTCACTAGATGTCGGTGTACGTCGAATAAATTATATGAGAGAGCTAATGTATGAAAAACGCAAAAAGTTGTTATTTTCCGTTAGTGGTCGCTAATGTAGAAAAACGCAAAAAGTGGTTATTTGCCGTTAGTGGTCACCAGATGTCGGTGAATGTAAAAATTAAAGATTAGGGTTGTGTACAGGGTAAAAAGTGAAGAAAAAATGGGATCGTGTACAGATCGTGTACATTGGTGGAGACAGTGGCGGTGGGCAGTGGCAGTGATTGAAATGGCTTTGGTGATAATTTTTGTGTTATGAAGCGTTTGTTTAAGACAAGTTAATTCAATAAATAAAAAAAAAAATATTTAAATATGCTGATAAGGAAATAAAATATTTTTAAAGCATGAGCTTTTTTTTGGATTGTTGTTGAATTGAATTATATTGATAAGAAATTTAAAATTTTCAAAAAGTGAAACATAATGTAAAAAGCAAATAAAATAAAAATCTGAAATGACGTAATTTTAAAAAGAAAAAACAAAAAAATAAAAAAGTTATCATAAATAATATATTTTGAATATTATATTTTAATAAGTATTTTAGTTTGTTTAAGACAAGGTAATAACTAACAACAAAAATATTTAAAATGGATCATAAAAAAATTAAACTAGAATTTTGTTGTGATGTTTGTAAAAAAACATTCAAACGAAAATATGATTTGGAACGACATAAAAAAATACATAAATACTGTTCTTATTGCAAAATATTTACACTAAACTGGGTTTATCATTTAAGAACAAATTTACATAAAATGAATGCAGCAGAGAAATTGAGGGGCAATGTTAGAGTGATCAATGAATCATTTGAAAGAAGACTTCAAACATTTTTAATTGATAATGATGATGAGGGGATTATTGTTCCAATCGAATTTTTAAATAAAAATAAGGATAATATTCTTACTATTCTGAGGAATTCATTATTGAAACATAAATTTTACAAAATGAACTTCGAACTGTTTGCTGAATATGTAAAACCTTATTCAGATGGTGACGGTGATGATAACGATGAATTGCAATTAAGCATTAAATCATTTCAATCAAAAATGGTTTTAATTTTAAATGAAGTTGATATCAATTCTAATTATAGCCAAATTATAGAGAGTATAATAAAAAGAAGTGAAGAATTTCAAGAAATGGACAGTGGATGGGCGTTAATTCGTATTATTGGACTCGAAATAAATATAAATAAATATGAACCAATAAAAGGATCACAGTACATTCAACTCCCCAAATCAGTAGAAAAGAAAAAGGCATGCATAAATGTGAAAAATTCTGATGAATATTGTTTTAAATGGGCATTGATATCAGCTTTAAAGCCTGCAGTAAATGAATCATGGAATCCAAGAAGTTATAATATAATTGATATAGCGGCGGTAGAAATTTTTTTGAATGGTGGAAAAGTAGAAAATTTAAAATTTGGAAATATATTATTTCCTATTAAAATAGACGATATTTATAAATTTGAGGAACTCAACCCTGATGTAAGTGTGAATGTTTTTGGTCTTAATTTAAAATCAAAGAAAAATAATGAACACGAATTGATTGGTCCATATTTTTTAACAAAAAATGAAAAACAGCATCATATAAATTTATTGATGATTGAATCGAATGAAAGATATCATTTTGTTTATATAAAGGATTTATCGAAATTTTTAAGAAAATCTCTTACGAGACATAATGGCCGAATATACATTTGCAATAGTTGTTTGCAATATTTTGATGAATTAGAAAAATATGCGATTCATAAAAATCAATGTGGAAAGATTGTTTGCAACTTACCAGATGAAGAAAATAAAATTTTGAAGTATGCTGATTATCGACTTCAAATGAAAGCACCATTCGTAATATATGCAGACTGCGAGAGTTTATTGAAACCGATAGCAACATGTAAACCAGATGTAAATGGTCCTTCAACTACTAATATTAAGGAGCATGTTGCGATTGCATTTGCATATTTTATAAAATGTTCCTTTAATGAAAATTTGAATAAATATGTGGAATGTGTAGGAGCAGATTGTGCACAAAAATTTATTTTATCACTAATTAATGATTGTAGTGAGCTTTATAGAAATTTCAATTTGAAAATTCAAAAAATGAAACCTTTAACACTAGACGAAGAATTACAACAGTTAACGGATTCCTGTTGCAGTATTTGTGGTAAGCAATTAGATTATATTAATAGAGTAAGAGACCATTGCCACTATAGTGGTAATTATAGAGGTCCAGCACATAAAGAATGTAATTTACTTTTTAAAAAACCTACATTTTTTCCAATATTTTTCCATAATTTTTCGGGTTATGATTGTCATTTATTGTTTAGATCTTTAAATTGTGTTGAGGGAAGCATTAGTGTTTTACCGCTAAATAAAGAAAAATACATATCTTTAACTAAACGAATTTATCTTTTAGAAGAGAATGTTAGCTTTTCTTTAAGATTTCTCGATAGCTTTCGATTTATGAGTGAAAGTCTCAATAGTTTGTTTAATAATCTAGATGATAACAAAAAGCATCACATTAAAAATAATTTCGGAGAGCACTATAATTTGATAACAAAGAAAGGTATATTTCCCTACGAATATTTAGATTCTTTCGAAAAATTAAATGATACTTTCCCATCTCAAGCTGCATTTTATAATGAATTAACAAAAACACCATGTTCAGATTCTGATTACAATTACGCATATACAGTCTGGAGAACTTTCAAATGTTGTAATTTGTTAGATTATATAAAAATTTATTTGAAAACGGATGTCTTAATATTGACTGATGTTTTCGAAAGTTTTCGAGAAATATGTATGAAAATTTATGATTTAGATCCTTCTAATTTTTATACTGCACCAGGGCTTTCTTGGCAAGCAATGTTGAAATATACGAAAATTGAATTAGAACTATTTACTGATGTAAATATGTACAGCTTTATTAAAAGCGGAATGCGTGGTGGAATAAGTCAATGTTCTTTACGTCATTCAACTGCAAATAACAAATATATGAAGGAAAAATTTAATAAAAATGATCCCACACAATATATTGTGTATTTAGATGCTGTAAATCTTTATGGTTATGCAATGTCACAATATCTACCGTATAAGAATTTTAAATGGATGGAAAAATCTTTAATATCAAATTTCGATATTACAAAAGTATCGGATAATTCAAATCTTGGTTATATTTTAGAAGTAGATTTAGATTATCCAGAAACTTTACATGATTTGCACAATGACTTACCGTTTTGCGCAGCAAAGGAAATTCCCCCGAATGGGAAAATTGGTAAACTATTGACTACATTGCATAATAAAACTAACTATATAATTCATTATAAAAATCTTAAGCAATGTCTTCATAACAATTTAAAATTGAAAAAAATTCATAGAATTTTGCAATTTGAGCAATCAGATTGGCTTAAAAAATACGTTGATTTGAATACTCGATATAGGCAAAATTCTAAAAATGAATTTGAAAAAAAATTCTTTAAATTGCAAGTTAATGCAGTTTTTGGTAAAACAATGGAGAACGTTGAGAAATATCGGGTCATCCAAATAGCTGATACTTGGGAAAGTAAAGGAAAACATTTAGGTGCGAAAGCTTATATAGCAAGACCTGATTTTCATAATTTATCATCTTTTACAAATAACTTAGTGGCAATAGAAATGAAAAAAACAAAAATTTGTTATAACAAACCTATATATGCAGGTTTCAGTATATTAGAGCTATCAAAAGTTTTGATGTATGATTTTCATTATGATTTCATGAAAATGAAATTTAAAAATAAAATTCAATTGAATTATATGGATACTGACAGTTTTGTCTATACTATTCAAACTGAAGATTTTTATGAAGAAATCAAACCCGATCTTCATAAATTTTTTGATACTTCAGACTATGAAGTAAATAACCCTTATGGTTATCCATCCCTAAATAAAAAAGTATTAGGGATGTTTAAAGATGAAATGAATGGAAAAATTATTTTGGAATTTGTAGGTTTACGTTCAAAAATGTATTCCATTAAAGCGGATAAAAATAATGTTATTAAAAAATCTAAAGGTATAAAAAAAATTGTTGTTGATAATTTAAGCATTGATGATTATAGAAATTGTTTAAATACTAAAAAAATATTTAATGAAAGTATGCAAATTTTTAAGTCTAAACTGCATACAATTTACACTCAAGAAATCAACAAAGTTGTTTTAAATTGTTTAGATGATAAGAAGTATGTAATGCATGATAATATTAGAACATTGTCTTGGGGACATAAAAATATTTTGTAACAAAAAAAAAAATTATTTGAAAATAAAGTACATATATATATTTAAATTAAATAAATTCAAAAAATTTTTATTTCATCATTTTCCCATATAAAATTGACGAATTTCAACAGCCTTTTCATCATAATAGGCTGCTGAGATTATTTTACATAAATTTTTTTTTATAGGGCAGCTAATACACTCGGGTCCTTGATGAGATATAAAATATTCAGCATCTTCCTTGCAGTCAAATTCAGCAACATAATACTGTAAATGGAAAGTTGACCACCAAGATTTTTTTGATCTCTCCTCCATTTCCAAAAAGCACTTTACACAGAAAACCTGCTCTGGGGATGTATGACGTTGACAGACTTGCTTGAAATCATAATCATCCCAGAGCAGATCATAGAATCTGTATACAGCACAGCAAGGCTTTCCTGTGTTTGCAGCTTCCATAATTTGATATTCACATGGTAAACCATATGATGAATATCCCATTTTTTCAATTTCCGACTTTGTGGGCATTTTTCTTTACCGAAATAATTAAATCTTAACTAATGAAAACTTTACTAATTTATAATTAATTTTGTTTATTTGCTTCTGCTTTTATATAAAAAAGAAAACAAAATAAATTTAAAAAAAATTTTAAAAATTTAAAAAAACTGCTTCTTATCATAGAAGTACAGCATAAACCGCAAAGATACATTCTTTAGTATATATATTCTTATACATTTCTTGTTCTTGTTCTGAATTAAAGTGTGTTTAATTTTTTTCTTATTACCAAAAATTTGAAATGATCTAATTCGATTCTTATCATAGAAAAAAAATTATACTCAATAATAATATTGTTATGAAATAAAAAAAAAAAAAAAATTAAGAAAACATATTGTTATCAATTTATAGAGCATAAAACCGCATACATCCTTTATTGTATTAAAAAAGCTTTCTTGTAATTATTTTTACATAAATTAACCAAGTTTTCTTTAAAATATATTAGTATTTTATTACAATTAAAACAACGCAAACCTAAAAAATGGATCCAATCGCAGATTTAGCAGATTTCACAAATTTCACAGAAGATGATGAATACGATGTCGAGATGGAAGAAGAAAATTTGTTAGCAGAATTCCTAAGTGATATCAACAGAAAAACGAAATTCGTTCCAATGGGTGAGGTTAATTTAAATGAAACCTTTCAAGTAACAAGACTGCAGGAAACAGTGTCAAAGTTCCAAAATAAGGTGGATGGGGGTCGCTGTGTGGTTTTCCACACAGAAAAGTTTTTTACTTATCTACCAAAATATTATGCTGACAAGCATAATTCCACCATCGTAAACTTGTTAAATAAAAAAATTGCCAATGGCAAAATTAAATACTTTTTTAAAATTACAGATAAAAAGAATAAATTTATTGAAATAGAATTTATTAAAAAAATGTAATTTTATTAATAAAAAAAAAATTATCAAAAGAAATTAAACAACAACAATTTTTTATTTTTTAAATTATTTATTTTTTTCCAGATTTTTTTTTTTTTTTTTTTTTTTTTTATTTTCCTTATATTTTTTCAGAATTTTAGGTTTATTAATCTTTTAAAGATTGATTTTTATTTTTTCCTTTAAAACTAGCGATTGTAAATGGTAAATTAGATATGTTTCTGATCATTTCTTTTCTTCTTAAGCCCCCCTTTGAATTAGCTAAATCAACAATTTTAACATGTAAACATTTTCCAAAGCACAAACACCAATATGGTTAAAAGAACATCTTTTAGAACAATGAATTTGCTGATTCTTCTTATTCTTCTTCAATATTTTTAAACATGTAGAATCGCGATTATTATTCAAATCGAAAACATTGTTATTTTTCAATATGTTAATAATCCAAGATTGTTTTTCTCCTCCTTTAACATAAATTTTTGTTTGATTGGATAAAAAAATTTTCAAAAAATTGATGATTTCACAAAAATGGGTTTTACCATCAGACCACTGCAAGCCATGATGATTTTTAGTGAGCCATTTATTGGTGGTTTTTGCTTTTGCGTCTAAATAATGCCAACTGTAAGGTGATCTTATTATAAAATGTTGAATTTCATCATTTGATGAAAGAATAGCAATTTCTTTTAAAATAAATTTATTGCTATTGTCTCGAAAACCTTGCATGTCAATGATTACATATTCCATGTTTATTAATAAGCTTTTTCTTTATAGACAAAATCATTTATTTTTTATACATAAATTTAGATAATTTTAGCAACTTCTCCTGTTAATGGTTTAAATTCCACTAAGCGGTCATGCAAAATAAGACAATAAGCTGTAGTATTGTTTGGAATTGCATTTAAAGTCTTTATTTCAATTTTAACATCAACTGATCCCATTTTAAGATTATCATTTTGAAAACGAGTATCAATTATGAAGATAGGAGAATTATTTTTAAAGTTTTCCCATGAAACTAACGGTTCTGTTGTCGAGTTATTATAATAAAGGCTTCTGAAATTTGAATATGCTTCATATGCTAAAGCATAACGGTTTTTTGCAAAATCTAAATTCATATCTTCATATGGGTATGATTCAGAATTTAAAAATACTTTTATATTTTCAATATCGCAATAATTAAAAATTGATGGATTTTCTTCCACGTTATTTTGTTTGTTAGTTTGTAAAGCAAAAATTATAAAACGAGGCTTTTCAAGTTGTGATGCTGTTTTAACATTCCAAATATGATGTGTAGTTCCTGCTGGTAATGTAGGATACTCGTGTAATTCCCAATTTCTAAAAGGAATTTTCATAACCGAACCATTTTCAATGCTTTTATATAAATTTAATTTAAGATTATCAGCTAAGTTAATATGCTGAACTTTCCAATGTATTTTTGTAATTTGAATTTTTGGTTTTTCATTAGCAGCAGTAGTAGCACTACATAATAATGAATTATCATTTGATCGAGAGCGAGTTAATATTAATTCATGTTTTGCATTCGGAATAATATTTTTATAATCTTCTGCAAATCCTAATAATCTCTTTAAGGGTATTAAAAAATTGAAATGAATTCCATTTAGTTTAGTTGATGCACTAGGTGACCAACTTCCATTGAATAAAGCTGTACTTTCATTTTGATTGAGTGAAATATAGTTTTTTAATGTTGAAGTTATCCCCACATTACGATTATGATCAATTTCTTTACCATTAAGTTCATAACGAATTTCATCAAATAGAAATGGTATAGCATTATTAATTAGTTTAGTATTTACAACAGCTGTTCCATCATGTTTTGATACAAATCCTTCTACATAAATTTGACTTGTTGATGGCAATATATTTAAATTCTGATTTTGTATTTGTATTCGTATAATCATAGACTAAATAATTACATTAAGATGCAGCATTTCATATAAAATTTATGTCACTTTTTTGTTTATTCTAGCACCTACCGCTGGGTGCAGCAACATGTTTCGGGATGTTGATAATTATCCCTGGGTGCAGCAACATATTAAAATACTTGTACACAAAATGTGCAACAAATAACAATGTAGATGTAGAGAATAAGAACATGATATTTTTGAAATTTTTAAACGTTTGTATAAAAATTAGAATAGATGTTTAAATAAACTGTAAAATAATTTTTGTACTAATTTTGTAATAATAATATACTATACTCGTATATGTATGTAATGGTGAATGGTTTTAAATTAAAATCATAGATCGAATGGTTGTTTTACGTTATATATGCTTATATGGATATATGGTATCGATAACTATATAAAATTTTAATTTAGGTAAATCTAAATGTAAATAAAAATTAATTAATTAATAAATATTATATAATATATATGTATGTATGTAATAAAAAAAAAATTAATTAAGAAAAAAGTTTTATGAAAGAAAGAAAAATGTTTTTTTTTTCGTAAAGTAGTATAAAATTAAATTATTCATTTTCCTTATTCTATTTTCCTTATTCTATTTTCTTAATCTAGACCTTAAGTATTTATATTATAATATATTTAATTGTGTTCATAATTTTGTTATAATTGTTTATTTATTGAAATTATTATTTTAATCCATTTTTTTTTAATTAATAGTTAGAAATCAAAATTATGCACTTCATTTTTCTTAATCTATTTTCCTTAAATCTACGCTTGATTTTAATTATTGTTTATTATTTCTGTTTATTAATTTTATAATTATTTTTACTCCGATGGAGTCTACCGCCCATTAATTATGCCTGAGTCAACGCCCACCGCGACTCCATCACCGATTACTCATTTGTTTCGAGTAATTCTCGAAGAAACGACCCAGGCAAGTTACTAATTTGGATTTATTTGTTTTGTTGAGTGTCTATATTACTTTTTAAGTTTTACGGTTTTGAATCAAATTTGTAAGTCTAGCCTCTTGGCTTTGGTAAAACTTTTTTACTGTCCAAATACAATGTTTTCGAAGTAGTATAGTTAACAAATACTGCAAAATATTTTTTCTATGTTCGTAACAAGGGTTACTTTTACAAAACCAATCTTTTAGATTTTCATCTTCTGCAGTAATATGAATACATTCTTTAATCATAATTTCACGAATATTTTGAAAATGTTTTTTGTTATTAAAAAAATCTTGAAAAATCGCACAGTGTATTTGACAAGCTCTAAAAAATATGTCAGATGGAGCAACTAAATTTCCAAAATCTGTACTTTTGATATAATTTTTTGTATAAATTAAATATTCGGAGGGACATGTGATAACTTCATCTGCCTTTCTCAATATATTTTCGCAAATTTGACAGGGATATTTCAAAAGTTGCTTAAAAGCTATATACCCCGCGAAATACCGTAAAGATGTGAGATTAACATTAGTTTCAATATTTTCAAATGTATCGTCACTAAAGATATCCTCATATTGAGATTGTAAAATTTCTAAAGAGTTTTCAGTATTTGTTTGATTTTCAACATCATTTAGATAAACTTGATTATTAATATTTTCCAAATCAGTTTGAATTTCACTAGAACAATTATTTAAATCAATTACCTTCATTTCCATAAAATCATCTGAATCTTCTATGCAATTAGTATGTTTGTCATACTGAAGTAATTTAAATGACATTATTTTTGATAAAACTGTGTTTAATTCAGAAACTGACGGATTTTTATTATTTCCTCCTTTAGCTCTTATTACTCCAAATAAATTTTCTATGATGTCTTGGTTTAATCTTTTAGTTAATAAAAAAAATGTGGGAGAACTTTCATTTTGAGAACTTAAAATATTATTAAAAAGTAAAAGAGTTGCAGTCAATGTTTGTTTAATTCCTTCTAAACAATATACTGTGGTATTTGACAAAATTTTTATTTGTGTAATGTATTCCAAAAATTCTTTTATAAATTTGTAAATTTTATTATTCTTTTGCAATGCACATTTATATGGATTTCTGTCTTTTAAGCTATTACTATTCATACAATCAAAAAGTTTATCAATTTTTTCTATAAATTTTGAAGTAGACAGAGCTTCTACACTAGAAACAGTTTTATATTGATTACATTCAACCATAGTACATATACCGGCAGCAACAGACCGGCTAAAAATTTGAGTTGCAAGTGAAACACGCATTTTATCAAAATTGTTCGGTGAAATATGTTTATTTGTCAGTTTAGGACACATTTTGGTAACTTTGTCCTTTTCTAGCTCGAATAGCTCAACAATAACGTCAAAATTAAATATTCCATCTGGTGTTGATAATTTATTTTTTAAACATACATTTCTCAAAGATTTAATTAAATGAACAAAATCAAACATCGCAAATACTTTATCGTTATTCCAAATAAAAAACGGGTGTTCAGCATTTACACCTAATAATTTGTAACACTTTCTGTTAGTTGGACCTTGATCACAAACTATTCCTTCCACCTTTAAGCCCATTGAATTCAATATTTTTAAATTTTCAAAAATAATATTTTTCAAGTTTTCTGCATTTATACTAGTTTTAGAAACAAAATAATTTAGAACACATTTCCAATTATCAATCAAACCGCGAATCATGAAAACACAGACTTGTTTGCCTATAAAACATGTCCTTTCAAACCCTATATCTTCCAATCCATCGATGATATCTAATTTTTCGTTATAGGTCAACTCGCTTCTTATTGTCATTTCATCGAAAACTATCATAACATGCTTGCTTCGTTCTGTCATTTCCGAAATTTTATTGCGAATGAGTTCTGTAGCAGAATTTACAAATCCAGGTTGAAGTCTTTTGACTGGAGCCCATCTTTGCAGTGTTGTTGTATGAGGCATATGAAATAATAACTTTTCTCTTAAAAATTTATATGCTAACTGGGATCTATAATAAATATTTTGAGAAAGATTTTTTTCGGAATCATCCCAGTGATTTGCTTTTTTCATTAACATAGTGCAAAAAGTTTTAGAATTACCCGAAATATGAGATTGTTGTAAATCTTTCTTGTAATTTTTTCCATTTTTCGTTTTGTTTGCTCTATATACTCTTAAATACTTTATTTTCATTGTTCTATTTTTTTCTTGTAAAAGTTTTATTTTTTTGGATAAATTAGCACTCTTTTTTTTATAAAAATGAGTCAATTTTTCGTTTTTCAAACAATAGAAGCAACAATTATTTTCAAAATAATTTTCATTTTCACTACGTTGTTTTTTAGGAGATTTTAATAGAATATTTTCTTCATTATCACTGCAGTTACCGGTTATTAAATTTATTGAGGGTAAAGCTTCTTTTTTAAGGTATTTTCTACCAATAAATTCAATTGGAAAATGTTCCTCACATAAATAAATATTATTTTTACCTAAAAATTTAAAAATAAACAAAAATTACTACATAAGATCGCTTTTCTCTCTATTTTGTATTCTCTGTTTAAGTTTTGTCTGTAACGGTTTTTTTTTGGATATAATGGTAGTTTTCTATTTTGGCTCTTTTATTTATACTCTTGTATTTATTGGCTTCTTGTATTTATTTTAATAAAGACTATGTACTTAAAATATTTACAAATGCTAGAACGTAGGTACTTTATCCTTACCTTCATCAAAACCACATCTTTCTCTCCAAATTTTTCCGACTAGTAAATCAGATGATGGGAATTTGAAAATTTTCAGATTAGGATGTTCTTTTCTTGATTTTTTGCAATGTTGCAAACTACAAATTTTCCAATTTCTTTTCTCCAAATTCATTTTTTACTTACGAGTTTAAAATTTTTTATATTTTATAATTTTTACTTTAAAAAATTGTCGCTTATTAAATTTAAAGTATGCGTACTTACTACATATACCTCCTTAAAACTCTTGTTTATTATACTTATCTAATTTTGATTGAAGAACTACAAATACATACATAAATTTGCTAAAAATTAAACGATCATAATCAGTGTCATTGGTATATTTTCTATTATGTATTTTTTTAAATGGTGTGAATGTTAGCAACAAAAAATTTAGCAACTATTCCTGGGTGCAGCAACATATTTTATATAGCGAATTTACAACTAAGAATTTATAAAACTACTAATATCTTTTGACGTACTCATCAAAAAGTACCCTTCTCACTGAGTTTTTTTTATAATATTTAATTAACTTTATAAATATCTAAAAAAAAAATCATGTTATCGCTTTAAAAGTTGAAATATTTTATTTTAATAATTTTTTATCAACTTAAATTTGTCAACATTTTTTTATTGGAATTGTATGTATGCTCTTATTTTTATTGTTTATTTTGTGTATGTACCTTTCAAATTAGTAGATCAACGAAAAAAGACACAAAAAAAATGTTTTTGTAACTAGAAATATGTTGTTAACAGCTGAAATGTTGATAAATGCTTTGAGTTATTTTGTATACATAAAACTATGCAACATAGAAATTATTTTCATAGAACAATGAAATGCTGCATCTTAGTAATTATATTGTCTCTGGTATAATATCACTTAATCCAAATGAGTTTAAGAATGGAGAATACGAATGCCATTGAGCACTAGTTATAGTTTCATCAAAAATTGGATTATTAAAGAGATCCATTTTAATTTACTTTTAGTAGATATCCA
>CAUJBZ010000015.1:0-70816 GCA_963082915.1 Dolichopus griseipennis | reverse complement strand
AAATCAAGTAGGGAAGGAAGCCCTCCCCCACTCATTAAAAAAATAGGAAACTATTTTTTTTTTTTATTGATAATTAGGAACGTGGCATTTAATAATAAAAACAAAAAGAAAAAATCAAAAAATTCCAATTAAAAATTAAAAATTGAATTGGGCCCTCCCCCACCCCTATCCCTCCGACCAATCGTAGAAACGTAGAATGCGACGAACAACGAAATGCGTAGAATACCAGTAAAAATTTAAAAATTTATTATAATTTAATAAAGAAAAAAAAAAAAAATTTTTTTTCAAAGCCGATGCAAGTACCAGCATGGTTAAAAAAAAAAAATTTTTAAGACAAAAGCGCATCGTATGTTAACAGTGCTACGAAAAATGTACGCAATGTTAAACAACCAACAAAAAAAACAAAAAAAAAAAAATGTTTTTTCAAAGCCGATGCAAGTACTGACATGGTTAAAAACTAAAAACAAATTTTTTTTTGAGACAAAAGCGCATCGTATGTTAAATTTGCTACGAAAAATGTACGCAATGTTAAACAACCAACAAAAAAAAACAAAAAAAAAAAAATTTTTTTTCAAAGCCGATGCAAGTACTAAATTGTTAAAAAAAAAATTTTTTTTTTGAGACAAAAGCCCATCGTATGTTAAATGTGCTACGAAAAATGTACGCAATGTTAAAGAACCAACAAGAAAAACAAAAAAAAAAAACTTTTTTTCAAAGCCGATGCAAGTACTGACATGGTTAAAAACTAAAAACAAATTTTTTTTAAGACAAAAGCGCATCGTATGTTAAATGTGCTACGAAACATGTACGCAATGTTAAACAACCAACAAAAAAAACAAAAAAAAAAAAAATTTTTTTTCAAAGTCGATGCAAGTACTGACATGGTTAAAAACTAAAAACAAATTTTTTTTTGAGACAAAAGCGCATCGTATGTTAAATGTGCTACGAAAAATGTACGCAAAGTTAAACAACCAACAAAAAAAACAAAAAAAAAAAAATTTTTATTCAAAGCCGATGCAAGTACTAAATTGTTAAAAAAAAAATTTTTTTTTTGAGACAAAAGCCCATCGTATGTTAACAGTGCTACGAAAAATGTACGCAATGTTAAAGAACCAACAAGAAAAACAAAAAAAAAAAAGTTTTTTTCAAAACCGATGCAAGTACTGACATGGTTAAAAACTAAAAACAAATTTTTTTTTTGAAACAAAAGTGGATCGTATGTTAAATGTGCTACGAAAATTTTTACACAAAGTACGAAGTTGCACATAACCTGGCAGAAATTAAATCTATTATTGATAAAATGGAAAATATAAATAAAACGGACAGACTAGAAGAGGAAATATCTTCTCTTAAAACGGATATTAGAAAGCTTTGTATCATTGGGTGGAAAGCTTCCAACTCGTCTATAAACAATGTAGACAAACTAAAAGGCGAGATCTGTTCATTAAAAACAGACATAAAGGAGCTTTCTGGAAAAGTCGATGCCGACAGTAATGTAAACAAAGCTTTTCAAACAGATAAAATAAAGACCGTTAAAGAAGCTGGGTCGCAAACGGACCAGTTTGTCAGCTTTATTTCTTCGCTCGATACTACTACTCTGGGGCCTGAGTACTTCAAACCGACAAAAACTTTATCATCTGTCAAAACAACGTCGAGTTCATCCGCCAATGCTGTGTATGACATTTCATTACGTAGTGAATTAGCAAGAGCGGAATCTTCTAACTCAACTTCGACATCATCAACATCAACATCATCAACATCATCAAGATCACCAACATCATCATCATCATCTTTACCTTCTTCTACAAAACTAGTAGCCAAAAAAATTCGTTCTACGCTACCTCTTGACAAGGAAGTAAGTACAATACAAAGGCTTAAATCAACTAAGGTTATAAACGAATGCAAAATGGATTTGCATTCATTATTCTTTACAAAATTGGCTGCATCAACAACTCCTATTTACCTCAGTAAGTTTCTAAAAAATACATTTAAGTTAAATAATAATGAAATACACATAACTAATATTACTCCTAAAAATCTCAGATTTAAACCTAAATATAGGTCTTTTAAAGTTATGGTACCCGAATCCAAAATTTTGTAATAATGAATTACAAAAAATGGAAAAAAGGCACTATAATAAAAAAATTCATAGACAATAAAAACACTTCCAACACAATTTTAAAACACAATAATAAACTTTCTACTAAACAGAAAACACTTCTTTTAAATCCGTTTGCCGTTCCTTTCAACAATCATACAAAAAAAACACATCCTAGTCAAAACACAACAACTAATACTTCTAAATACAAAAACTTTACTAGAGGAGAAACTTTAAAGCCAGCTTCTTTTAATATTATTAAGAATGCTAATAATAATAATAATAATAACAATGAGAATAATCATAATAATAATAATATTAATAATAACAATAATAATAATGACAATAATAACAGTAATAATATTAATATTAATAATGATAATACTAATACTATTAATAATAATAATAATAATAATAATAATAATAATAATAATAATGTTAATAATGATATTGCTACTACTAATAATAATAATAATAATAATAATAATGTTAATAATGTTATTTCTAATACTAAAAATAATATTAATAATAATAACCTTAAAGCTAATTTCTCGTTAAACCCTCTGTTATCTCCAATTGTAAGAATGACTCAGAAATCTCTAACAGAAGACTGTACCTACGCACTTTCCAGATTTAGAGATGAAAAAATTCTAAATTATGCGAGGCTATTTCTAGCATTTTTACATGATGACAAAAATAATCGCGTAATTGAGGGTAAAACAAGAACAAATTTACTTGTGTTGATACATAATGAAGGGTTACCATCTAATTACAAGGAATTATATGACCTTTATTTTAAGTATCACATTAAAATTGGTTTCACTTCCAAACAGGTAGAAGAAGATCTTAATGCTTTTCGTAGTCATTGCAATAGCAATTACTACAATCACTTGTACCAATCTCGTGAAAATTATAATAAGTTTTTTCGGCCGAGCAGAAAATAACTATTTAAATTCAAAATTCTATATCGATTCTTACACTAATTCCAATTTAGTCACACTGTCTAACCATAGTATCAAAAATAAAAATAGCGTTAGTTCCTCTAATAAACTGAAATTATTCTACCACAATTGCAGTGGTATGAGGGGAAAGCTTAAGAAATTATATATTGATGCTAAGTCATGTGAATTTAATATTGCTATCACTGAAACATGGTTAAATGATTCCTTTGTTAATGAAGAAATTTTGGACAGTACTTGGTCGATTTATAGAAAAGATCGGGATTATCTTGCTACAAATTGTTCCCGTGGTGGTGGTGTACTACTTGCAGTAAACAATACCTTATCTAGTGTGGTATTAATCACTAGGACTTACCACTCTTTTGATCACCAATTTATTAAAGTTAACTTAGGTAATAATTTTTTATACCTGGGTATTGTTTACTTTCCTCCTAATTCTGACAATTCCTCTTATTCGGAATTTTTCGAGATATACCAGCAGGTTATATCAAATATGAATGAGGATGATTCAATTATAATTTTAGGGGACTTTAACCGTCCTTCTTTATCTTTTATTGTTGACGAATCTGATAATTTGTTACTACCAATCAACTTTCAGGACGAAATAGATTTCGATCTAATTAATGTATTTTATGGTAATGATTTACAACAAATTATCAGCTTTCCGAATAATTATTACAAGTGGTTAGATCTTGCATTCACGAATGCATTTGATAAAGTGGTGGTAAAGCTCGCTGATGATTCAGAAAACCTTTTTACAAACACTCCGCATCATAACGCAATCATCTTCGAATTTTCCACTGCTATACCTCTTTTTACCAAATCTTACAATAATACTTTTGTATATGACTTTCTTAATGCTGATTATCAAAGCATTAATAATGCTTTATCAGTCATCAGTTGGGACGACCTGTTAATCGAACAGGATATTGATTTGATTATCTCTCAATTCTATGCAAAGTTATTTGAGATAATTAACTCCTTTGTTCCTAAAATTCGCAAAAAGGACAAGACAACCGAACCTTGGCTAAACAGTGAACTTAGGACATTGCGTAACCAACGCAATAAACTATACAAAATAATTAAAAATTCAAAAGAACCTAATAATGACTTATTAAACAAGTACAAGGATCTTGCTTTTGAATTTAAACAAAAATCTAATTTGGCTTATGATAGATATCTCACTAACGTAGGCGACAAATTAATTACAGATCCTAAAAAGTTTTTTGACTTCGTTAACACAAAACGTAAAAGTTATGGTTATCCAAGCGTAATGTCAAAAGACAATACGTTTTCTAATTGTCCTAAAACGATCTGCAATTTCTTTGCTAAGTCTTTTCAAAAAGTTTATCGTCCACACGAGTCTCCAATTAATTTCGATTTCTCTAACTTAATTAATAATTCAAATCCTATTATTACGGACTTATATCTTACCGAAATTGAAATATTTGAAGCAATCACTAAACTTGATACTAAAAAAGGTATAGGACCTGACCTAATCCCACCGACTTTTTTATACAACTGTGTTAGTTATCTAACTTATCCACTTCATTATATTTTTAATAAATCTCTTTCTTCAGGTGTTTTCCCTCTTGTTTGGAAATCTTCTTATCTTACCCCTATTCATAAAAAGGGAGATAAATCATTCGTCGAAAATTACCGTGGCATTGCTATTTTATCAACTATTCCAAAGTTGTTCGAAAAAATGGTTGTTAACAAAATTACGCCCATCATTAATACAAAACTAAACGAACAAAAACATGGATTCAGAAAAGGTCGTTCCACAACAACAAACCTTTTGGTTTATACTTCTGAAATCCTTAATGAAATGGAAAATGGGCACCAAGTTGATGCTATTTACACGGACTTTAGCAAAGCATTCGATCGTGTTGATCACAAAATTCTACTAAACAAACTTGCAACTTTAGGTATTTCTGGCTCTTTTCTTTACTGGATATTCACTTATATTTCAAATAGATCGCAAAATATCAAATTTCAAGGATTTTTGTCGGACCCAATTAATGTTACATCAGGAGTACCACAAGGTAGCCACTTAGGACCACTCTTGTTTAATATATTCATTTCCGATCTTTCTAGTAAACTTTTCAGTGTGTCACATGTTGCATTTGCTGACGATCTCAAGATTTATCATGTAATTAAAAATAGCTCTGATGTTGCATTACTTCAGACAAATCTTAATTCTCTACAAGAATGGTGCTTCTCTAATAAACTAGAACTAAACATTGAAAAATGCAAGGTTATAAGTTTTACACGTAAGAGATCTACCATTTCATTCGGTTATAATATAAATAATGTAACCCTTGAAAGGGTTAGAAGCATTACCGATTTAGGGATTCTGTTGGATGATAAACTGAACTTCCATCTCCATTATAAGTATATGATTTCCAGGGCAAACAAAATGCTCGGCTTTATAAAAAGAAGAGCTAAAGAATTTAGCAGCATTGCTGTAACTAAAGCTCTTTATTGTTCTTTAGTACGTTCTATTCTTGAATATGGTAATATTGTGTGGGATCCTGCATTTCAAATACATTCTGATAGAATAGAATCCGTACAAAAGCAATTTCTTCTTTTCGCTTTAAGAAATCAATATAATCCTAGAGATTATTCAATTCTGCCTAGCTATCTCGTAAGACTTAATTCATTGAATATGTTAACGTTATCCTCACGCAGGCAAATTCTTTCTTCCTGCTTTACTTTTGACGTCTTAAGAAAAAACATTGACGTTCGGTATTTATTGGATAACTTTAAAATAAACAATGGTGCGAGAAATACGAGAAGCACTAAATACTTAGTTGAAAATACTCATAGAACTGAATATGGAAAAAATTAACCAATAAATAGATGTTGCATTACATTCAATAAACACAGTCATCTTTATTCTACACAAATTTCTCGATACACTTTTAAACATAAATTAAACTTAAAATTCATTCATGACCTAAGACAATAATTTTAACCTTCATTATATCATATTACACTTCAAGTTCATATTATTTTTTTAATTTAGTTATTTTATACAGTTAGTTAATACAGTTAGTATTCATAAATTTAATTTCAACTGTGTTTTTGCTTTGTATGCATTTTCTACAAATAAACAAATAATTATACTTTTGATTCTTAATGTATTTAAAATTTTTTTGGCTATGTAATCAAATTTCATGTTAATTATAAGTTTTAGTTTTAAGAATTTTTTTGTAAAAACCTTGTTTTGGTTCAAATAAATAAATAAATAAATAAAAAATTGTACGCAATGTTAAACAACCAACAAAAAAAACAAAAAAAAAAAATTTTTTTTCAAAGCCGATGCAAGTACTCACATGGTTAAAATGTGCTACGAAAAATGTACGCAATGTTAAACAACCAACAAAAAAAAACAAAAAAAAAAAAATTTTTTTTCAAAGCCGATGCAAGTACCAGCATGGTAAAAAAAAAATTTTTTAAGACAAAAGCGCATCGTATGTTAACAGTGCTACGAAAAATGTACGCAATGTTAAACAACCAACAAAAAAAACAAAAAAAAAATAATTTTTTTTCAAAGCCGATGCAAGTACTGACATGGTTAAAAACTAAAAACAAATTTTTTTTTTGAGACAAAAGCGCATCGTATGTTAAATGTGCGACGCAACGTGTACGCAATGTTAAACAACCAACAAAAAAAACAAAAAAAAAAAATATTTTTTCAAAGCCGATGCAAGTACTAACATGGTTAAAAACTAAAAACAAGTTTTTTTTAAGACAAAAGTGGATCGTATGTTAAATGTGCTACGAAAATTGTACGCAATCGCTCCGACCAATCGTAGAAACGTAGAATGCGACGAACGACGAAATGCGTAGAATACCTGTGAAAATATAAAAATTTATTATAATTTAATAAAGAAAAAAAAAAAAAAAACAACAAAAAGCTACTACTAATACTAATATTACTACTAAACTACATAAGCATAAGCATAAGCATACTACCTACCCAATTGTAATTAATAAATAAAAGTATGATTTATATAACATTTTATACGAAAATCGACTGTGAGTTTTAACCGTGATATAAAATAATTGAAAATGTAGTAAAATGTATGCTTGTATTTTGGTATAATTGTGTACAGTGTTTATTACACAAAAAAACAACAACACACCCTAAAAGCAAATGGCGGCTTACATCATGATCATTTTCTGATGTAAAAAATTATATAAAAGTCAGGGCTGCCACTCTCTTATAATAAAATGTGTAAGCCAGGGCTGTCACTTTGTGGGTAATAGTATGAGCAAATTTTTGAATAAAAATGAGCAAATTTGATAAAAAAAAGAGAAAAAAATGAATAATTGTGTATGATTTGGTAAACAAAAGAACAAAATAGTCGAATAGCGGGGATTTATTTCTTAAAATTATATAATTAAATTGTTTAAATTTGTCTTGGCTTAATTTACTTCCTAAAATTTTGGTAGATGTCACTTATAATTTAAAATTAAATTAAGTAGGCACTTTTAATAAAAGAATTGGTCATAAATTGTAGGGCTTGAACCTTTTTAAACAATAAAAGGAGGTATTAATTGGCTGTTTTACATGACTGTACTACAAAACATTAAAAGAACAAAATACATATTTTTTAATATAATAACATATTTCTTTAATAAAACAAATTCTTATTTTCCATTTATATATAATATGTATTTGTTTTTAATAAATTCTTTTGAATTACAGACCCCACCCCAATACTAAGCCCCATCAACACAAATAAGAAAATAAGAAACTATGTAATATTTAATTTAAATTCTTATTAAACAAATAAGAAATTATTTCTAAAGAGAAAAAATAAAGTAGGGAAGGAAGCCTTCCCACACTCATTAAACAAATAGGAAACTACTTCTTTTTTTATTGATAATTAGGAACGTGGCATTTAATAATAAAAACAAAAAGAAAAAATCAAAAAATTCCAATTAAAAATTACAAATTGTTTTAGTCCCTCCCCCACCTCTATCCCTCCGACCAATCGTAGAAACGTAGAATGCGACGAACGACGAAATACGTGGGATACCAGTAACAATATAAAAATTTATTATAATTTAATAAAAAAAAAAAAAAAAAAAATTATTTTCTAAAGCCGATACAAGTACTGACATGGTTAAAAACTAAAAACAAATTTTTTTTTTGAGACAAAAGCGCATCGTATGTTAACAGTGCTACGAAACATGTACGCAATGTTAAACAACCAACAAAAAAAACAAAAAGAAAAAATTTTTTTTCAAAGCCGATGCAAGTACTAACATGGTTAAAAACTAAAAACAAGTTTTTTTTAAGACAAAAGTGGATCGTATGTTAAATGTGCTACGAAAATTGTACGCAATCGCTCCGACCAATCGTAGAAACGTAGAATGCGACGAACGACGAAATGCGTAGAATACCTGTGAAAATATAAAAATTTATTATAATTTAATAAAGAAAAAAAAAAAAAAAACAACAAAAAGCTACTACTAATACTAATATTACTACTAAACTACATAAGCATAAGCATACTACCTACCCAATTGTAATTAATAAATAAAAGTATGATTTATATAACATTTTATACGAAAATCGACTGTGAGTTTTAACCGTGATATAAAATAATTAAAAATGTAGTAAAATGTATGCTTGTATTTGGTATAATTGTGTACAGTGTATATTATTACACAAAAAAACAACAACACACCCTAAAAGCAAATGGCGGCTTACATCATGATCATTTTCTGATGTAAAAAATTATATAAAAGTCAGGGCTGCCACTCTCTTATAATAAAATGTGTAAGCCAGGGCTGTCACTTTGTGGGTAATGCTATGAGCAAATTTGAATAAAAATGAGCAAATTTGATAAAAAAAAAGAGAAAAATTTGAATAAAACTGTAAAAAATTAGAATAAAAATGAATAATAGGGTATGATTTGGTAAAAAAAGAGAAAAATTTGAGTAAAAATGAGAATAAAAATGAATAATTGCGTATGATTTGGTAAAAAAGGGGAAAATTTGAGTAAAAATGTAAAAAATGAGAAAAAAATGAATAATTGTGTATGATTTGGTAAAAAAAACAAAAAAATAGTCGAATAGCGGGGATTTATTCCTTAAAATTATATAATTAAATTGTTTAAATTTGTCTTGGCTTAATTTAGTTCCTAAAATTTTGGTAGATGTCACTTATAATTTAAAATTAAATTAAGTAGGCACTTTTAATAAAAGAATTGGTCATAAATTGTAGGGCTTGAACCTTTTTAAACAATAAAAGGAGGTATTAATTGGCTGTTTTACATGACTGTACTACAAAACATTAAAAGAACAAAATACATATTTTTTAATATAATAACATATTTCTTTAATAAAACAAATTCTTATTTTCCATTTATATATAATATGTATTTGTTTTTAATAAATTCTTTTGAATTACAGACCCCACCCCAATACTAAGCCCCATCAACACAAATAAGAAAATAAGAAACTATGTAATATTTAATTTAAATTCTTATTAAACAAATAAGAAATTATTTCTAAAGAGAAAAAATAAAGTAGGGAAGGAAGCCTTCCCACACTCATTAAACAAATAGGAAACTACTTCTTTTTTTATTGATAATTAGGAACGTGGCATTTAATAATAAAAAACAAAAGAAAAAATCAAAAAATTCCAATTAAAAACTAAAAATTGAATTGGGCCCTCCCCCACCCCTATTCCTCCGACCAATCGTAGAAACGTAGAATGCGACGAACGACGAAATGCGTAGAATACCAGTAAAAATATAAAAATTTATTATAATTTAATAAAAAAAAAAAAATATTTCTCTAAAGCCGATACAAGTACTGACATGGTTAAAAACTAAAAATAATTTTTTTTTTTGAGACAAAAGCGCATCTTATGTTAACAGTGCTACGAAAAATGTACGCAATGTTAAACAACCAACAAAAAAAACAAAAAAAAAAAATTTTTTTTCAAAGCCGATGCAAGTACTGACATGGTTAAAAACTAAAAACAAATTTTTTTTTTGAGACAAAAGCGCATCGTATGTTAAATGTGCTACGAAAAATGTACGCAATGTTAAACAACCAACAAAAAAAACAAAAAAAAAAAAAATTTTTTTAAGACAAAAGCGCATTGTATGTTAAATGTGCTACGAAAAATGTACGCAATGTTAAACAACCAACAAAAAAAACAAAAACAAAAAAATTTTTTTTCAAAGCCGATGCAAGTACTGACATGGTTAAAAACTAAAAACAATTTTTTTTTTTGAGACAAAAGCGCATCTTATGTTAACAGTGCTACGAAAAATGTACGCAATGTTAAACAACCAACAAAAAAAAAAAAATGTTTTTTCAAAGGCGATGCAAATACCACCATGGTTAAAAAAAAAAATTTTTTTAAGACAAAAGCGCATCGTATGTTAAATGTGCTACGAAAAATGTACGAAATGTTAAACAACCAACAAAAAAAACAAAAAAAAGCGCATCGTATGTTAAATGTGCTACGAAACATGTACGCAATGTTAAACAACCAACAAAAAAAAAAAAAAAAAAAAGGTTTTTTCAAAGCCGATGCAAGTACCAGCATGGTTAAAAAAAAAAAAATTTTTTAAGACAAAAGCGCATCGTATGTTAAATGTGCTACGAAAAATGTACGCAATGTTAAACAACCAACAAAAAAAACGAAAAAAAAAAATTTTTTTTTCAAAGCCGATGCAAGTACTAAATTGTTAAAAAAAAAATTTTTTTTTTAGACAGAAGCCTACCGTATGTTAAATGTGCTACGAAAAATGTACGAAATGTTAAACAACCAACAAAAAAAACAAAAAAAAAAAAATTTTTTTTCAAAGCCGATGCAAGTACTAACATGGTTAAAAACTAAAAACAAATTTTTTTAAGACAAAAGTGGATCGTATGTTAAATTTGCTACGAAAATTGTACGCAATCGCTCCGACCAATCGTAGAAACGTGGAATGCGACGAATAACGAAATGCGTAGAATACCTGTGAATATATAAAAATTTATTATAATTTAATAAAGAAAAAAAAGAAAAAACAACAAAAAGCTACTATTAATACTTATACTACTACTAAACTACATAAGCATAAGCATAAGCATACTACCTACCCAATTGTAATTAATAAATAAAAGTATGATTTATATAACATTTTATACGAAAATCGACTGTGAGTTTTAACCGTGATATAAAATAATTGAAAATGTAGTAAAATGTATTCTTGTATTTGGTATAATTGTGTACAGTGTATATTATTACACAAAAAAACAACAACACACCCTAAAAGCAAATGGCGGCTTACATCATGATCATTTTCTGATGTAAAAAATTATATATAAGTCAGGGCTGCCACTCTCTTATAATAAAATGTGTAAGCCAGGGCTGTCACTTTGTAGGTAAGAGTATGAGCAAATTTGAATAAAAATGAGAAAATTTGATAAAAAAAAAGAGAAAAATTTGAATAAAACTGTAAAAAATGAGAATAAAAATGAATAATAGGGTATGATTTGGTAAAAAATGAGAAAAATTTGAGTAAAAATGTAAAAAATAAGAATAAAAATAAATAATTGCGTATAATTTGGTAAAAAAGGGGAAAATTTGAGTAAAAATGTAAAAAATGAGAATAAAAATGAATAATTGTGCATGATTTGGTAAAAAAAAGAACAAAATAGTCGAATAGCGAGGATTTATTTCTTAAAATTATATAATTAAATTGTTTAAATTTGTCTTGGCTTAATTTACTTCCTAAAATTTTGGTAGATGTCACTTATAATTTAAAATTAAATTAAGTAGGCACTTTTAATAAAAGAATTGGTCATAAATTGTGGGGCTGGAACCTTTTTAAACAATAAAAGGAGGTATTAATTGGCAGTTTTACATGACTGTACTACAATACATTAAAAGAACAAAATACATATTTTTTTTATATAATAACATATTTCTTTAATAAAACAAATTCTTATTTTCCATTTATATATTATTATTTGTTTTTAATAAATTCTTTTGAATTACAGACCCCACCCCAACACTAAGCTCCAACAACACAAATAAGAAAATAAGAAAATAAGAAACTATGTAATATTTAATTTAAATTCTTATTAAACAAATAGAAATTATTTCTAAAGAGAAAAAATCAAGTAGGGAAGGAAGCCCTCCCTCACTTCACTAAAAAAAAAAGGAAACTATTTCTTTTTTTATTGATAATTAGGAACGTGGCATTTAATAATAAAAACAAAAAGAAAAAATCAAAAAATTCCAATTAAAAATTAAAAATTGAATTGGGCCCTCCCCCACCCCTATCCCACCGACCAATCGTAGAAACGTAGAATGCGACAAACGACGAAATGCGTAGAATACCAGTAAAAATATAAAAATTTATTATAATTTAATAAAAAAAAAAAAGACACAAAAGCGCATCGTATGTTAACAGTGCTACGAAAAATGTACGCAATGTTAAACAACCAACAAAAAAAGCAAAAAAAAAAACAATTTTTTTTCAAAGCCGATGCAAGTACTGACATGGTTAAAAACTAAAAACAAATTTTTTTTTTAAGACAAAAGTGGATCGTATGTTAAATGTGCTACGAAAAATGTACGCAATGTTAAACAACCAACAAAGAAAACAAAAAAAAAAAAAATTTTTTTTCAAAGCCGATTATTTGCAAGTACTGACATGGTTAAAAACTAAAAACAAATTTTTTTTTTAAGACAAAAGTGGATCGTATGTTAAATGTGCTACGAAAAATGTACGCAATGTTAAACAACCAACAAAGAAAACAAAAAAAAAAAAATTTTTTTTCAAAGCCCATGCAAGTACAAGCATGGTTAAAAAAAAAAATTTTGTTTAAGACAAAAGCGCATCGTATGTTAAATGTGCTACGAAAAATGTACGCAATGTTAAACAACCAACAAAAAAAACAAAAAAAAAAAAATTTTTTTTCAAAGCCGATGCAAGTATTAAATTGTTAAAAAAAAAATTTGTTTTTTGAGACAAAAGCCCATCGTATGTTAAATGTGCTACGAAAAATGTACGCAATGTTAAACAACCAACAAAAAAAAAATTTTTTTTCAAAGCCGATGCAAGTACTAACATGGTTAAAAACTAAAAACAAATTTTTTTTAAGACAAAAGTGGATCGTATGTTAAATTTGTCACGAAAATTGTACGCAATCGCTCCGACCAATCGTAGAAACGTAGAATGCGACGAACGACGAAATGCGTAGAATACCTGTGAAAATATAAAAATTTATTATAATTTAATAAAAAAAAAAAAAAAAAAACAACAAAAAGCTACTACTAATACTAATACTACTACTAAACTACATAAGCAAAAGCATACTACCTACCCAATTGTAATTAATAAATAAAAGTATGATTTATATAACATTTTGTACGAAAATCGACTGTGAGTTTTAACCGTGATATAAAATAATTGAAAATGTAGTAAAATGTATGCTTGTGTTTGGTATAATTGTGTACAGTGTATATTATTACACAAAAAAACAACAACAAACCCTAAAAGCAAATGGCGGCTTGCATCATGATCATTTTCTGATGTAAAAAATTATATAAAAGTCAGGGCTGCCACTCTCTTATAATAAACTGTGTAAGCCAGGGCTGTCACTTTGTGGGTAATAATATGAGCAAATTTGAATAAAAATAAGCAAATTTGATAAAAGGAATGAGAAAAATTTGAATAAAACTGTAAAAAATGAGAAAAAAAATGAATAATAGGGTATGATTTGCCGCCATGCAAGTACTGACATCAGCGCATCGTATGTTAAATGTGCTACGAAACATGTACGCAATGTTAAACAACCAACAAAAAAAACAAAAAAAAAAAAATTTTTTTTCATAGCCCATGCAAGTACTGACATGGTTAAAAACTAAAAACAAATTTTTTTTTTGAGACAAAAGCGCATCGTATGTTAAATGTGCTACGAAACATGTACGCAATGTTAAACAACCAACAAAAAAAACAAAAAAAAAAAAATTTTTTTTCAAAGCCGATGCAAGTACTAACATGGTTAAAAACTAAAAACAAATTTTTTTTAAAACAAAGGTGGATCGTATGTTAAATTTGCTACGAAAATTGTACGCAATCGCTCCGACTAATCGTAGAAACGTAGAATGCGACGAACGACGAAATGCGTAGAATACCTCTGAAAATATAAAAATTTATTATAATTTAATAAAGAAAAAAAAAAAAAACAACAAAAAGCTACTACTAATACTTATACTACTACTAAACTACATAAGCATAAGCATACTACCTACCCAATTGTAATAAATAAATAAAAGTATGATTTATATAACATTTTATACGAAAATCGACTGTGAGTTTTAACCGTGATATAAAATAATTGAAAATGTAGTAAAATGTATGCTTGTGTTTGGTATAATTGTGTACAGTGTATATTATTACACAAAAAAACAACAACACACCCTAAAAGCAAATGGCGGCTTACATCATGATCATTTTCTGATGTAAAAAATTATATAAAAGTCAGGGCTGCCACTCTCTTATAATAAAATGTGTATAATTGAATAAAAATGAGCAAATTTGATAAAAAAAAAGAGAAAAATTTGAATAAAACTGTAAAAAATGAGAATAAAAATGAATAATAGGGTATGATTTGGTAAAAAAATAGAAAAATTTGAGTAAAAATGTAAAAAATAAGAATAAAAATGAATAATATCGTATGATTTGGTAAAAAAGGGGAAAATTTGAGTAAAAATGTAAAAAATTAGAATAAAAATGAATAATTGTGCATGATTTGGTAAAAAAAAAAACAAAATAGTCGAATAGCGGGGATTTATTTCTTAAAATTATATAATTAAATTGTTTAAATTTGTCTTGGCTTAATTTAGTTCCTAAAATTTTGGTAGATGTAACTTATAATTTAAAATTAAATTAAGTAGGCACTTTTAATAAAAGAATTGGTCATAAATTGTAGGGCTTGAACCTTTTTAAACAATAAAAGGAGGTATTAATTGGCAGTTTTACATGACTGTACTACAATACATTAAAAGAACAAAATACATATTTTTTAATATAATAATATATTTCTTTAATAAAACAAATTCTTATTTTCCATTTATATATATGTATTTGTTTTTAATAAATTCTTTTGAATTACAGACCCCACCCCAACACTAAGCCCCACAACACAAATAAGAAAATAAGAAAATAAGAAACTATGTAATATTTAATTTAAATTCTTATTAAACAAATAAGAAATTATTTCTAAAGAGAAAAAATCAAGTAGGGAAGGAAGCCCTCCCCCACTTCATTAAAAAAATTGGAAACTACTTCTTTTTTTATTGATAATTAGGAACGTGGCATTTAATAATAAAAACAAAAAGAAAAAATCAAAAAATTCCAATTAAAAATTAAAAATTGAATTGGGCCCTCCCCCACCCCTATCCCACCGACCAATCGTAGAAACGTAGAATGCGACGAACGACGAAATGCGTAGAATACCAGTAAAAATATAAAAATTTATTATAATTTAATAAAAAAAAAAAAAAAAAAATTTTTTTTCTAATTCCGATACAAGTACTGACATGGTTAAAAACTAAAAACAAATTTTTTTTTTGAGACAAAAGCGCATCGTATGTTAAATGTGCTACGAAAAATGTACGCAATGTTAAACAACCAACAAAAAATTTTTTTTCAAAGCCGATGCAAGTACCAGCATGGTTAAAAAAAAAAAATTTTTTTTTGAGACAAAAGCGCATCGTATGTTAACAGTGCTACGAAAAATGTACGCAATGTTAAACAACCAACAAAAAAAACAAAAAAAAAAAAATTTTTTTTAAGACAAAAGCGCATCGTATGTTAAATGTGCTACGAAAAATGTACGCAATGTTAAACAACCAACAAAAAAAACAAAAAAAAAAAAATGTTTTTTCAAAGCCGATGTAAGTACTAAATTGTTAAAAAAAAAATTTTTTTTAAGACAAAAGTGGATCGTATGTTAAATGTGCTACGAAAAATGTACGCAATGTTAAACAACCAACAAAAAAAACAAAAAAAAAAAAATTTTTTTTCAAAGCCGATGCAAGTACTAACATGGTTAAAAACTAAAAACAAATTTTTTTTAAGACAAAAGTGGATCGTATGTTAAATTTGCTACGAAAATTGTACGCAATCGCTCCGACCAATCGTAGAAACGTAGAATGCGACGAACGACGAAATGCGTAAAATACCTGTGAAAATACAAAAATTTATTATAATTTAATAAAGAAAAAAAAAAACAACAAAAAGCTACTACTAATACTAATACTAAGTACTACTAAACTACATAAGAATAAGCATAAGCATACTACCTACCCAATTGTAATTAATAAATAAAAGTATGATTTATATAACATTTTATACGAAAATCGACTGTGAGTTTTAACCGTGATATAAAATAATTGAAAATGTAGTAAAATGTATGCTTGTATTTGGTATAATTGTGTACAGTGTATATTATTACACAAAAAAACAACAACACACCTTAAAAGCAAATGGCGGCTTACATCATGATCATTTTCTGATGTTAAAAATTATATAAAAGTCAGGACTGCCACTCTCTTATAATAAAATGTGTAAGCCAGGGCTGTCACTTTGTGGGTAATAGTATGAGCAAATTTGAATAAAAAAGAGCAGATTTGATAAAAAAAAAGAGAAAAATTTGAATAAAACTGTAAAAAAATAGAATAAAAATGAATAATAGGGTATGATTTGGTAAAAAAATAGAAAAATTTGAGTAAAAATGTAAAAAATAAGAATAAAAATGAATAATTGCGTATGATTTGGTAAAAAAGGGGAAAATTTGAGTAAAAATGTAAAAAATGAGAATAAAAATGAATAAATGTGTATGATTTGGTAAAAAAAAGAACAAAATAGTCGAATAGCGGGGATTTATTTCTTAAAATTATATAATTAAATTGTTTAAATTTGTCTTGGCTTAATCTTGTTCCTAAAATTTTGGTAGATGTCACTTATAATTTAAAATTTAATTAAGTAGGCACTTTTAATAAAAGAATTGGTCATAAATTGTAGGGCTTGAACCTTTTTAAACAATAAAAGGAGGTATTAATTGGCAGTTTTACATGACTGTTCTACAATACATTAAAAGAACAAAATACATATTTTTTAATATAATAACATATTTCTTTAATAAAACAAATTCTTATTTTCCATTTATATATATATGAAGAGTGCAGGCAAATAACAATCAACGTCACTTTTTTTAGAAATTGAGAAAATTCAATTAATATTTTCAAAGACTTCTTGCGTATAAAAATGTTCTGAAAGTGTCTGTAAACAAGCTTCATAATTAATGTTTATCCTATTCTTAAAGAAATACAATACAAAAAAATTAAAATAATTTAATATTTTCTTATTTTATTTACAAAAAAAAAAACTTAGTTTCAAAAAAATTCAGTTTTGTACGAAAAAACAATCAAATATTAAAAATTTAGGAAAAAATAATCAAACAAAAAATAATTTAATAAAAAATAAAAACATAAATAGTTCAAATTAAGTAATTCATTAAGTTTAAATTTTTATAACGTTAAAACGTATGGATTTGCTTAATTATTATCGTCTGTGTCCGAAACTTGATTCGAATGCGGCAGTGCTTCAAAAAACCGCTGCGCTTCGTCTCTGCAAAATTCTTTAAGTACCATTAAATCATTATATTTTCCAGATGAAAGTGGAATTAGGCTAGTGTAAGAAGGCTTTAAATTTTGTGAACTGTTACCAGTATTTTTATATCTGATTATGTACGAATTCCATGGGCCGTTATATGTGTTTCTTAATTGGAGTGTCCGACTGTGTTCCTTTGTTATGTAGATTTCAGAAATTGGCCTCGTTGCAAATGGAGATTTTTTTTTTATAATGATTATTTTCCAAATAACTGCCCCAGTTTTTGAAAATATCTTGTTTACTTTTAATAATGACAAAGGGCGAGGGTTTGACCCGTGAAGATTTAACATGATCGTTCCATTCATCAGGAAATTCTATTTTAAGATTTTGTTTTATTAATCCCATATTTTTGTCACATTCCATGTAACTATGGCCTCGAACGGGAAATGTTATTTTAAATTCCCGTTAGAACATTTTTATTTGTAATAGTCAAGTCAATTCAATAAAAACAATTCAAAATTTGCCATATTAAAAAAAACTGACATTGATTGTTTTTCCCATTAAAACTGTGACATTGATTGTTCTTTCCCTGTACAGGAAATTTTGAACAGGCTAAAACTTTGATCTCGTTTGGTTTTACATTATTTATTGTTGATAGAACGAAAGATCTCATTTTTGCCTTTCCAATGATACCCATATTGCATTTTCGAAAAAAATTGACATTGATTGTTACTTGCCTGCACTCTTCATATATGTATTTCTTTTTAATAAATTCTTTTGAATTACAGACCCCACCCCAACACTAAGCCCCAACAACACAATTAAGAAAATAAGCAAATAAGAAACTATGTAATATTTAATTTAAATTCTTATTAAACAAATAAGAAATTATTTCTAAAGAGAAAAAATCAAGTAGGGTAGGAAGCCCTCCCCCACTTCATTAAAAAAATAGGAAACTACTTCTTTTTATACCCTACACCTATAGAATAGGTAAAGGGGTATATTAACTTTGGTATGGTGTTTGTAACCACCTAAAGGAAGCGAGCTAGATATGGAAAAGTATATATATTTGTGATCAGCGTGACCGCCTTAGTCGATATAGCCATGTCCGTTCGTCCGTAGGCACGATAACTCAAAAAATAATGGAGCTATATTGATGAAATTTTAACTGTAGGTTACTAGGACTGAAAGTACGGCGGGGATTGCATATGGGCTAAATCGGCCCATGGGTTCGGATTCTGGATCTTTTAATCTGTTTCAGGGCTAACGAACAAATATAAAAAATCACGATAACTCAACAACTAATGACGCTATCTTCATCACATTTGTGCTGTAGGTTACTAGTAATGAAACTACTTCGGGAATTGCGTAAGTTCGGGATTGGACCTTGGGTTCGGAACCTAGAACTTTTTGATCGAATTTAGGCCAAACGAGCATAATTCCGAAACCAATGAAGATAGAACCTCCAAATTTAGTATCAGGGTGTCCCTTCCTATTTCCCAAGTGTCTTGTGAATTTGGGTCCCATTGGAGTAGTGGGTCGGGGACCAGCCACACATTTCCGAAAACCTTAAAGCATATCTTTAAAATTAATAAAGATAACAACTTGAAAAAATGTAGAAGCTTCCAATTTGCCACAAGGGTGTTCTTTACTATCTCTTGCGTGTTCCCCTAATTTGGGATCAATTGGAGTGGCGGTTCTGTACCCCTCTCAGACCTCCCAAGTTTTAAAGGCTTATAATCGAAATTATTAAAAATAGTTACTTAAAATTAGGATAGACCGTTCAAATTGTGTACAAGGGTTAACTAGTACTTAAAGTACAGCGCGGACTGTATAAACCCGAAATCAGCCCAACGGTTCGGATTCCGGACCTTTTAATCGATGTCAGGGCTAAGGAACATATATAAAAAATCACGATAACTCAACAACTATGAGGCTATCTTCATGAAATTTGTGCTGTAGGTTATTGGCAGCGAAACTACGGCGGTGATTACGTACGGTGAGGATTGGACAATGGGTTCGGAATTTAGAATTTTTTGATCGAATTTAAGCCAAACGAGCATAATTCCGAAACCAATGAAGATAGAACCTCCAAATTTGGTATCAGGGTGTCCCTTCCTATTTTGTAAGTGTCTTTGAAATTTGGGCCCCATTGGAGTAGTGGGTCGGGGACCAGCCACTCAGTTCTTCGGCCCTTAAAGCATATTTTCGAAATTAATAAAGATAGTAACTTGAAACAAATGTAGAAGCTTCCAATTTGTCACAAGGGTGTTCTTTACTATTTCTTGCGTGCCCCCCTAATTTGGGATCAATTGGAGTGGTGGTTCAGAACCTCTCTTAGACCCCCCAATGTGTAAAAGCTTATCATCGAAATTAATAAAACTAGTAACTTAAAATTAAGATAGAGCGTTCCAATTGTGTACAAGGGTTAACTAGTATTGAAAGTATGACGGGACTACATATGGGCGAAATCGTACCATAATTTCGGGTCCTGGAACCCTTGAAAAGTTCAAGGACTAACAAACATATATCTTACAAACACCATAACTCAAAAAATAATGCCGGTATTTTCATGAAATTTAACAGTAGGTTACTAGTAATGAAAGTACCATGGGAATTGGTTGTGGTCGAGTTTAATTTCGAAGCCAAAGAATATATTTCCTATGTCCTATGTGTCTCCGAAATCTAGACTTAGTTGTAGTGGTTCAGCTATGTTCAATGGTACTTGCTGCATTTATGTAAAAATTATTTTTATATTTAAATGAATTATATGAAAAGGTGTAAACTTTTAATTGTATTTTAGAAATACATTTATTGCATATTTTGCGTTTATAAGCTTTTCTATTAGGTATATAAACTAACCATTTAAAATAATTGCAATTTTTAAAAATTTGGATTATTAAATATATTATGCTTTGATTATCTTTTTATCACAAAATTTAATAATTAAAATTTTTTCATTTTGTAATTGAATTGGAATAAATATATTTTCATTTATTTCAAGTTTGTTTGTTTTTTAATATTTTTAAATAGATAAATTAGTAAGAATTTGTAGTATTTTTTAATATAGGGTAATTAGAAAATGTTTTTAGTATTATACAGTTAATTTGGTTAGCTATGTCTTACGATCAAATTAATAACAGCTTCTATGGTGTTAAAATGACTTATGGATAAGTCCTTAAATTTGAACCAAATAGGTGTAGGGTATTTCTAAGTCGGTTGCACCGACTGACTGTGTCTTTACTTATTTCCTATATAATATTGTTCCTATCTGCTTTTTGGTTTCCTATCTGAGAGTTCAGAACATTCCATATCTTTTTAGTATTTGAACCATCTTCTTGTAATTTTCTATTAAAATAATTTTGCTTTCTTTATCTCTACATTAACCTTGTTTTATTGATAATTAGGAACGTGGCATTTAATAATAAAAACAAAAAAAAAAAATCAAAAAATTCCAATTAAAAATTAAAAATTGAATTGGGCCCTCCCCCACCCCTATCCCTCCGACCAACCGTAGAAACGTAGAATGCGACGAACGACGAAATGCGTAGAATACCAGTAAAAATATAAAAATTTATTATAATTTAATAAAAAAAAAAAAAACGAGGAAGATTATAGTTGCCCTTGTCAACTTTTAGATACCCGTGCATACCCACTATGGTGTATAAAATAAACCGTAATTTACTTCCCTTATACATTTAACTCATTACCCCATAATTTTGACGTAAAAAAAAAAAAAAAAATTAACAAAAAAAAAAAAAAATCACAAAACAAAAAACAAAATTTTCATTCATTGTCCCATAACTTTAGCCTAAAAAAAAAAAAAAAAAAAAATTAACAAAAAAAAAAAAATTACAAAACAAAAACAAAATTTTCATTCATTGTCCAATAACTTTAGCTTAAAACAAAAAAAAAAAAAATAAAAAAAAAAAAAAACAAAAATAAAAAAAATTGGCCCACTCTAAAAGTCCGAAGGTCCGAGTGATGTCCAACTTTGCCAAGTAACTTGCCCTATTAATTTATCTGCCCAATTTTAAATTTAACATTGTAGCTTCATTAGATTCAAAGTTATTGAATTGAAAACTTTGTATGGCAGCCCCCCGAAAATGGGGCCCTAACATTTTGAAACTTCATATAAGTGCTCGATTCATTATATAACTAACCGTGTGTAATTTTCAGCCTCGTAGTACAATTAGTTTTGAAGAAATTCATATTGGTGCAAAGAAGTTGTATGGCAGCCCCCCGAAAATGGGGCCCTAACATTTTGAAACTTCATATAAGTGCTCGATTCATTATATAACTAACCGTGTGTAATTTTCATCCGCGTAGTATAATTAGTTTTGAAGAAATTCATATTGGTGCAAAGAAGTTGTATGGCAGCCCCCCGAAAATGGGGCTCTAACATTTTGAAACTTCATATAAGTGCCGGAGTCATTATAAAACTAACCGTGTGTAATTTTCATCCCCGTAGTATAAATAGTTTTGAAGAAATTCATATTGGTGCAAAAAAGTTGTATGGCAGCTCCCCGAAGCCTTGGTCCGATTTTAACCAAAAACAATAGGGAACCTAGAAATTGTCTAAAAATGACTTTGTGTGAAATTCAAGACTCTAGCCCTTTTAGTTTTTGAGTTATCGTGCTGACGGACGGACGGACGGACGGACGGACGGACGGACACACATAGCTAGATCGATTCACTTTTCGATGCTGATTCGATACGTACCCTTGACACTATATCTAGCTCGTCTAGATCGATGCGTTACAAACGGAGGAGTAATTTTAATGTACCCGATGTTCATATATGTATGCACGGGTATAAAAATTTTTTTTCTAAAGCCGATGCAAGTACTGACATGGTTAAAAACTAAAAACAAATTTTTTTTTTGAGACAAAAGCGCATCGTATGTTAACAGTGCTACGAAAAATGTACGCAATGTTAAACAACCAACAAAAAAAACAAAAAAAAAAAATTTTTTTTCAAAGCCGATGCAAGTACTGACATGGTTAAAAACTAAAAACAAATTTTTTTTTTGAGACAAAAGCGCATCGTATGTTAAATGTGCTACGAAAAATGTACGCAATGTTAAACAACCAACAAAAAAAACAAAAACGTCATCTCTTCACTCTTCTGGAGAGTGGTTGCATTTCTTTCAATTGCTGCTACGAGAGATTATTTTTGATTTAAAAAAAAAAAAAACAAAACAAATAATTATTAAAAAAAAAAAAAAAATAAAAAACCGGTTTAATTTTAGTTTATTTCTAATTTTATTATATATACATTATTGTTTTTGGTATTATTTTAATCATAATATAAAACACGTGTTTCTATAAATTTAATTAAAAATTTCATTTTATTCATCTATTCACCTAATTTAATAAACTTTGTCAATCCAAAAAACGATGAACAATGTATTGTTCTTGATAAAACAAAAGTTTTAAATGATAAAACTGAATGTGAAAAATTTCTGGTAATGACGAGAATGGATGAGGGCAAGACAATGACAACAGTCTCCCCTTTCCTACTAAAAAGAGTAATAAATGGCCTTGCAGGAGAAGTTGATAAATAAGTACATTAAATTAAATAATGGTAATGTTCTAATAAAAACGAAAAATTACAAACAAGCAGTAATCTTGGTGCAAATTACTCAATTAGAACTAAATATCAAAGTAAAAGTAGAAGAGCATAGCTCATTAAATTGTGTAATAGGAGTAGTATTTTGCCCAGATTTTAAAAGCATGTCAGACGAAGAAGTATTGACAGAAATGAAAGACCAAAAAGTAATAGAAATCAAAAGGTTTAAAAAAAATGTTAATGGCATATCTCAAGATACTGGACTATATTCATTAAAATTCTCAATGCCAAAACTTCCCGAAAAAATTTTTGCTGGATACCAAGTCTATTCTGTTAGGCCTTATATACCACCACCAATGCGATGCATGAACTGTTTAAATTTCAACCATAAATCTGATGTATGCAAAAAAGACAAAAAATGTTACAAATGTGGAGAAAATTATCATTTAAATGAAAACGATATTTCAAAATGCGAAAATCAAGAAAAGTGTATTAACTGCAGTGGAAATCATGACGCTTTCTCAAAAATATGTCCTCGATATGTTAGAGAAAAAGAAATTAAAACAATAAAAATTAAGGAAAACGTGGATATTAAGGAAGCTGTACGCAGATATAATATGCGAAACCCATTCACAGAATCAATAGCAACAACTATTAAACTTCAAAACAAAACTTGCAATTGTAAATGTTCATGTACGAGAAACGAACCTCAAAATGTACAACAAAAATCGGCACAACATCTGGTACAACAAAACTCAAATATCTCCTTGGCAATAGGTGATCAAAATAAAAAATCAGAAACTTCAAAAGTAGGTAAACTTCAAGCTAAATCACTGGAAAATGGTAATATAATAATATCAAAAAATATTAATAAAAGACAAATAAAAGAATTAAAAAAAATTAGATAAAAAAACTAAAAAATTAAAAGGTAAGAAAAGTGCTAGTATAAGTAGTATTGAGAGTATAAGTGACTCAGAGTCACTTATTTAAAATGTGTAAATTCATGTCCCAACCACAAAAAATTTTACAATTGAACTGTGCTGGTTTTTACAGTCACATTAATGAAATTAATTTACTTATAGCAAAGCATAATCCTTTTGCAATATGCTTACAAGAAACTAAATTACATTTTAACAAAGAAATACAATTTAAAAATTTTCAATGTTTTCAAAAAAATTTATTTACAGACACAATTACTCATGGTGGGGTGGCTATACTTGCTCATCCACATTTTAGCTGCGAAGAGCTTGATCTATCCACTACCCTCCAAGCTATCGCTGTCAAATTTTACTTCCCAATCAAATTTATAATTTGTAATATATATTTACCCGGCGATAAAAAAATCAACAAAAGCTATTTTGAAAATCTTTTAAATCAATTCGATTGCCCCTTTTTAGTTTTAGGTGAGATGAATTGTCATAACCCTCTCTGGGGTTCCAGTAAAAGCGATAAACGAAGTAAAACTGTTGAAAAAATAATAGATATCTATGATTTGAGTTTATTTCATGATGGTAGACCAACACATTTCAGTTTTTCATATAAAACTTTCAGTGCAATTGATTTAACTATAGGTACTCCAACCCTCCAACTTTTTTTTGATTGGAAAACAGATTCAGATTTTTACAGTAGTGATCATTATCCAATTATATTGTCTACAACCAATTTTTCAGAAAGCTACGAACGTTCAGTCAAATGGTCCTTAAAAAAAGCTGATTGGGACAAATTCCGGAACGAACTAAAAATCCAACAACCTATGTCTATGGATATTGATTCTCATGAAAGAGCTATTACTACTGCCATTCTAAGTGCTACCAAGAATTCCATACCTGAAACTAAAAGGAAAACTTGTAAACCACAAGTTCCATGGTGGAACGAGGAAATTAAATTAGCTATTAAAAAAAGAAAATCGCTTTTTAGAAAATACCTGAGAACTATGAGTATCGAAGATTATAAAAATTTCATCATGGCAAAATATAATTCGAGAAAACTACTAAGAATTAGTAAAAAGAAATCTTGGGAAAGTTATGTGAAAACCATTAATAGCCACACATCTCCTTCAGAATTATTTAAAAAAATACGTATTTTTAATGGGAAAAAAACAAATGGATTAATAACTTCTATTATTGAAAACGATGAAGTAATCATAAACAAAACAATAATAACCAACAAAATTGCAAACTTCTTTCGACAAATGTCTAGTTCAAACAACTATAATAAAAACTTTATAAACTGTAAAATAAGAACTGAGCAAATCCCATTACTAATATCAACGACACAAAACGAAACCTATAACATAAATTTTTCACTTTTAGAACTCGAAACTGCGCTACAGGATTGTAAAGGTAGTTCACCAGGTCCGGATAATATTCGATATGAGATGCTCAAAGAATTAAATCCTAGAAGTAAAACAGCTTTATTGGATCTTTATAATAATATATGGAAAAACGGTGTTTTTCCTAAGAATTTCAGAAAAGCAATCTTGGTACCTATCTTAAAGAAAGGAAAATATCCAAAATTAATAAATAGCTATCGACCAATAGCCTTAACAAATTGCTGTTGCAAAGTGTTAGAGCGTATGGTTAGTAAAAGATTAGTCTGGATTTCGGATCTCAAAATCTCATATCTCTTCATCAAGCAGGTTTCAGAAAAAATCGATCGACAATGGATAATCTCTCTTATTTCGAGTCCGAAATAATGAGTGCATTCTCCCAAAATAAATTCGTCATATCCGTCTTTTTTGATATAGAAAAGGCGTATGATATGGTCTGGAAAAGAAAAATACTTGACGAGCTCCTTAAAATGGGTCTTAGAGGTAACATCTTAATATTTATAAAAAACTTCTTAACAGAAAGAAAAATACAAGTAAAAATTGGTAACACACATTCCGAGGAGAAAACTATTGAAAACGGTATCCCATAAGGATCAGTATTTAGTGTCATATTGTTCCTAGTAGCCATCAATAGCATATGTAAGGAAATTAAAACTCCTGTAAAATTCACTATGTATGCAGATGATTTAGCTATTTTCAGTGCGAGTAAAAATCTAGATGTATTAAAGAAAAATTTACAAAAAACTCTAAATTCTCTTTCTAAATGGTGCCACAAAACTGGCTTTAAATTTTCAACAACGAAAACAGAACCAATGCTCTTTACTAGAAAAAACAAAATTTCTAATAAACCAGACCTTTTTCTGGATAATTCAAAACTTCCTTATGTAGACCAACACAAGTTCCTTGGCCTTATATTCGACACTAAACTAAAATGGAATATTCATATTAACAATATAAAAGTAAAAGCAAAACGCAGTTTAAGTATTCTCAAAATTCTCAGCAATAGCAATTTTGGTGCCGATCGAAAACTACTTCTAAGGCTCTTAAACCTAGTGGTGTTACCAATCATTGATTATGGCAGTTATATTTACGGTACTGCAAGTAAAACGTTAATAAAATCTCTCGATCCCATATTACATTCAGGGATACGTCTTGCAACTGGGGCTTATAGGACGAGTCCTAAAACTAGTCTTTTGGTCGATGCTGGACAACTACCATTAAACCTACGAAGACAAAAACAATTCAAAATATATGTATTAAAAATAATGTCTCATTCTAAACATCCCTTGTCAAATCAAATTAAAAATTCTCAACTTTTTGATAAATTTAAAAATCGTAAGGAAAATTACCAACCATTTTTTGTTCGATTAAAAAAGTTTATTTCGGAGGAATTAAATCTGAATTCAAAAAAACTTCAATAAAAAGAAACTTCAATTTAAGCCGCCATGGGCACAAAAAACTACAGATATTGATTTGACCATAAACAATTTTCGAAAAGAAAACACAGAACAGAGTATATATAAGAAACTATATAAAGAAAAGATGTGCAGAAAATATTCAAACCACATTCCAATATTCACAGACGGATGCGTAAAAGATAAGCAGGTTGTGCCTTTAAATGTGAATCTTTAGAGGAAAAATTTCACCTTCCTAAATACACAACTATATTCTCAGCAGAACTTTATGCCATTCAAAAATCAATTGAACATATGAATATTAAATTTACCAAAAAAAGCTTTATAATTTGCTCTGATTCATTAAGTTCATTACAAATACTTAAGCAAATGTATGTTACACATCCTACCGCACAGAAGATTAAAGATCAAATAGCCAAAGGTACAAATTCTTTTTCATTTTTGTGGATACCGGGACACTGTAATATTGAAGGCAACACCCGTGCTGATGAATTGGCTAAACTTGCTATAGCAGAGCCAATAGATCCAAACATAAAAATCTTCTACACCGATCTTAAACAATTAATTAAAAATTCTATATGGCGAAAATTCGAAGAGGAATGGTCTCAAATAGACTCGGCATGTAACAAACTAAAACAAATTAAGAATTCCATTTCTAAATGGAAAGAAATAGACTATCTCTCCAGAAAAGAATCTATAGTTCTAACAAGACTCAGAATTGGACATACAAAATTAACCCACAGCTATCTTTTTGATAGACCTAGTGTAAGCTCCCCTAATTGTAATTGTAACCAAAACCACAAACTAACTATAAAACATTTAATAGAAAATTGTACATCCTATAGGAATGAAAGATTATCTTATTCTATTGAAAACATTAAAATTTTAAATGAAGATAATCAGAAATCTAATGAAAAAATATTATGCTTCTTCAAAGCTATTAATATGTATAATGAAATATAAATAAAAAGTGTTGGGGTATGAATATATTAAACGTATTTATACAAATGTAAAAAAAAAAAAAAAAAATAAAAAAAAAAAAAACAAATACTTCAATCTTTTTACTAAGTCTTATAAGTAGATATAACTGTAATTGAATAAATTTAATTTACAATAAGTAGTTTAATTATAAGTTTGAAAATTGAAATGTATTAATTATGTTATTTTTGTAATTTACCTTTTTTCTTTTTTTTATGTTTATATGCTTATTTTTGTAAATTGGGGCTTTTAAAAAACCTTATTGTGTTGAAAAGCCCGACGAAAAATCAATTAATAAATAATAAAACAACAAAAAAAAAAAAAATTTTTTCAAAGCCGATGCAAGTACTGACATGGTTAAAAACAAAAAACAAATTTTTTTTTTAGACAAAAGCGCATCGTATGTTAACTACGAAAAATGTACGCAATGTTAAACAACCAACAAAAAAACAAAAAAAAAAAATTTTTTTTCAAAGCCGATGCAAGTACCAGCATGGTTAAAAAAAAAAATTTTTTTAAGACAAAAGCGCATCGTATGTTAAATGTGCTACGAAAAATGTACGCAATGTTAAACAACCAACAAAAAAAACAAAAAAAAAAAAATTTTTTTCCAAAGCCGATGCAAGTACTTACATGGTTAAAAACTAAAAACAAATTTTTTTTAAGACAAAAGTGGATCGTATGTTAAATGTGCTACGAAAATTGTACGCAATCGCTCCGACCAATCGTAGAAACGTAGAATGCGACGAACGACGAAATGCGTAGAATACCTGTGAAAATATAAAAATTTATTATAATTTAATAAAAAAAAAAAAAAAAAAAAACAACAAATAGCTACTACTAATACTACTACTAAACTACATAAGCATAAGCATAAGCATACTACCTACCCAATTGTAATTAATAAATAAAAGTATGATTTATATAACATTTTATACGAAAATCGACTGTGAGTTTTAACCGTGATATAAAATAATTGAAAATGTAGTAAAATGTATGCTTGTATTTGGTATAATTGTGTACAGTGTATATTATTACACAAAAAAACAACAACACACCCTAAAAGCAAATGGCGGCTTACATCATGATCATTTTCTGATGTAAAAAGTTATATAAAAGTCAGGGCTGCCACTCTCTTATAATAAAATGTGTAAGCCAGGGCTGTCATTTTGTGGGTAATAGTATGAGCAAATTTGAATAAAAATGAGCAAATTTGATAAAAAAAAAGAGAAAAATTTGAATAAAACTGTAAAAAATGAGAATAAAAATGAATAATAGGGTATGATTTGGTAAAAAAAGTGAAAAATTTGAGTAAAAATGTAAAAAATAAGAATAAAAATGAATAATTGCGTATGATTTGGTAAAAAAGGGGAAAATTTGAGTAAAAATGTAAAAAATGAGAATAAAAATGAATAATTGTGTATGATTTGGTAAAAAAAAGAACAAAATAGTCGAATAGCGGGGATTTATTTCTTAAAATTATATAATTAAATTGTTTAAATTTGTCTTGGCTTAATCTTGTTCCTAAAATTTTGGTAGATGTCACTTATAATTTAAAATTTAATTAAGTAGGCACTTTTAATAAAAGAATTGGTCATAAATTGTAGGGCTTGAACCTTTTTAAACAATAAAAGGAGGTATTAATTTGCAGTTTTACATGACTGTACTACAATACATTAAAAGAACAAAATACATATGTTTTAATATAATAACATATTTCTTTAATAAAACAAATTTCTATTTTCCATTTATATATGTATTTGTTTTTAATAAATTCTTTTGAATTACAGACCCCACCCCAACACTAAGCCCCAACAACACAAATAAGAAAATAAGAAACTATGTAATATTTAAATTAAATTCTTATTAAACAAATAAGAAATTATTTCTAAAGAGAAAAAATCAAGTAGGGAAGGAAGCCCTCCCCCACTTCATTAAAAAATTAGGACACTACTTCTTTTTTTCTTGATAATTAGGAACGTGGCATTTAATAATAAAAACAAAAAGAAAAAATCAAAAAATTCCAATTAAAAATTAAAAATTGAATTGGGCCCTCCCGCACCCCTATCCCTCCGACCAATCGTAGAAACGTAGAATGCGACGAACGACGAAATGCGTAGAATACCAGTAAAAATACAAAAATTTATTATAATTTAATAAAAAAAACAAAAAAAAATTTTTTCCTAAAGCCAATACAAGTACTGACATGATTAAAAACTAAAAACAAATTTTTTTTAACACAAAAGTGGATCGTATGTTAAATGTGCTACGAAAATTGTACGCATTTGCTCCGACCAATCGTAGAAACGTAGAATGCGACGAACGACGAAATGCGTAGAATACCTGTGAAAATATAAAAATTTATTATAATTTAATAAAAAAAAAAAAAAAAAAAAACAACAAAAAGCTACTACTAATACTACTACTAAACTACATAAGCATAAGCATAAGCATACTACCTACCCAATTGTAATTAATAAATAAAAGTATGATTTATATAACATTTTATACGAAAATCGACTGTGAGTTTTAACCGTGATATAAAATAATTGAAAATGTAGTAAAATGTATGATGTATTTGATATAATTGTGTACAGTGTATATTATTACACAAAAAAACAACAACACATCCTAAAAGCAAATGGCGGCTTACATCATGATCATTTTCTGATGTAAAAAGTTATATAAAAGTCAGGGCTGCCACTCTCTTATAATAAAATGTGTAAGCCAGGGCTGTCACTTTGTGGGTAATAGTATGAGCAAATTTGAATAAAAATGAGCAAATTTGATAAAAAAAAAGAGAAAAATTTGAATAAAAGTGTAAAAAATGAGAATAAAAATGAATAATAGGGTATGATTTGGTAAAAAAAGTGAAAAATTTGAGTAAAAATGTAAAAAATAAGAATAAAAATGAATAATTGCGTATGATTTGGTAAAAAAGGGGAAAATTTGAGTAAAAATGTAAAAAATGAGAATAAAAATGAATAATTGTGTATGATTTGGTAAAAAAAAGAACAAAATAGTCGAATAGCGGGGATTTATTTCTTAAAATTATATAATTAAATTGTTTAAATTTGTCTTGGCTTAATCTTGTTCCTAAAATTTTGGTAGATGTCACTTATAATTTAAAATTTAATTAAGTAGGCACTTTTAATAAAAGAATTGGTCATAAATTGTAGGGCTTGAACCTTTTTAAACAATAAAAGGAGGTATTAATTGGCAGTTTTACATGACTGTACTACAATACATTAAAAGAACAAAATACATATGTTTTAATATAATAACATATTTCTTTAATAAAACAAATTCTTATTTTCCATTTATATATGTATTTGTTTTTAATAAATTCTTTTGAATTACAGACCCCACCCCAACACTAAGCCCCAACAACACAAATAAGAAAATAAGAAACTATGTAATATTTAATTTAAATTCTTATTAAACAAATAAGAAATTATTTCTAAAGAGAAAAAATCAAGTAGGGAAGGAAGCCCTCCCCCACTTCATTAAAAAATTAGGACACTACTTCTTTTTTTCTTGATAATTGGGAACGTGGCATTTAATAATAAAAACAAAAAGAAAAAATCATAAAATTCCAATTAAAAATTAAAAATTGAATTGGGCCCTCCCGCACCCCTATCCCTCCGACCAATCGTAGAAACGTAGAATGCGACGAACGACGAAATGCGTAGAATACCAGTAAAAATATAAAAATTTATTATAATTTAATAAAAAAAACAAAAAAAATTTTTTTCCTAAAGCCAATACAAGTACTGACATGGTTAAAAACTAAAAACAAATTTTTTTTTTGAGACAAAAGCGCATCGTATGTTAAATGTGCTACGAAAAATGTACGCAATGTTAAACAACCAACAAAAAAAACAAAAAAAAAAAAAATTTTTTTTCAAAGCCGATGCAAGTACCAGCATAGTTAAAAAAAAAAAATTTTTTAAGACAAAAGCGCATCGTATGTTAACAGTGCTACGAAAAATGTACGCAATGTTAAACAACCAACAAAAAAAACAAAAAAAAAAAAATTTTTTTTCAAAGCCGATGCAAGTACTGGCATGGTTAAAAACTAACAACAAATTTTTTTTTTGAGACAAATGCGCATCGTATGTTAAATGTGCAACGAAACATGTACACAATGTTAAACAACCAACAAAAAAAACAAAAAAAAAAAATGTTTTTTCAAAGCCGATGCAAGTACCAGCATGGTTAAAAAAAAAAAATTTTTTAAGACAATAGCGCATCGTATGTTAAATGTGCTACGAAAAATGTACGCAATGTTAAGCAACCAACAAAAAAAACAAAAAAAAAAAAAATTTTTTTCAAAGCCGATGCAAGTACTGACATGGTTAAAAACTAAAACCAAATTTTTTTTTTGAGACAAAAGCGCATCGTATGTTAAATGTGCTACAAAAAATGTACGCAATGTTAAACAACCAACAAAAAAAACAAAAAAAAAATGTTTTTTCAAAGCCGATGGTTTTTAACCAGCATGGTTAAGAAAAAAAAATTTTTTTAAGACAAAAGCGCATCGTATGTTAAATGTGCTACGAAAAGTGTACGCAATGTTAAGCAACCAACAAAAAAAACAAAAAAAAAAAAATTTTTTTTCAAAGCCGATGCAAGTACTGACATGTTTAAAAACTAAAAACAAATTTTTTTTTTAGACAAAAGCGCATCATATGTTAAATGTACTACGAAAAATGTACGCAATGTTAAAAACAACCAACAAAAAAAACAAAAAAAAAAAATTTTTTTTCAAAGCCGATGCAAGTACCAGCATGGTTAAAAAAAAAAAAATTTTTTAAGACAAAAGCGCATCGTATGTTAACTGTGCTACGAAAAATGTACGCAATGTTAAACAACCAACAAAAAAACAAAAAAAAAAAATTTTTTTTCAAAGCCGATGCAAGTACCAGCATGGTTAAAAAAAAAATTTTTTTTAAGACAAAAGCGGATCGTATGTTAAATTTGCTACGAAAAATGTACGCAATGTTAAACAACCAACAAAAAAAACAAAAAAAACATGTTTTTTCAAAGCCGATGCAAGTACCAGCATGGTTAAAAAAAAAAAATTTTTTTAAGACAAAAGCGCATCGTATGTTAAATGTGCTACGAAAAATGTACGCAATGTTAAACAACCAACAAAAAAAACAAAAAAAAAAAATGTTTTTTCAAACCCGATGCAAGTACCAGCATGGTAAAAAAAAAAAAAAAAAATTTTTTAAGACAAAAGCGCATCGTATATTAAATGTGCTACGAAAAATGTACGCAATGTTAAACAACCAATAAAAGAAAAAAAATTTTTTTTCAAAGCCGATGCAAGTACTGACATGGTTAAAAACTAAAAACAAATTTTTTTAAGACAAAAGTGGATCGTATGTTAAATGTGCTACGAAAATTGTACGCAATAACTCCGACCAATCGTAGAAACATAGAATGCGACGAACGACGAAATGCGTAGAATACCTGTGAAAATATAAAAATTTATTATAATTTAATAAAAAAAAAAAAAAAAAAATAATAAAAAGCTACTACTAATACTACTACTAAACTACATAAGCATAAGCATACTACCTACCCAATTGTAATTAATAAATAAAAGTATGATTTATATAACATTTTATACGAAAATCGACTGTGAGTTTTAACCGTGATATAAAATAATTGAAAATGTAGTAAAATGTATGCTTGTATTTGGTATAATTGTGTACAGTGTATATTATTACACTAAAAAACAACAACACACCCTAAAAGCAAATGGCGGCCTACATCATGATCATTTTCTGATGTAAAAAATTATATAAAAGTCAGGGCTGCCACTCTCTTATAATAAAATGTGTAAGCCAGGGCTGTCACTTTGTGGGTAATAGTATGAGGAAATTGTAATAAAAATGAGCAAATTTGATAAAAAAGAAGAGAAAAATTTGAATAAAACTGTAAAAAATGAGAATAAAAATGAATAATAGGGTATGATTTGGTAAAAAAAGAGAAAAATTTGAGTAAAAATGTAAAAAATAAGAATAAAAATGAATAATTGCGTAGGATTTGGTAAAAAAGGGGAAAATTTGAGTAAAAATGTAAAAAATGAGAATAAAAATGAATAATTTTGTATGATTTGGTAAAAAAAAGAACAAAATAAGTAGTCGAATAGCGGGGATTTATTTCTTAAAATTATATAATTAAATTGTTTAAATTTGTCTTGGCTTAATTCAGTTCCTAAAATTTTGGTAGATGTCACTTATAATTTAAAATTAAATTAAGTAGGCACTTTTAATAAAAGAATTGGTCATAAATTGTAGGGCTAAAAACTAAAAACAAATTTTTTTTTTGAGACAAAAGCGCATCGTATGTTAATGTGCTACGAAAAATGTACGCAATGTTAAACAACCAACAAAAAAAACAAAAAACGAGGAAGAGTGTAGTAGAGTAGACTGTGTCAACTCTGGGATACCCGTATGACCGTAATATAAACATTATATCATCCGGTTAATTACTTTTGGCAAAATTTCAAACATACTAGCTTTATTAGGTGAAATATAATGCTCATATAAAAGAAGGAGTTGTAAGGCAGCTAGTCGAACCCTCTGGAGTAGACCAACCTAATTTTGTAGTAACTTTGGCCATTACACTAAACTATTTTTGGCAAAATTTCAGACACCCAACTTCAATAGGTATAGAGTAATGCTCATATATAATAAGAAGTTGTATTGCAGCTACTCGAACCCTTTGCAGTAGACCAACCAAATTTTGCAGCAACTTTGGCCATTACACTAAACTATTTTTCGCAAAATTTCAGGCACCCAGCTTTAATAGGTCTAGAGTAATGCTCTTATAAAAGAAGGAGTTGTATGGCAGCTACTCGAACTCACTGCGACAGACCAACCAAATTTTGCAAAAACTTTGGCCATAAAACTAAACTACTTTTGCCTAGATTTCAGACACGTAGCTACAATAGGTACAGAGAAATACTCATATAAAAAAAGAAGTTGTATGGCAGCCACCCGAACCCATGGACCAAAATGGCTGGATTTAAATAGCGATGACGGCTATTGCAAAAAAACGAATTTGCTAAAATTTCAAGATCCTAGCTCCTTTAGTTTTTGAGTTATCGTGCGGACGGACGGACGGACATACATAGGTAAATCGATTTTTTTTTCGATTCTGATCCGATCCATACACTTGAGTCTATATCTACCCCCCCTCCTTCTCTGCGTCACAAACGTAATGGCAAATTTATTATACCCTTTGACTATATAGTCATACGGGTATAAAAAAAAAATTTTTTTCAAAGCCGATGCAAACTGACATGGTTAAAAACTAAAAACAAATTATTTTTTTGAGACAAAAGCGCATCGTATGTTAAATGTGCTACGAAACATGTACGCAATGTTAAACAACCAACAAAAAAAACAAAAAAAAAAAATGTTTTTTCAAAGCCGATGCAAGTACCAGCATGGTTAAAAAAAAAAAATTTTTTTAAGACAAAAGCGCATCGTATGTTAAATGTGTTACGAAAAATGTACGCAATGTTAAACAACCAACAAAAAAAACAAAAAAAAAAAAATTTTTTTTCAAAGCCGATGCAAGTACTGACATGGTTAAAAAAAAAAAAATTTTTTTAAGACAAAAGCGCATCGTATGTTAAATGTGCTACGAAAAATGTACGCAATGTTAAACAACCAACAAAAAAAACAAAAAAAAAAAAATTTTTTTTCAAAGCCGATGCAAGTACTGACATGGTTAAAAACTAAAAACAAATTTTTTTTTTGAGACAAAAGAGCATCGTATGTTAAATGTGCTACGAAACATGTACGCAATGTTAAACAACCAACAAAAAAAACAAAAAAAAAATGTTTTTTCAAAGCCGATGCAAGTACCAGCATGGTAAAAAAAAAAAAAAAAATTTTTTTAGGACAAAAGCGCATCGTATGTTAAATGTGCTACGAAAAATGTACGCAATGTTAAACAACCAACAAAAAAAACAAAAAAAAAAATGTTTTTTCAAAGCCTATGCAAGTACCAGCATGGTAAAAAAAAAAAAAAAATTTTTTTAAGACAAAAGCGCATCGTATGTTAAATGTGCTACGAAAAATGTACGCAATGTTAAACAACCAACAAAAAAAAAAAAAAAAAAAATTTTTTTTCAAAGCCGATGCAAGTCCTGACATGGTTAAAAACTAAAAACAAATTTTTTTTTTGAGACAAAAGCGCATCGTATGTTAAATGTGCTACGAAACATGTACGCAATGTTAAACAACCAACAAAAAAAACAAAAAAAAAATTTTTTTTCAAAGCCAATGCAAGTACCAGCATGGCTAAAAACTAAAAACAAATTTTTTGAATAAAACTGTAAAAAATGAGAATAAAAATGAACAATAGGGTATGCTTTGGTAAAAAAAGAGAAAAATTTGAGTAAAAATGTAAAAAATAAGAATAAAAATGAATAATTGTGTAGGAATTGGTAAAAAAGGGGAAAATTTGAGTAAAAATGTAAAAAATGAGAATAAAAATGAATAATTTTGTATGATTTGGTAAAAAAAAGAACAAAATAAGTAGTCGAATAGCGGGGATTTATTTCTTAAAATTATATAATTAAATTGTTTAAATTTGTCTTGGCTTAATTCAGTTCCTAAAATTTTGGTAGATGTCACTTATAATTTAAAATTAAATTAAGTAGGCACTTTTAATAAAAGAATTGGTCATAAATTGTAGGGCTTGAACCTTTTTAAACAATAAAAGGAGGTATTAATTGGCAGTTTTACATGACTGTACTACAATACATTAAAAGAACAAAATAGATATGTTTTAATATAATAACATATTTCTTTAATAAAACAAATTCTTATTTTCCATTTATATATATGTATTTGTTTTTAATAAATTCTTTTGAATTACAGACCCCACCCCAACACTAAGCCCCAACAACACAAATAAGAAAATAAGAAACTATGTAATATTTAATTTAAATTCTTATTAAACCAATAAGAAATTATTTCTAAAGAGAAAAAATCAAGTAGGGAAGGAAGCCCTTCCCCACTTCATTAGAAAAATAGGAAACTACTTCTTTTTTTATTGATAATTAGGAACGTGGCATTTAATAATAAAAACAAAAAGAAAAAATCAAAAAATTCCAATTAAAAATTAAAAATTGAATTGGGCCCACCCCTATCCCTCCGGCCAATCGTAGAAACGTAGAATGCCACGAACGACGAAATGCGTAGAATACCAGTAAAAATATAAAAATTTATTATAATTTAATAAAAATAACAAAAAAAAAATGTTTTTTCAAAGCCGATGCAAGTACCAGCATGGTAAAAAAAAAAAAAAATTTTTTTAAAACAAAAGCGAATCGTATGTTAAATGTGCTACGAAAAATGTACGCAATGTTAAAAAACCAACAAAAAAAACAAAAAAAAAAAAATGTTTTTTCAAAGCCTATGCAAGTACCAGCATGGTAAAAAAAAAAAAAAAAATTTTTTTAAGACAAAAGCGCATCGTATGTTAAATGTGCTACGAAAAATGTACGCAATGTTAAACAACCAACAAAAAAAAAAAAAAAAAAAATTTTTTTTCAAAGCCGATGCAAGTCCTGACATGGTTAAAAACTAAAAACAAATTTTTTTGAGACAAAAGCGCATCGTATGTTAAATGTGCTACGAAAAATGTACGCAATGTTAAACAACCAACAAAAAAAACAAAAAAAAAAAAATTTATTTTCAAAGCCGATGCAAGTACCAGCATGGTTAAAAAAAAAAAATTTTTTTAAGACAAAAGCGCATCGTATGTTAACTGTGCTACGAAAAATGTACGCAATGTTAAATAACTAACAAAAAAAACAAAAAAAAAAAATTTTTTTTCAAAGCCGATGCAAGTACCAGCATGGTTAAAAAAAAAAATTTTTAAGACAAAGGCGCATCGTATGTTAAATGTGCTACGAAAAATGTACGCAATGTTAAACAACCAACAAAAAAAAAAAATTTTTTTTCAAAGCCGATGCAAGTACTGACATGGTTAAAAACTAAAAACAAATTTTTTTTAAGACAAAAGCGCATCGTATGTTAAATGTGCTACGAAAATTGTACGCAATAACTCCGACCAATCGTAGAAACATAGAATGCGACGAACGACGAAATGCGTAGAATACCTGTGAAAATAAAAAAATTTATTATAATTTAATAAAAAGCAACAAAAAGCTACTACTAATACTAATACTACTACTAAACTACATAAGCATAAGCATACTACCTACCCAATTGTAATTAATAAATAAAAGTATGATTTATATAACATTTTATACGAAAATCGACTGTGAGTTTTAACCGTGATATAAAATAATTGAAAATGTAGTAAAATGTATGCTTGTATTTGGTATAATTGTGTACAGTGTATATTATTACACAAAAAACAACAACACACCCTAAAAGCAAATGGCGGCTTACATCATGATCATTTTCTGATATAAAAAATTATATAAAAGTCAGGGCTGCCACTCTCTTATAATAAAATGTGTAAGCCAGGGCTGTCACTTTGTGGGTAATAGTATGAGCAAATTTGAATAAAAATTAGCAAATTTGATAAAAAAAAAGAGAAAAATTTGAATAAAACTGTAAAAAATGAGAATAAAAATGAATAATAAGGTAAAATTTGGTAAAAAAAGAGAAAAATTTGAGTAAAAATGTAAAAAATAAGAATAAAAATGAATAATTGCGTATGATTTGGTAAAAAAGGGAAAATTTGAGTAAAAATGTAAAAAATGAGAATAAAAATGAATAATTGTGTACGATTTGGTAAAAAAAAGAACAAAATAGTCGAATAGCGGGGATTTATTTCTTAAAATTATATAATTAAATTGTTTAAATTTGTCTTGGCTTAATTTAGTTCCTAAAATTTTGGTAGATGTCACTTATAATTTAAAATTAAATTAAGTAGGCACTTTTAATAAAAGAATTGGTCATAAATTGTAGGGCTTGAACCTTTTTAAACAATAAAAGGAGGTATTAATTAGCAGTTTTTCATGACTGTACTACAATACATTAAAAGAACAAAATACATATTTTTTAATATAATAACATATTTCTTTAATAAAACAAATTCTTATTTTCCATTTATATATATGTATTTGTTTTTAATAAATTCTTTTGAATTACAGACCCCACCCCAACACTAAGCCCCAACAACACTAAAGAAAATAAGAAACTATGTAATATTTAATTTAAATTCTTATTAAACAAATAAGAAATTATTTCTAAAGAGAAAAAATCAAGTAGGGAAGGAAGCCCTCCCCCACTTCATAAAAAAAATAGGAAACTACTTTTTATTTTATTGATAATTAGAAACGTGGCATTTAATAATAAAAACAAAAAGAAAAAATCAAAAAATTCCAATTAAAAATTGAACTGAGCCCTCCCCCACCCCTATCCCTCCGACCAATCGTAGAAACGTAGAATGCGACAAACGACGAAATGCGTAGAATACCAGTGAAAATATAAAAATTTATTATAATTTAATAAAAAAAACAAGGTTAATGTAGAGATAAAGAAAGCAAAATTATTTTAATAGAAAATTACAAGAAGATGGTTCAAATACTAAAAAGATATGGAATGTTCTGAACTCTCAGATAGGAAACCAAAAAGCAGATAGGAACAATATTATATAGGAAATGAGTAAAGAAACAGTCAGTCGGTGCAACCGACTTAGAAATACCCTACACCTATTTGGTTCAAATTTAAGGACATATCCATAAGTCATTTTAACACCATAGAAGCTGTTATTAATTTGATCGTAAGACATAGCTAACCAAATTAACTGTATAATACTAAAAACATTTTCTAATTACCCTATATTAAAAAATACTACAAATTCTTACTAATTTATCTATTTAAAAATATTAAAAAACAAACAAACTTGAAATAAATGAAAATATATTTATTCCAATTCAATTACAAAATGAAAAAATTTTAATTATTAAATTTTGTGATAAAAAGATAATCAAAGCATAATATATTTAATAATCCAAATTTTTTAAAATTGCAATTATTTTAAATGGTTAGTTTATATATCTAATAGAAAAGCTTATACACGCAAAATATGCAATAAATGTATTTCTAAAATACAATTAAAAGTTTACACCTTTTCATATAATTCATTTAAATATAAAAATAATTTTTACATAAATGCAGCAAGTACCATTGAACATAGCTGAACCACTACAATTAAGTCTAGATTTCGGAGACACATAGGACATAGGAAATATATTCTTTGGCTTCGAAATTAAACTCGACCACAACCAATTCCCATGGTACTTTCATTACTAGTAACCTACTGTTAAATTTCATCAAAATACCGGCATTATTTTTTGAGTTATGGTGTTTGTAAGATATATGTTTGTTAGTCCTTGAACTTTTCAAGGGTTCCAGGACCCGAAATTATGGTACGATTTCGCCCATATGCAGTCCCGTCATACTTTCAATACTAGTTAACCCTTGTACACAATTGGAACGCTCTATCTTAATTTTAAGTTACTAGTTTTATTAATTTCGATGATAAGCTTTTACACATTGGGGGGTCTAAGAGAGGTTCTGAACCACCACTCCAATTGATCCCAAATTAGGGGGGCACGCAAGAAATAGTAAAGAACACCCTTGTGGCAAATTGGAAGCTTCTACATTTGTTTCAAGTTACTATCTTTATTAATTTCGAAAATATGCTTTAAGGGCCGAAGAACTGAGTGGCTGGTCCCCGATCCACTACTCCAATGGGGCCCAAATTTCAAAGACACTTACGAAATAGGAAGGGACACCCTGATACCAAATTTGGAGGTTCTATCTTCATTGGTTTCGGAATTATGCTCGTTTAGCTTAAATTCGATCAAAAAATTCTAAGTTCCGAACCCATTGTCCAATCCTCACCGTACGTAATCACCGCCGTAGTTTCGCTGCCAATAACCTACAGCACAAATTTCATGAAAATAGCCTCATTAGTTGTTGAGTTATCGTGATTTTTTATATATGCTCCTTAGCCCTGACATCGATTAAAAGGTCCGGAATCCGAACCGTTGGGCTGATTTCGGGTTTATACAGTCCGCGCTGTACTTTAAGTACTAGTTAACCCTTGTACACAATTTGAACGGTCTATCCTAATTTTAAGTAACTATTTTTAATAATTTCGATTATAAGCCTTTAAAACTTGGGAGGTCTGAGAGGGGTACAGAACCGCCACTCCAATTGATCCCAAATTAGGGGAACACGCAAGAGATAGTAAAGAACACCCTTGTGGCAAATTGGAAGCTTCTACATTTTTTCAAGTTGTTATCTTTATTAATTTTAAAGATATGCTTTAAGGTCTTCGGAAATGTGTGGCTGGTCCCCGACCCACTACTCCAATGGGACCCAAATTCACAAGACGCTTAGGAAATAGGAAGGGACACCCTGATACTAAATTTGGAGGTTCTATCTTCATTGGTTTCGGAATTATGCTCGTTTGGCCTAAATTCGATCAAAAAGTTCTAGGTTCCGAACCCAAGGTCCAATCCCGACCTTACGCAATTCCCGAAGTAGTTTCATTACTAGTAACCTACAGCACAAATGTGATGAAGATAGCGTCATTAGTTGTTGAGTTATCGTGATTTTTATAATTGTTCGTTAGCCCTGAAACCGATTAAAAGGTCCAGAATCCGAACCCATGGGCCGATTTCGCCCATATGCAATCCCCGCCGTACTTTCAGTCCTAGTAACCTACAGTTAAAATTTCATCAAGATAGCTCCATTATTTTTTGAGTTATCGTGCCTACGGACAGACGGACGGACATGGCTATATCGACTAAGGCGGTCACGCTGACCACAAATATATATACTTTTCCATATCTAGCTCGCTTCCTTTAGGTGGTTACAAACACCATACCAAAGTTAATATACCCCTTTACCTATTCTATAGGTGTAGGGTATAAAAAGAAGTAGTTTCCTATTTTTTTAATGAAGTGGGGGAGGGCTTCCTTCCCTACTTGATTTTTTCTCTTTAGAAATAATTTCTTATTTGTTTAATAAGAATTTAAATTAAATATTACATAGTTTCTTATTTTCTTATTTTCTTAATTGTGTTGTTGGGGCTAAGTTTGGGGTGGGGTCTGTAATTCAAAAGAATTTATTAAAAACAAATACATATATATATAAATGGAAAATAAGAATTTGTTTTATTAAAGAAATATGTTATTATATTAAAAAATATGTATTTTGTTCTTTTAATGTATTGTAGTACAGTCATGTAAAACTGCCAATTAATACCTCCTTTTATTGTTTAAAAAGGTTCAAGCCCTACAATTTATGACCAATTCTTTTATTAAAAGTGCCTACTTAATTTAATTTTAAATTATAAGTGACATCTATCAAAATTTTAGGAACTAAATTAAGCCAAGACAAATTTAAACAATTTAATTATATAATTTTAAGAAATAAATCCCCGCTATTCGACTATTTTGTTCTTTTTTTACCAAATCATACACAATTATTCATTTTTATTCTCATTTTTTACAGTTTTATTCAAATTTTTCTCTTTTTTTTTATCAAATTTGCTCATTTTTATTCAAATTTGCTCATACTATTACCCACAAAGTGACAGCCCTGGCGTACACATTTTATTATAGGAGAGTGGCAGCCCTGACTTTTATATAATTTTTTATATCAGAAAATGATCCTGATGTAAGCCGCCATTTGCTTTTAGGGTGTGTTGTTGTTTTTTTGTGTAATAATATACACTGTACACAATTATACCAAATACAAGCATACATTTTACTACATTTTCAATTATTTTATATCACGGTTAAAACTCACAGTCGATTTTCGTATAAAATGTTATATAAATCAAACTTTTATTTATTAATTACAATTGGGTAATTACAAATTACAAGCATACTACCAATTGGGTTACAATTGGTAGTATGCTTATGCTTATGCTTATGTAGTTTAGTAGTAGCTTTTTGTTGTTTTTTTTTTTTTTTTTTATTAAATTATAATAAATTTTTATATTTTCACAGGTATTCTACGCATTTCGTCGTTCGTCGCATTCTACGTTTCTACGATTGGTCGGAGCGATTGCGTACAATTTTCGTAGCACATTTAACATACGATCCACTTTTGTCTTAAAAAAAATTTGTTTTTAGTTTGTAACCATGTAAGTACTTGCATCGGCTTTGGAAAAAAATTTTTTTTTTTGTTGTTTTTTTTGTTGGTTGTTTAACCTTGCGTACATTTTTCGTAGCACATTTAACATACGATGTGCTTTTGTCTTAAAAAAATTTTTTATTTTTAACCATGTCAGTACTTGCATCGTCTTTGAAAAAAAATTTTTTTTTTTTTGTTTTTTTTGTTGGTTGTTTAACCTTGCGTACATTTTTCGTAGCATATTTAACATACGATGCGCTTTTGTCTTAAAAAAATTTTTTTTTTTAACCATGCTAGTACTTGCATCGGCTTTGAAAAAAAATTCTTTTTTTTTTTGTTTTTTTTGTTGGTTGTTTAACATTGCGTACATTTTTCGTAGCACATTTAACATTCGATGCGCTTTTGTCTTAAAAAAATAATTTGTTTTTTGTTTTTAACCATGTCAGTACTTGCATCGGCTTTGAAAAAAATTTTTTTTTTTTTGTTTTTTTATTATTTATTAATTGATTTTTCGTCGGGCTTTTCAACACAATAAGGTTTTTTAAAAGCCCCAATTTACAAAAATAAGCATATAAACATAAAAAAAAGAAAAAAGGTAAATTACAAAAATAACATAATTAATACATTTCAATTTTCAAACTTATAATTAAACTACTTATTGTAAATTAAATTTATTCAATTACAGTTATATCTACTTATAAGACTTAGTAAAAAGATTGAAGTATTTTTTTTTTTTTTTTTAATTTTTTTTTTTTTTTTTTACATTTGTATAAATACGTTTAATATATTCATACCCCAACACTTTTTATTTATATTTCATTATACATATTAATAGCTTTGAAGAAGCATAATATTTTTTCGGTGCAGGGTCAGTACTCCCAGGGTCACTTAAAAATTTTTAGGTGGGACATAAGTCCCTTTACAAGTGGGTCATAAGTCCCTTTATTAAATTATTAGTTCCTTTAGGGACTTATGACCCACTAAGTGAGTCATAACTCCCTTTTTTAAATTTTGAGTTATAAAATCATATAACTTAAATTGTGTGATTGAGTGTAATATATGAAAGTCGAAATTTTGAAATAATTTCTGAAAGTCTTTTCTGATCTTTATAATTTAAAGTATGATAATATAAAAATATATGTAAGTAAAATATTAGATGTACAACAATATGTATTTATATATTTATCTAAGCGAAATACTATATATTAGGAAGCATATTTGGGTTTGTTAAAAATCGAAGTTTACCCTTTTTCCAGAATATTTATAAATTCATGTATGAAAAATTTGGTTATAAAATCAGGATTGCCCTTTTTTTCAAAATCTTTATATATCTCTACTTCATTTTCTAATAAAAAATAATTAAATAAACTAAAATAATTTAAAATCAAGTAATAGAGTAAATAACAACAAATTGTTATTGTCATAATTTTTATCAGTAAAACTTACTGCAGGTGCAAATAAATTTATATTATTTTATATTTTTTCAAAAACAAAACAATTATTAGTGGCGTAGCATTTTATAAGTTGAAGGTATATAATGTAATTTCATACTTTTTACAATTACACTTTTTTCCTTTTTTATTAAAGATGAACTCCAATAACAAAAATATTATTAAAAGAAAAAAATTAGATGCTATGAAAAAATTTCTAAATAAGATGGATATAACGGACTTTTCAAAAGTACCAGACCATATTGTGGAAGCTTTTTTTGAAAAGGCAAGCTATAAGTCAAGAATGCTTGTTACTGTCTTTGCTTTTGTTAATGGTATAAACTTAAACCAATTATTTGAACTTTTGAAAAAAAAATTATTAACAAAAGAGGACAAAACAAAAATAATATATTTATTCAACGCTTTGAAAAATCCCGTATTTTCTTATAAATATTATAGTTATAATGTAATACGGAATTTAATAATTTTTTGTAATGGTGATATTCGTCGATATGGTAAAAGAATTGAAAAAATAGTTTTTTAAAATGTAGTTTATATGTAAAATTTTGTTTTTTTCTTTATTTTGGAAAAAGGGAATACCCTAGTTTCTAATCCAACTGCAAAATATGTGCTAATTATTTTTGAAATTATAGTTCAAGAGACTCTGTATATATCGTACCCGTCACTCATGTTGCTGTTATTTTATATAATATAAAGTAGAAAAATATATTATATTCTCAACATTGAAATGTATAAGTAGTGTTTCTTTTCTATAAAGCTTCTACATAACTTCTTGCAGTTCAGTTCTAATTTTGTAGTGCAGTTTAAAAGTAAAAGTAAAAGAAATAAATTAAATAAAAATAATTATTTTTAATTCATAATTTAAATTAAAATATGGATAATAATACGGATAATGACAATAATTGTTTTGAGGTTCTTCAGGGATTTAGAAAAAACAGTCAAATAATTTATGTGCCTGCTGAAAAACAACTACTTATATATTAAAAAATCGAAACAAAAAGAAAACATTTTTCGGTGTATATGCTACTATAATAACACAAGGCATTGTAAGGCCAGTATAATAATTGACTTTGAGAATAATACAATTATAAAAAAAAATGAAACTTTGCATCCTCACTTTTATGCAGAAGATACAAGAAATAAAATGAAATTAATTAATTCAATGAAAAATGATTCTAAATCCGTCACAACGTCTTTGAAAAGACAATATTCAGCTAGAGAAATTTTTGATGTAAACCGACAAAATAATCCTACTGCAGCGAATTTGATACAATTTAAAACAATTAAAAGATCTATAAATAGAATTAAGAGTGAAGCACTTCCGAAACCACCAACAACTCCAACTGAAATTAAACAAATTTTTGAAGAAAATGAAATTGTACGGAAAAAATTTTGTTTTTCAAAATTTGATGAAAAAACAACATTTTACAAATACACAATAATTGAGCCAATAAATGATATTGCTTATACAATTTTCATGGCAACAAAAATGACTGAATTAATTAAATCAGATATCAACGATTCAGAAAAAAATTATTTTATTGATGGTACGTTTCAAATTGTTCCACATTGTTGTTACAATCAATTATAGAATGTGTACATTGCACATTCTGAACACGTAAGTATAAAAGAATTATTTACTAATCACATAAAAATATTATATTCTTATTTTTTTCATCAAAGGTGTTTCCATTTCTGTATGTTTTATTGAAAAATAAATCACAACAGATATACATGCATTTGTTTCAATTTATAAACGCCAATTTATTTGAATTTCGACCATTCTCTTTTCGAACTGATTTTGAAAGAGGATTGAGAAATGCGATTATAAATGTTTTTCCATTAACAAAAATTAGAGGTTGCTGGTTTCATTATATCAGAGCTATCAAAAGAGCAGCTACAAAAAAAATTCCAAATTTTTTAATTTTACTTAAAAAAAATAAAAAAATTTTGCAAATTTACACAAAATTTCTACTATTACCGTTATTTAAACCAAGTGATATTGTAAAAGTTTTTGAAATGATAAAAACGGAATCCGCCGCATCTGATGGCACAAATTTAATTTTAAAACCACTTATTACTTATTTCGAAAAGCAGTGGATTGAAAAGGTATGTCAAAATATACATGGTTTATATGAATTTTTGTTTGTATAGTGTTTTTTTTCCAAAAATATTATTTTGTTTTCTTCATTTAATTTAAGGAAACTCCCGAACATTTTAGTGTATATAAACAAAATTTTCGAACTACCAGTAAATTGGAACATTACAATTCGGAATTAAGTAAAAAACTAGTAAAGAATGGACAATTTTTTAAATTTATAGATGTCTTATTGGACGAAGAATATAAAAATACACTCGATTTTATTTCATCAATAGATGGTCAAACTCTGGACATGTACGAAAAAAAAAGAAAACTATATAAAAATCGCGATGATATTATTGATAATTTATTCTACAATTACAGTGTCAAAAAAAAAATAACTCTAACAGAATGTGTTAATCAATTAAATTTCAAATTATTTAATTCTTCTCCTAATAATACTAATCTTTTATTACATATTTATAACGAAAATAATGATTCTGATAATGAAGAAGAAAATGATGATTTCGATAATGAAGGCATTAATAATAATAATACACTGAGCCAATTAAAAAATATTATCAATTGTTGTTTGTGCTTCGATAAACCGCGAAAAGTGTTATTAAAACCTTGTAACGATTTTAAATTATGTGAAGACTGCTTTCAAACACTATCAACAAGATTGAATGGGTCAGAAATGATATGTCCATTTTGTAGAAGAATCGTTACAAGTACATTAGAAATTTTTATATAAAATTTAAATTAATTATCATTTTAAAATTTTCATCAAATTTTGAAAAACTAAATATTTTCCGAACAATTCAATTTTCTTCAAAAATATTTTGAGTTGTTGGAGGTTTCGGAAGGGCTTCGCTTTTAATTCTATTTATAGATCTTTTAATGGTTTTACATTTGAAATTAAAATTTAAATTTTTTACATTATCAGAATTATTATTTTAGTTAAGTTTTTGTTTTATATATATAATTAATATATATGTACACATATGTTATGAATGTATTACAAATTTTTCATTATAATTTTTATTTTTTATTAAAAATTTTACTTTAAATAATTGAAATTGACTTTGTTAATAAAAATATAATTAAAATTAATATGTATTTGTTTTAATATTACTACCTTTCAGCTGAGAACTGTAAAAGGGAGTTATGACCCACCACGGTGAGTCAAAACTCCCTAGGGTCATAAGTCCCTTAGGGACTTATGACCCACTTTAATGAGTCATAAGTCCCTTAGGGAGTTATGACCCTAGGGAGTACTGACCCTGCACCATTTTTTCATTAGATTTCTGATTATCTTCATTTAAAATTTTAATGTTTTCAATAGAATAAGATAATCTTTCATTCCTATAGGATGTACAATTTTCTATTAAATGTTTTATAGTTAGTTTGTGGTTTTGGTTACAATTACAATTAGGGGAGCTTACACTAGGTCTATCAAAAAGATAGCTGTGGGTTAATTTTGTATGTCCAATTTTGAGTCTTGTTAGAACTATAGATTCTTTTCTGGAGAGATTTGGTCTATTTCTTTCCATTTAGAAATGGAATTCTTAATTTGTTTTAGTTTGTTACATGCCGAGTCTATTTGAGACCATTCCTCTTCGAATTTTCGCCATATAGAATTTTTAATTAATTGTTTAAGATCGGTGTAGAAGATTTTTATGTTTGGATCTATTGGCTCTGCTATAGCAAGTTTAGCTAATTCAAAAGCACGGGTGTTGCCTTCAATATTACAGTGTCCCGGTATCCACAAAAATGAAAAAGAATTTGTACCTTTGGCTATTTGATCTTTAATCTTCTGTGCGGTAGGATGTGTAACATACATTTGTTTAAGTATTTGTAATGAACTTAATGAATCAGAGCAAATTATAAAGCTTTTATTGGTAAATTTAATATTCATATGTTCAATTGATTTTTGAATGGCATAAAGTTCTGCTGAGAATATAGTTGTGTATTTAGGAAGGTGAAATTTTTCCTCTAAAGATTCACATTTAAAGGCACAACCTGCTTATCTTTTACGCATCCGTCTGTGAATATTGGAATGTGGTTTGAATATTTTCTGCACATCTTTTCTTTATATAGTTTCTTATATATACTCTGTTCTGTGTTTTCTTTTCGAAAATTGTTTATGGTCAAATCAATATCTGTAGTTTTTTGTGCCCATGGCGGCTTAAATTGAAGTTTCTTTTTATTGAAGTTTTTTTGAATTCAGATTTAATTCCTCCGAAATAAACTTTTTTAATCGAACAAAAAATGGTTGGTAATTTTCCTTACGATTTTTAAATTTATCAAAAAGTTGAGAATTTTTAATTTGATTTGACAAGGGATGTTTAGAATGAGACATTATTTTTAATACATATATTTTGAATTGTTTTTGTCTTCGTAGGTTTAATGGTAGTTGTCCAGCATCGACCAAAAGACTAGTTTTAGGACTCGTCCTATAAGCCCCAGTTGCAAGACGTATCCCTGAATGTAATATGGGATCGAGAGATTTTATTAACGTTTTACTTGCAGTACCGTAAATATAACTGCCATAATCAATGATTGGTAACACCACTAGGTTTAAGAGCCTTAGAAGTAGTTTTCGATCGGCACCAAAATTGCTATTGCTGAGAATTTTGAGAATACTTAAACTGCGTTTTGCTTTTACTTTTATATTGTTAATATGAATATTCCATTTTAGTTTAGTGTCGAATATAAGGCCAAGGAACTTGTGTTGGTCTACATAAGGAAGTTTTGAATTATCCAGAAAAAGGTCTGGTTTATTAGAAATTTTGTTTTTTCTAGTAAAGAGCATTGGTTCTGTTTTCGTTGTTGAAAATTTAAAGCCAGTTTTGTGGCACCATTTAGAAAGAGAATTTAGAGTTTTTTGTAAATTTTTCTTTAATACATCTAGATTTTTACTCGCACTGAAAATAGCTAAATCATCTGCATACATAGTGAATTTTACAGGAGTTTTAATTTCCTTACATATGCTATTGATGGCTACTAGGAACAATATGACACTAAATACTGATCCTTATGGGATACCGTTTTCAATAGTTTTCTCCTCGGAATGTGTGTTACCAATTTTTACTTGTATTTTTCTTTCTGTTAAGAAGTTTTTTATAAATATTAAGATGTTACCTCTAAGACCCATTTTAAGGAGCTCGTCAAGTATTTTTCTTTTCCAGACCATATCATACGCCTTTTCTATATCAAAAAAGACGGATATGACGAATTTATTTTGGGAGAATGCACTCATTATTTCGGACTCGAAATAAGAGAGATTATCCATTGTCGATCGATTTTTTCTGAAACCTGCTTGATGAAGAGATATGAGATTTTGAGATCCGAAATCCAGACTAATCTTTTACTAACCATACGCTCTAACACTTTGCAACAGCAATTTGTTAAGGCTATTGGTCGATAGCTATTTATTAATTTTGGATATTTTCCTTTCTTTAAGATAGGTACCAAGATTGCTTTTCTCCAATTCTTGGGAAAAACACCGTTTTTCCATATATTATTATAAAGATCCAATAAAGCTGTTTTACTTCTAGGATTTAATTCTTTGAGCATCTCATATCGAATATTATCCGGACCTGGTGAACTACCTTTACAATCCTGTAGCGCAGTTTCGAGTTCTAAAAGTGAAAAATTTATGTTATAGGTTTCGTTTTGTGTCGTTGATATTAGTAATGGGATTTGCTCAGTTCTTATTTTACAGTTTATAAAGTTTTTATTATAGTTGTTTGAACTAGACATTTGTCGAAAGAAGTTTGCAATTTTGTTGGTTATTATTGTTTTGTTTATGATTACTTCATCGTTTTCAATAATAGAAGTTATTAATCCATTTGTTTTTTTTGCCATTAAAAATACGTATTTTTTTAAATAATTCTGAAGGAGATGTGTGGCTATTAATGGTTTTCACATAACTTTCCCAAGATTTCTTTTTACTAATTCTTATTAGTTTTCTCGAATTATATTTTGCCATGATGAAATTTTTATAATCTTCGATACTCATAGTTCTCAGGTATTTTCTAAAAAGCGATTTTCTTTTTTAGCTAATTTAATTTCCTCGTTCCACCATGGAACTTGTGGTTTACAAGTTTTCCTTTTAGTTTCAGGTATGGAATTCTTGGCAGCACTTAGAATGGCAGTAGTAATAGCTCTTTCATGAGAATCAATATCCATAGACATAGGTTGTTGGATTTTTAGTTCGTTCCGGAATTTGTCCCAATCAGCTTTTTTTAAGGACCATTTGACTGAACGTTCGTAGCTTTCTGAAAAATTGGTTGTAGACAATATAATTGGATAATGATCACTACTGTAAAAATCTGAATCTGTTTTCTAATCAAAAAAAAGTTGGAGGGTTGGAGTACCTATAGTTAAATCAATTGCACTGAAAGTTTTATATGAAAAACTGAAATGTGTTGGTCTACCATCATTAAATAAACTCAAATCATAGATATCTATTATTTTTTCAACAGTTTTACCTCGTTTATCGCTTTTACTGGAACCCCAGAGAGGGTTATGACAATTCATCTCACCTAAAACTAAAAAGGGGCAATCGAATTGATTTAAAAGATTTTCAAAATAGCTTTTGTTGATTTTTTTATCGCCGGGTAAATATATATTACAAATTATAAATTTGATTGGGAAGTAAAATTTGACAGCGATAGCTTGGAGGGTAGTGGATAGATCAAGCTCTTCGCAGCTAAAATCTGGATGAGCAAGTATAGCCACCTCACCATGAGTAATTGTGTCTGTAAATAAATTTTTTTGAAAACATTGAAAATTTTTAAATTGTATTTCTTTGTTAAAATGTAATTTAGTTTCTTGTAAGCATATTGCAAAAGGATTATGCTTTGCTATAAGTAAATTAATTTCATTAATGTGACTGTAAAAACCAGCACAGTTCAATTGTAAAATTTTTTGTGGTTGGGACATGAATTTACACATTTTAAATAAGTGACTCTGAGTCACTTATACTCTCAATACTACTTATACTAGCACTTTTCTTACCTTTTGATTTTTTAGTTTTTTTATCTAATTTTTTTTAATTCTTTTATTTGTCTTTTATTAATATTTTTTGATATTATTATATTACCATTTTCCAGTGATTTAGCTTGAAGTTTACCTACTTTTGAAGTTTCTGATTTTTTATTTTGATCACCTATTGCCAAGGAGATATTTGAGTTTTGTTGTACCAGATGTTGTGCCGATTTTTGTTGTACATTTTGAGGTTCGTTTCTCGTACATGAACATTTACAATTGCAAGTTTTGTTTTGAAGTTTAATAGTTGTTGCTATTGATTCTGTGAATGGGTTTCGCATATTATATCTGCGTACAGCTTCCTTAATATCCACGTTTTCCTTAATTTTTATTGTTTTAATTTCTTTTTCTCTAACATATCGAGGACATATTTTTGAGAAAGCGTCATGATTTCCACTGCAATTAATACACTTTTCTTGATTTTCGCATGTTGAAATATCGTTTTCATTTAAATGATAATTTTCTCCACATTTGTAACATTTTTTGTCTTTTTTGCATACATCAGATTTATGGTTGAAATTTAAACAGTTCATGCATCGCATTGGTGGTGGTATATAAGACCTAACAGAATAGACTTGGTATCCAGCAAAAATTTTTTCGGGAAGTTTTGGCATTGAGAATTTTAATGAATATAGTCCAGTATCTTGAGATATGCCATTAAAATTTTTTTTAAACCTTTTGATTTCTATTACTTTTTGGTCTTTCATTTCTGTCAATACTTCTTCGTCTGACATGCTTTTAAAATCTGGGCAAAATACTACTCCTATTACACAATTTAATGAGCTATGCTCTTCTACTTTTACTTTGATATTTAGTTCTAATTGAGTAATTTGCACCAAGATTACTGCTTGTTTGTAATTTTTCATTTTTATTAGAACATTACCATTATTTAATTTAATGTACTTATTTATCAACTTCTCCTGCAAGGCCATTTATTACTCTTTTTAGTAGGAAAGGGGAGACTGTTGTCATTGTCTTGCCCTCATCCATTCTCGTCATTACCAGAAATTTTTCACATTCAGTTTTATCATTTAAAACTTTTGTTTTATCAAGAACAATACATTGTTCATCGTTTTTTGGATTGATAGTTCCTCCCCCAAGGGGGAGACTAACATCCGTCATTTTAAAAAACTTTACACTACGCTATATAAATATTTTGTTTTTAATTTTAAAATTAATTATCAGTCTCAAATCAAAGTTTATTAAATTAGGTGAATAGATGAATAAAATGAAATTTTTAATTAAATTTATAGAAACACGTGTTTTATATTATGATTAAAATAATACCAAAAACAATAATGTATATATAATAAAATTAGAAATAAACTAAAATTAAACCGGTTTTTTATTTTTTTTTTTTTTTTAATAATATTATTTGTTTTGTTTTTTTTTTTTTTAAATCAAAAATAATCTCTCGTAGCAGCATTTGAAAGAAATGCAACCACTCTCCAGAAGAGTTAAGAGATGACGTTTTTGTTTTTTTTGTTGGTTGTATAACATTGCGTACATTTTTCGTAGCACATTTAACATACGATGCGCTTTTGTCTCAAAAAAAAATTTGTTTTTAGTTTTTAACCATGTCAGTACTTGCATCGGCTTTGAAAAAAAATTTTTTTTTTTTTGTTTTTTTTGTTGGTTGTTTAACATTGCGTACATTTTTCGTAGCACTGTTAACATACGATGCGCTTTTGTCTCAAAAAAAAAATTTGTTTTTAGTTTTTAACCATGTCAGTACTTGCATCGGCTTTAGAAAAAAAATTTTTTTTTTTTTTTTTTATTAAATTATAATAAATTTTTATATTTTTACTGGTATTCTACGCATTTCGTCGTTCGTCGCATTCTACGTTTCTACGATTGCTCGGAGGGATAGGGGTGGGGGAGGGCCCAATTCAATTTTTAATTTTTAATTGGAATTTTTTGATTTTTTTTTTTTGTTTTTATTATTAAATGCCACGTTCCTAATTATCAATAAAACAAGGTTAATGTAGAGATAAAGAAAGCAAAATTATTTTAATAGAAAATTACAAGAAGATGGTTCAAATACTAAAAAGATATGGAATGTTCTGAACTCTCAGATAGGAAACCAAAAAGCAGATAGGAACAATATTATATAGGAAATGAGTAAAGAAACAGTCAGTCGGTGCAACCGACTTAGAAATACCCTACACCTATTTGGTTCAAATTTAAGGACATATCCATAAGTCATTTTAACACCATAGAAGCTGTTATTAATTTGATCGTAAGACATAGCTAACCAAATTAACTGTATAATACTAAAAACATTTTATAATTACCCTATATTAAAAAATACTACAAATTCTTACTAATTTAAAAATATTAAAAAACAAACAAACTTGAAATAAATGAAAATATATTTATTCCAATTCAATTACAAAATGAAAAAATTTTAATTATTAAATTTTGTGATAAAAAGATAATCAAAGCATAATATATTTAATAATCCAAATTTTTTAAAATTGCAATTATTTTAAATGGTTAGTTTATATATCTAATAGAAAAGCTTATACACGCAAAATATGCAATAAATGTATTTCTAAAATACAATTAAAAGTTTACACCTTTTCATATAATTCATTTAAATATAAAAATAATTTTTACATAAATGCAGCAAGTACCATTGAACATAGCTGAACCACTACAATTAAGTCTAGATTTCGGAGACACATAGGACATAGGAAATATATTCTTTGGCTTCGAAATTAAACTCGACCACAACCAATTCCCATGGTACTTTCATTACTAGTAACCTACTGTTAAATTTCATCAAAATACCGGCATTATTTTTTGAGTTATGGTGTTTGTAAGATATATGTTTGTTAGTCCTTGAACTTTTCAAGGGTTCCAGGACCCGAAATTATGGTACGATTTCGCCCATATGCAGTCCCGTCATACTTTCAATACTAGTTAACCCTTGTACACAATTGGAACGCTCTATCTTAATTTTAAGTTACTAGTTTTATTAATTTCGATGATAAGCTTTTACACATTGGGGGGTCTAAGAGAGGTTCTGAACCACCACTCCAATTGATCCCAAATTAGGGGGGCACGCAAGAAATAGTAAAGAACACCCTTGTGGCAAATTGGAAGCTTCTACATTTGTTTCAAGTTACTATCTTTATTAATTTCGAAAATATGCTTTAAGGGCCGAAGAACTGAGTGGCTGGTCCCCGATCCACTACTCTAATGGGGCCCAAATTTCAAAGACACTTACGAAATAGGAAGGGACACCCTGATACCAAATTTGGAGGTTCTATCTTCATTGGTTTCGGAATTATGCTCGTTTGGCTTAAATTCGATCAAAAAATTCTAAGTTCCGAACCCATTGTCCAATCCTCACCGTACGTAATCACCGCCGTAGTTTCGCTGCCAATAACCTACAGCACAAATTTCATGAAGATAGCCTCATTAGCTGTTGAGTTATCGTGATTTTTTATATATGTTCCTAAGCCCTGACATCGATTAAAAGGTCCGGAATCCGAACCGTTGGGCTGATTTCGGGTTTATACAGTCCGCGCTGTACTTTAAGTACTAGTTAACCCTTGTCAACAATTTGAACGGTCTATCCTAATTTTAAGTAACTATTTTTAATAATTTCGATTATAAGTCTTTAAAACTTGGGAGGTCTGAGAGGGGTACAGAACCGCCACTCCAATTGATCCCAAATTAGGGGAACACGCAAGAGATAGTAAAGAACACCCTTGTGGCAAATTGGAAGCTTCTACATTTTTTCAAGTTGTTATCTTTATTAATTTTAAAGATATGCTTTAAGGTCTTCGGAAATGTGTGGCTGGTCCCCGACCCACTACTCCAATGGGACCCAAATTCACAAGACACTTAGGAAATAGGAAGGGACACCCTGATACTAAATTTGGAGGTTCTATCTTCATTGGTTTCGGAATTATGCTTGTTTGGCCAAAATTCGATCAAAAAGTTCTAGGTTCCGAACCCAAGGTCCAATCCCGACCTTACGCAATTCCCGAAGTAGTTTCATTACTAGTAACCTACAGCACAAATGTGATGAAGATAGCGTCATTAGTTGTTGAGTTATCGTGATTTTTTATATTTGTTCGTTAGCCCTGAAACCGACTAAAAGGTCCAGAATCCGAACCCATGGGCCGATTTCGCCCATATGCAATCCCCGCCGTACTTTCAGTCCTAGTAACCTACAGTTAAAATTTCATCAAGATAGCTCCATTATTTTTTGAGTTATCGTGCCTACGGACGGACGGACGGACGGACGGACGGACATGGCTATATCGACTAAGGCGGTCACGCTGATCACAAATATATATACTTTTCCATATCTAGCTCGCGTCCTTTAGTTGGTTACAAACACCATACCAAAGTTGAAGGGGTTATAAGCAAAAGGGTACAAGTGCTTAAAATAAAATTCTTCAGAATATTAAGTCAAAGTTGTTACGCTTTCAGTAAATCTGGAGAACAGGTGCAAAATTTATTTTGTACGTCTTTTATGTATATCAAGTGCAGGTTTCAAAAGAACCTTAAGCTGATTTTGTGTCATGTCAACTTTAGCAGAAAAGTGTAGTTATACCCTTTTGCTACCAAACCTATGTTACGTTTTTTGAAAATAATATCTAAATCAGAAATTTTTTTGAAGACTATATTTTTTTTATTTTATTAATTTATTAATGTATTTGACATTATTCATAATCCGATTCTAAAATAATTTTGGTACTTTCATTAGCTTCCTCTTCGTCCTCCGAGATTATTGAAATTTGCGTATTTTTTTTTTTCGAGCTTTCGTGCGCTATATTTTTATAAAAATCGTGGTGTATCGGAGGTATGTATATAAACAGATCCATTAAATTTTTGTATTTCATGTAAGTTATGTTAACTGCAGAAGAATGAAGAGCTTCCGAAACAAGGCTATTCACACTGAAGTGAGGTTTTCCAGGATTTAATTTTGAACAAGTTATACTCTTTTGAAATGGAAAATCTTGATTCCTTGTATTTTTAAAAAGAAATTGGAACAAAAGCTCCTTCCGATACTTGAACCACACAATATTTCGCCATTTAACTACATTTTTTTCATTGTCCTTTTTTGGATCAGACATCTGTAAATGCAAGAACCGAAACGAAACAAAATCACTGTTTTTCATTTCATAAACTACAAAGTTTTTTGAAGATTTTTGAATTACAGAAGTCCAGTGAGTAGGAACGAAAACTTGAGGTATTTTTTTTTTTCTTTTTTCAATAATACCAAAAGATCTGTCGCACTCCATATAAGAGTGACCGGGCTCGTAAAACTTATGTTCAATTGTATTAATACTTGTGGCCTGTACAATATACATGAATAATTTCGCTAAATTTTTGTTTTTATTTTGGCCACCGCATGAATCACTGTAACAAATGAGATGTTCCACTTTATTAGGCAAATCTTTTATGAACTGTAAAGTAAACGATAAAATCAGATGATTAACAAAAAAATAAAATATTAATATTCGAGATTTTACCTTAATTAAACAAGATCCGATTTCTTGAGATCCACGAGAGGCTTGAGTCTCATTCCAAATATACATGTAAGACTTTCCAGAAATAATGTCGTGTACACAAAAGTTGTATGTTGACAACTGTCTAAGATAATAAACCTTGTTGGTAGTAAGTAACGGTGTTGCTAATACTTTTTGCAAATCGAAGCAAACTAAACGGGTTGTTTCGCTGTTCTGGGAACAAAATTCAATATCCAGTTTCTTAGACGTTTCGACACTTTTAACTTTCCTGTGATGTAGCTCCAATTCTCTATTTGCAATACATATTTCGTTCATGTTCTTAGAGTTTTTTAAAACATTATTAAGACGATCACATGTATTGCAAGTATCAGAATGAGGTTTGTGAAATTTTAGATTAAATTCAGTGCAAAATATGTAACGATAATAACTTTCTTTTACTGGTTGCAGCTTTTTTTCTGAACAAAATTCGCAATAAAGATTATAAATCTTCCTTATATTTAAATCTTCAGATAAATATTTAGTAGAATCATTTTGGGATCTTGAGAAGTGACTTCTGTAACGCGGGAACATTTTTATGTGCTCAATTACCTTGTTTTTTACCTCGCCTGCAATTTTATTTGAAGGTGTATGTCTACCTCGCTGATCTAGTTCGACGAAACCTTCATTAGAAATTTTTGAGCAACTTGTCGTAAATCGTCTATTTGAAATATCTAAGGTAGCTAGGAAAAATGCCTTGCAAACTCTGAAATTCATTAATTCAATACAGGTGGCATACTTTTTATTAAAGTTGGCAGTTCTTTTCATTCTAGTGGGCTGTGTTTTTTTGATACATGACGCTATAAAATTAGTTTGTAAATCATATGATGGTAGTTTGTAAAAGTTCTCAAATATAGTCTTCCTTTGTTCTTCACTGATTATAGAGCATTTATACCTACAACTGTGGTTAAATAATTGCTTCAATTCTCGTTTTTTGACGAGCTTTCCTTTCTCTGTGTTGTATTGCTCCCCGCTAGTTCTAGATCGTTTATTTATTTCTCTTTTCCATTGTTCTTGATTTCGTAGCCTTTTTCTAGTTCTTTTTTTTATAGTTTTTTTCATACCATTCGTGTCAACATTCTCCTTAGCTCTCTCTGTACAGATTTCTTTGTCAAAACAATCGAGATCAATTGTATCCGCATTATCATCAGAATCTAAAGAGTATTCGTTTACTTTAGGATTATACTCACTCTCTCCGTCTGTTTCAAACGGGTCAACTGGCTCATCGTCTTGAAAAACGTACTTACTAGTACTAGCTACATATGTGTAGATATATGAAACAGTTAAAAGTATCTAAAATAATATTTAGATAGCTTTATACATTATTTTACTTACCTTTACATTGCCTGTGTTTTTTGTACATAAATCGTGACAAAATTATTTTAATTAAAAAATTATTTCAAAATTATTAATTCTTTTATTTTTATTCACAAAAAGTAAAGAAAATACAATATTCACACAATAAAATGATCAGTATACACAAAAAATCATTGATGGGAATTTCCCTTATTTTTAATTAAATGCGACAAGTGCGTGTAGTTATAAATAAATCGATTTGTAGTTAAGAAGCAAAACGGTGCAAGTGATCATAAATCTTTTTGCCACCCAATAAAAGTTTCATTTTATTCACTTACTTTTTCTACCCACCAATAGATGTCAGAAAAATAGTTAAATTCACCTATATCTCTTTGCTGCTAAGTCAATTATGATTTTAAAATTAAAAATATGTACTTATCTCAATTTTTTTAAAAAGTGCACTTGTACCCTTTTGCTTATAACCCCTTCAGTTAATATACCCCTTTACCTATTCTATAGGTGTAGGGTATAATAATAAAAATTTTTTTCTAATGCCGATACAAGTACTGACATGGTTAAAAACTACAAACAAATTTTTTTTAAGACAAAAGTGGATCGTATGTTAAATGTGCTACGAAAATTGTACGCAATCGCTCCGACCAATCGTAGAAACGTAGAATGCGACGAACGACGAAATGCGTAGAATACCAGTAAAAATATAAAAATTTATTATAATTTAATAAAACAAAAAAAAAAAAATTTTTTTTCAAAGCCGATGCAAGTACTGACATGGTTAAAAACTAATTTTTTTAAGACAAAAGCGCATCGTATGTTAAATGTGCTACGAAAAATGTACGCAATGTTAAACAACCAACAAAAAAAACAACAAAAAAAGAAATTTTTTTTCAAAGCCGATGCAAGTACTAAATTGTTAAAAAAAAAATAATTTTTTTTTTGAGACAAAAGCCCATCGTATGTTAAATGTGCTACGGAAAATGTACGCAATGTTAAACAACCAACAAAAAAAAAAAATTTTTTTTCAAAGCCGATGCAAGTACTGACATGGTTAAAAACTAATTTTTTTAAGACAAAAGCGCATCGTATGTTAAATGTGCTACGAAAAATGTACGCAAGGTTAAACAACCAACAAAAAAAACAACAAAAAAAAAAATTTTTTTCCAAAGCCGATGCAAGTACTTACATGGTTAAAAACTACAAACAAATTTTTTTTAAGACAAAAGTGGATCGTATGTTAAATGTGCTACGAAAATTGTACGCAATCGCTCCGACCAATCGTAGAAACGTAGAATGCGACGAACGACGAAATGCGTAGAATACCAGTAAAAATATAAAAATTTATTATAATTTAATAAAACAAAAAAAAAAAAATTTTTTTTCAAAGCCGATGCAAGTACTGACATGGTTAAAAACTAATTTTTTTAAGACAAAAGCGCATCGTATGTTAAATGTGCTACGAAAAATGTACGCAATGTTAAACAACCAACAAAAAAAACAAAAAAAAAGAAATTTTTTTTCAAAGCCGATGCAAGTACTAAATTGTTAAAAAAAAAATAATTTTTTTTTTGAGACAAAAGCCCATCGTATGTTAAATGTGCTACGGAAAATGTACGCAATGTTAAACAACCAACAAAAAAAAAAAATTTTTTTTTCAAAGCCGAGCAAGTACTGACATGGTTAAAAACTCAAAACAAATTTTTTTTAAGACAAAAGTGGATCGTATGTTAAATGTGCTACGAAAATTGTACGCAATCGCTCCGACGAATCGTAGAAACGTAGAATGCGACGAACGACGAAATGCGTAGAATACCTGTGAAAATATAAAAATTTTTTATAATTTAACAAAAAAAAAAAAAAAAAAAACAACAAAAAGCTACTACTAATACTAATACTACTACTAAACTACATAAGCATAAGCATAAGCATACTACCTACCCAATTGTAATTAATAAATAAAAGTATGATTTATATAACATTTTATACGAAAATCGACTGTGAGTTTTAACCGTGATATAAAATAATTAAAAATGTAGTAAAATGTATGCTTGTATTTGGTATAATTGTGTACAGTGTATATTATTACACAAAAAAACAACAACACACCCTAAAAGCAAATGGCGGCTTACATCATGATCATTTTCTGATGTAAAAAATTATATAAAACCCAGGGCTGCCACTCTCTTATAATAAAATGTGTAAGCCAGGGCTGTCACTTTGTGGGTAATAGTATGAGCAAATTTGAATAAAAATGAGCAAATTTGATAAAAAAAAAAAAAAAATAGGAATAAAACTGTAAAAAATGAGAATAAAAATGAATAATAGGGTATGATTTGGTAAAAAAAGGGAAAAATTTGAGTAAAAATGTAAAAAATAAGAATAATAATGAATAATTGCGTATGATTTGGTAAAAAAGGGGAAAATTTGAGTAAAAATGTAAAAAATGAGAATAAAAATGAATAATTGTGTATGATTTGGTAAAAAAAAGAACAAAATAGTCGAATAGTGGGGATTTATTTCTTAAAATGATATAATTAAATTGTTTAAATTTGTCTTGGCTTAATTTAGTTCCTAAAATTTTGGTAGATGTCACTTATAATTTAAAATTAAATTAAGTAGGCACTTTTAATAAAAGCATTGGTCATAAATTGTAGGGCTTGAACCTTTTTAAACAATAAAAGGAGGTATTAATTGGCAGTTTTACATGACTGTACTACAATACATTAAAAGAACAAAATACATATTTTTTAATATAATAACATATTTCTTTAATAAAACAAATTCTTATTTTCCATTTATATATATGTATTTGTTTTTAATAAATTCTTTTGAATTACAGACCCCACCCCAACACTAAGCCCTAACAACACAAATAAGAAAATAAGAAACTATGTAATATTTAATTTAAATTCTTATTAAACAAATAAGAAATTATTTCTAAAGAGAAAAAATCAAGCAGGGAAGGAAGCCCTCCCCCACTTCATTAAAAAAATAGGAAACTACTTCTTTTTTTCTTGATAATTGGGAACGTGGCATTTAATAATAAAAACAAAAAGAAAAAATCAAAAAATTCCAATTAAAAATTAAAAATTGAATTGCGACCTCCCCCACCCCTATCGCTCCGACCAATCGTAGAAACGTAGAATGCGACGAACGACGAAATGCGTAGAATACCAGTAAAAATATAAAAATTTATTATAATTTAACAAAAAAAAAAAAAAAATTTTTTTTCTAAAGCCGATACAAGTACTGACATGGTTAAAAACTAAAAACAAATTTTTTTTTTGAGACAAAAGCGCATCGTATGTTAACAGTGCTACGAAAAATGTAGTTTTTTTCAAAGCCGATGCAAGTACTGACATGGTTAAAAACTAAAAACAAATTTTTGTTTTGAGACAAAAGTGGATCGTATGTTAAATGTGCTACGAAATTTGTACGCAATGTTAAACAACCAACAAAAAAAAACAAAAAAAAAAAATTTTTTTTTCAAAGCCGATGCAAGTATACTGACATGGTTAAAGACTAAAAACAAATTTTTTTTTTGAGACAAAAGCGCATCGTATGTTAAATGTGCTACGAAAAATGTACACAATGTTAAACAACCAACAAAAAAAACAAAAAAAAAATTTTTTCAAAGCCGATGCAAGTACTGACATGGTTAAAAACTAAAAACAAATTATTTTTTTTAGACAAAAGCGCACCGTATGTTAAATATGCTACGAAAAATGTACGCAATGTTAAACAACCAACAAAAAAAACAAAATTTTTTCAAAGCCGATGCAAGTACTGACATGGTTAAAAACTAAAAACAAATTATTTTTTTGAGACAAAAGCGCACCGTATGTTAAATATGCTACGAAAAATGTACGCAATGTTAAACAACCAACAAAAAAAACAAAAAAAAAAAAATTTTTTTTCAAAGCCGATGCAAGTACCAGCATGGTTAAAAAAAAAAAATTTTTTAAGACAAAAGCGCATCGTATGTTAAATGTGTTACGAATAATGTACACAATGTTAAACAACCAACAAAAAAAACAAAAAAAAAAAAATTTTTTTTCAAAGCCGATGCAAGTACTAAATTGATAAAAAAAAATTTTTTTTTGAGACAAAAGCCCATCGTATGTTAAATGTGCTACGAAAAATGTACGCAATGTTAAACAATCAACAAAAAAAACAAAAAAAAAAATTTATTTTTCAAAGCCGATGCAAGTACTGACATGGTTAAAAACTAAAAACAATTTTTTTTTAAGACAAAAGTGGATTGTATGTTAAATGTGCTACGAAAATTGTTCGCAATCGCTCCGACCAATCGTAGAAACGTAGAATGCGACGAACGACGAAATGCGTAGAATACCTGTGAAAATATAAAAATTTATTATAATTTAATAAAGAAAAAAAAAAAAAAAACAACAAAAAGCTACTACTAATACTAATACTACTACTAAACTACATAAGCATAAGCATAAGCATACTACCTACCCAATTGTAATTAATAAATAAAAGTATGATTTATATAACATTTTATACGAAAATCGACTGTGAGTTTTAACCGTGATATAAAATAATTGAAAATGTAGTAAAATGTATGCTTGTATTTGGTATAATTGTGTACAGTGTATATTATTACACAAAAAAACAACAACACACCCTAAAAGCAAATGGCGGCTTACATCATGATCATTTTCTGATGTAAAAAATTATATAAAAGTCAGGGCTGCCACTCTCTTATAATAAAATGTGTTATCCAGGGCTGTCACTTTGTGGGTAATAGTATGAGCAAATTTGAATAAAAATGAGCAAATTTGATAAAAAAAAAGAGAAAAATTTGAATAAAACTGTAAAAAATGAGAATAAAAATGAATAATAGGGTATGATTTGGTAAAAAAAGAGAAAAATTTGAGTAAAAATGTAAAAAATAAGAATAAAAATGAATAATTGCGAATGATTTGGTAAAAAAGGGGAAAATTTGAGTAAAAATGTAAAAAATGAGAATAAAAATGAATAATTGTGCATGATTTGGTAAAAAAAAGAACAAAATAGTCGAATAGCGGGGATTTATTTCTTAAAATTATATAATTAAATTGTTTAAATTTGTCTTGGCTTAATTTAGTTCCTAAAATTTTGGTAGATGTCACTTATAATTTAAAATTAAATTAAGTAGGCACTTTTAATAAAAGAATTGGTCATAAATTGTAGGGCTTGAACCTTTTTAAACAATAAAAGGAGGTATTAATTGGCAGTTTTACATGACTGTTATACAATACATTAAAAGAACAAAATACATATTTTTTAATATAATAACATATTTCTTTAATAAAACAAATTCTTATTTTCCATTTATATATATGTATTTGTTTTTAATAAATTCTTTTGAATTACAGACCCCACCCCAACATTAAGCCCCAACAACAAAAATAAGAAAATAAGAAACTATGTAATATTTAATTTAAATTCTTATTAAACAAATAAGAAATTATTTCTAAAGAGAAAAAATCAAGTAGGGAAGGAAGCCCACCCCCACTTCATTAAAAAAATAGGCAACTACTTCTTTTTTTATTGATAATTAGGAACGTGGCATTTAATAATAAAAACAAAAAGAAAAAATCAAAAAATTCCAATTAAAAATTAAAAATTGAACTGGGCCCTCCCCCACCCCTATCCCTCCGACCAATCGTAGAAACGTAGAATACGACGAACGACGAAATGCGTAGAATACCATTAAAAATATAAAAATTTATTATAATTTAATAAAAAAAAAAAAAAATAATTTTTTTTCTAAAGCCGATACAAGTACTGACATGGTTAAAAACTAAAAACAAATTTTTTTTTTGAGAGAAAAGCACATCGTATGTTAAATGTGCTACGAAAAATGTACGCAATGTTAAACAACCAACAAAAAATACAAAAAAAAAAATGTTTTTTCAAAGCCGATGCAAGTACTAAATTGTTAAAAAAAAAATTTTTTTTTTGAGACAAAAGGCCATCGTATGTTAAATGTGCTCCGAAAAATGTACGCAATGTTAAACAACCAACAAAAAAAAACAAAAAAAAAAAAATTTTTTTTCAAAGCCGATGCAAGTACCAGCATGGTTAAAAAAAAAAAATTTTTTTAAGACAAAAGCGCATCGTATGTTAAATGTACTAAAATACGAAAAAAAATTTTTTTCAAAGCCGATGCAAGTACTAAATTGTTAAAAAAAAAATTTTTTTTTTGAGACAAAAGCCCATCGTATGTTAAATGTGCTACGAAAAATGTACGCAATGTTAAACAACCAACAAAAAAAAAATTTTTTTTCAAAGCCGATGCAAGTACTAACATGGTTAAAAACTAAAAACAAATTTTTCTTTTGAGACAAAAGCGCATCGTATGTTAAATGTGCTACGAAAAATGTACGCAATGTTAAACAACCAACAAAAAAAAACAAAAAAAAAAAAATTTTTTTTCAAAGCCTATGCAAGTACTGACATGGTTAAAAACTAAAAACAAATTATTTTTTTGAGACAAAAGCGCATAGTATGTTAAATGTGCTACGAAAAATGTACGCAATGTTAAACAACCAACAAAAAAAACAAAAAAAAAAAATTTTTTTTCAAAGCCGATGCAAGTACCAGCATGGTTAAAAAAAAAAAATTTTTTTAAGACAAAAGCGCATCGTATGTTAAATGTACTAAAATACGAAAAAAAAATTTTTCCAAAGCCGATGCAAGTACTAAATTGTTAAAAAAAAAATTTTTTTTTTGAGACAAAAGCCCCTCGTATGTTAAATGTGCTACGAAAAATGTACGCAATGTTAATTAATTTTCAAAGCCGATGCAAGTACTAACATGGTTAAAAACTAAAAACAAATTTTTTTTAAGACAAAAGTGGATCGTATGTTAAATGTGCTACGAAAATTGTAGGCAATCGCTCCGACCAATCGTAGAAACGTAGAATGCGACGAACGACGAAATGCGTAGAATACCTGTGAAAATATAAAAATTTATTATAAGTTAATAAAAAAAAAAAAAAAAACAACAAAAAGCTACTACTAATACTAATACTTCTACTTAACTACATAAGCATAAGCATAAGCATACTACCTACCCAATTGTAATTAATAAATAAAAGTATGATTTATATAACATTTTATACGAAAATCGACTGTGAGTTTTAACCGTGATATAAAATAATTAAAAATGTAGTAAAATGTATGCTTGTATTTGGTATAATTGTGTACAGTGTATATTATTACACAAAAAAACAACAACACACCCTAAAAGCAAATGGCGGCTTACATCATGATCATTTTCTGATGTAAAAAATTATATAAAAGTCAGGGCTGCCACTCTCTTATAATAAAATGTGTATTCCAGGGCTGTCATTTTGTGGGTAATAGTATGAGCAAATTTGAATAAAAATGAGCAAGATTGATATAAAAAAAGAGAAAAATTTGAATAAAACTGTAAAAAATGAGAATAAAAATGAATAATAGGGTATGATTTGGTAAAAAAAGAGAAAAATTTGAGTAAAAATGTAAAAACTAAGAATAAAAATTAATAATTGCGTATGATTTGGTAAAAAAGGGGAAAATTTGAGTAAAAATGTAAAAAATGTGAATAAAAATGAAAATTTGGTGTATGATTTGGTAAAAAAAAGAACAAAATAGTCGAATAGCGGGGATTTATTTCTTAAAATTATATAATTAAATTGTTTAAATTTGTCTTGGCTTAATTTAGTTCCTAAAATTTTGGTAGATGTCACTTATAATTTAAAATTAAATTAAGTAGGCACTTTTAATAAAAGAATTGGTCATAAATTGTAGGGCTTGAACCTTTTTAAACAATAAAAGGAGGTATTAATTGGCAGTTTTACATGACTGTACTACAATACATTAAAAGAACAAAATACATATTTTTTAATATAATAACATATTTCTTTAATAAAACAAATTCTTATTTTCCAATTATATATATGTATTTGTTTTTAATAAATTCTTTTGAATTACAGACCCCACCCGAACACTAAGCCCCAACAACACAAATAAGGAAATAAGAAAATAAGAAACTATGTAATATTTAATTTAAATTCTTATTAAACAAATAAGAAATTATTTCTAAAGAGAAAAAATCAAGTAGAGAAGGAAGCCCTCCCCCACTCATTTAAAAAATAGGAAACTACTTCTTTTTTTATTGATAATTAGGAACGTGGCATTTAATAATAAAAACAAAAAGAAAAAATCAAAAAATTCCAATTAAAAATTAAAAATTGAATTGGGCCCTCCTCCACCCCTATCCAAAGACCAATCGTAGAAACGTAGAATGCGACAAACGACAAAATGCGTAGAATACCAGTAAAAATATAAAAATTAATTATAATTTAATAAAAAATTCGTAGCACATTTAACATACGATCCACTTTAGTCTTAAAAAAAAATTTGTTTTTAGTTTTTAACCATGTTAGTACTTGCATGGGCTTCCGAAAAAAAATTTTTTTTTTTTTGTTTTTTTTGTTGGTTGTTTAACATTGCGTACATTTTTCGTAGCACAGTTAACATACGATGCGCTTTTGCATTAATAAAAAAAATTTTTTTTTAACCATGCTGGTACTTGCATCGGCTTTCAAAAAAAAATTTTTTTTTTTTTGTTTTTTTTGTTGGTTGTTACGTACATTTTTCGTAGCACAGTTAACATACGAAGCGCTTTTGTTTCTAGAAACAATTTTTTTTTATTTTTAACCATGTTAGTACTTGCATCGGCTTTAAAAAAAAATTTTTTTATTTATTTTTTTTGTTGGTTGTTTAACATTGCGTTCAATTTTCGTAGCACATTTAACATACGATCCACTTTTGTCTTAAAAACAAAATTTGTTTTTAGTTTTTAACCATGTTAGTACTTGCATCGGCTTTAAAAAAAAGTTTTTTATTAATTTTTTTGTTGGTTGGTTAACGTTGCGTACAATTTTCATAGCACATTTAACATACGATTCACTTTTGTCTTAAAAAAAAATTTTTTTTTTTGTTTTTTTTTGTTGGTTGTTTAACATTGCGTACATTTTTCGTAGCACAGTTAACATACGATGCGCTTTTGCTTAAAAAATTTTTTTTTTTAACCATGGTGGAACTTGCATCGGCTTTGAAAAAAAATTTTTTTTTTTTGTTTTCTTTGTTGGTTGTTTAACATTGCGTACATTTTTCGTAGCACATTTAACATACGATGCGCTTTTGTCTTAAAAAAATTTTTTTTTTAACCATGCTGGTACTTGCATCGGCTTTGAAAAAAAATTTTTTTTTTTGGTTTTTTTTGGTTGTTTAACATTGCGTACATTTTTCGTAGCACAGTTAACATACGATGCGCTTTTGCCTTAATAAAAAAAATTTTTTTTTAACCATTTAGTACTTGTATCGGCTTTAGAAAAAAATTTTTTTCTTGTTTTTTTATTAAATTATAATAAATTTTTATATTTTCACTGGTATTCTACGCATTTCGTCGTTCGTCGCATTCTGCGTTTCTACGATTGGTCGGACGGATAGGGGTGGGGAGGGCCCAATTCAATTTTTAGTTTTTAATTGGAATTTTTAGATTTTTTCTTTTTGTTTTTATTACTAAATGCGACGTTCCTAATTATCAATAAAAAAAGAAGTAGTTTCCTATTTTTTAAATGAAGTGGGGGAGGGCTTCCTTCCCTACTTGATGTTTTCTCTTTAGAAATAATTTCTTATTTGTTTCATAAGAATTTAAATTAAATATTACATAGTTTCTTATTTTCTTTAGTGTTGTTGGGGCTTAGTGTTGGGGTGGGGTCTGTAATTCAAAAGAATTTATTAAAAACAAATACATAATTATATATAAATGGAAAATAAGAATTTGTTTTATTAAAGAAATATGTTATTATATTAAAAAATATTTATGTAAAAAATAATATGTTCTTTTAATGTATTGTAGTACAGTCATGTATAACTGCCAATTAATACCTCCTTTTATTGTTTAACAAGTAAAGAAACAGTCAGTCGGTGCAACCGACTTAGAAATACCCTACACCTATTTGGTTCAAATTTAAGGACATATCCATAAGTCATTTTAACACCATAGAAGCTGTTATTAATTTGATCGTAAGACATAGCTAACCAAATTAACTGTATAATACTAAAAACATTTTCTAATTACGCTATCTATTAAAAAATACTACAAATTCTTACTAATTTATCTATTTAAAAATATTAAAAAACAAACAAACTAGAAATAAATGAAAATATATTTATTCCAATTCAATTACAAAATGAAAAAATTCTAATTATTAAATTTTGTGATAAAAAGATAATCAAAGCATAATATATTTAGGTTAGTTTATATACCTAATAGAAAAGCTTATAAACGCAAAATATGCAATAAATGTATTTCCAAAATACAATTAAAAATTTACACCTTTTCATATAATTCATTTAAATATAAAAATAAATTTTACATAAATGCAGCAAGTACCTTTGAACATAGCTGAACCACTACAATTAAGTCTAGATTTCGGAGACACATAGGACATAGGAAATATATTCTTTGGCTTCGAAATTAAACTCGACCACAACCAATTCCCATGGTACTTTCATTACTAGTAACCTACTGTTAAATTTCATCAAAATACCGGCATTATTTTTTGAGTTATGGTGTTTGTAAGATATATGTTTGTTAGTCCTTGAACTTTTCAATGGTTCCAGGACCCGAAATTATGGTACGATTTCGCCCATATGCAGTCCCGTCATACTTTCAATACTAGTTAACCCTTGTACACAATTGGAACGCTCTATCTTAATTTTAAGTTACTAGTTTTATTAATTTCGATGATAAGCTTTTACACATTGGGGGGTCTAAGAGAGGTTCTGAACCACCACTCCAATTGATCCAAATTAGGCGGGCACGCAAGAAATAGTAAAGAACACCCTTGTGGCAAATTGGAAGCTTCTACATTTGTTTCAAGTTACTATCTTTTTTAATTTCGAAAATATGCTTTAAGGGCCTAAGAACTGAGTGGCTGGTCCCCGATCCACTACTCCAATGGGGCCCAAATTTCAAAGACACTTACGAAATAGGAAGGGACACCTGATACCAAATTTGGAGGTTCTATCTTCATTGGTTTCGGAATTATGCTCGTTTGGCCTAAATTCGATCAAAAAGTTCTAAGTTCCGAACCCATTGTCCAATCCTCACCGTACGTAATCACCACCGTAGTTCGCTGCCAATAACCTACAGCACAAATTTCATGAAAATAGCCTCATTAGTTGTTGAGTTATCGTGATTTTTTATATATGTTCCTTAGCCCTGACATCGATTAAAAGGTCCGGAATCCGAACCGTTGGCTGATTTCGCCCTTATATAGTCCGCGCTGTACTTATAGTACTAGTTAACCCTTGTACACAATTTGAACGGTTTATCCTAATTTTAAGTAACTATTTTTAGTAATTTCGATTATAAGCCTTTAAAACTTGGGACGTCTGAGAGGGGTACAGAACCACCACTCCAATTGATCCCAAATTAGGGGAACACGCAAGAGATAGTAAAGAACACCCTTGTGGCAAATTGGAAGCTTCTACATTTTTTCAAGTTGTTATCTTTATTAATTTTAAAGATATGCTTTAAGGTCTTCGGAAATGTGTGGCTGGTCCCGGCCCACTACTCCAATGGGACCCAAATTCACAAGACACTTAGGAAATAGGAAGGGACACCCTAATACTAAATTTGGAGGTTCTATCTTCATTGGTTTCGGAATTATGCTCGTTTGGCCTAAATTCGATCAAAAAGTTCTAGGTTCCGAACCCATGGTCCGGATTGCCCGACCTTACGCAATTCCCGAAGTAGTTTCATTACCAGTAACCTACAGCACAAATTTGATGAAGATAGCGTCATTAGTTGTTGAGTTATCGTGATTTTTTATATTTGTTCGTTAGCCCTGAAACCGATTAAAAGTCCCGAATCCGAACCCATGGGCCGATTTCGCCCATATGCAATCCCCGCCGTACTTTCAGTCCTAGTAACCTACAGTTAAAATTTCATCAAGATAGCTCCATTATTTTTTGAGTTATCGTGCCTACGGACGGACGGACGGACGGACATGGCTATATCGACTAAGGCGGTCACGCTGATCACAAATATATATACTTTTCCATATCTAGCTCGCTTCCTTTAGGTGGTTACAAACACCATACCAAAGTTAATATACCCCTTTACCTATTCTATAGGTGTAGGGTATAAAAAG
>CAUJBZ010000014.1:52081-73560 GCA_963082915.1 Dolichopus griseipennis | reverse complement strand
GCATTAATTTTTAATTTAATTCGGTGCAGGGTCAGAACTCCCAGGGTCATAAGTCTCTTAGGAACTTAAAACTCAATTAGTGAGACGTAAGTTCCTAAGGGACTTATGACCCACCTTAAAATATTTATGTGGGACATAAGCCCCTTTACAAGTGTGTCATAAATCCTTTTACGTAGAGACTTACGTAATATATTAAAGTCAAAATTTTGAAATAAAATCTGAAAGTCTTTTCTGATCTTTATAATTTAAGGTATGATGATACAAAAATATATATAAGTAAAATATAAGATGTAAGCTGAGAACTGTATAAGGGAGTTATGACCCACCACGCTGAATCTAAATTCCCAGGGCCATAAGTTCCTTTGGGAGTTATGGCTCACTGATATGAGTCTAAGTAAGACTAAGGGAGTTCTGACCCTGCACCTTTAATTCTGTATACCAGAGGGCAATATTATAACAACCACTTATAACTAGTTTTTTATTATAAAATATTTTTCAATATTTTTATATGATATTTTTTTGAATATATTTTTGATTAACAACAAATCACTTACTTATCAAATAAATTATTATTTGATAAATGATAAGTAGTTGATACGTATTAGCCAGGGCTAACAATCACTTATAATATTAATATTATTATTTGATTTCAGCTATAATAAGTGGTTGATGCGTATTTTCATAGTTAGATAATGTATATTGAAGTAAGTGTTTAAATAACTAAATAGCATCAACCAATTGGAACAAATAGGGTAGGTTCAGTGATTAATAGATCAACCACTGTACGATTACTTTTCGTTCACTTTGTAAATAACTTTAGAACGAATCAATTCGTGGAATAAACAAAGATACTTTGAAAAATGGTAAATCTATTTAAAAGACGTAGAAATTTATTTAACAGGAAGATAGAAGACTGATTTATTTCAAAATTCAATAAACCTAACTTATGACCTACTGCGACGCCTAATTACTATAAGTGATCCCGAAGCATTTCTATTGAAATTACGATTAAATACGGAAACAAACCGATAAAACATGCTACCATATGAAATTAGTAGGGTAATTTAGAACAAAATACTTGCATTTATTGAAATCAATAAGTGTTCCGAACAAATATTTGTCTTCTGTCAATGTTTAGAAATCAGAAACAAATTCATGTACATATTTAATTTGCAGATACTAAAGTAGACATTTTTTCTTTTGACATTATTTGGTCCAAGTTAAGTGTATAATAATTTGTACGTATATAATTTTCGAATTTGAAAACATGTTAGAATTGAATTCAAAGGCAAGGTATTCCGTATCTGCCTATATACAACATCTAGTCAAGTGAAATATGGTCCAATTAAAAACAATCAAAAGAAATTCAGTCTAATGATGTTATACAGGTAAATGATATTCAGGAAAATGCAAAACAGTTTTATGATAGTAAGATCTTCGATCGAATGAATGACTAACTATTCCTCAAGCAATCGCAATCAAAATTTTAGTTTCCTTAAAGTGCCCATCAGCATAAGGTGTATAAGGTAATCACCATGTTATTTACCGTGGATCACTTGCCTGCATAGATATTGTACAAGATTTTGACTACTCTAATGGTAAATTTTCGTAACACATCGTAATTTTGTAAGTCCAAATTTTAATTTTGAGATAGCGCAGAAACTAACTGGAAGCCCAATTTTCATAATGTCTGTACGTCAATAGATGTACACGCAGATATATCGATATATAACTTTAGCAATGATCAGTTGTCAACAGTGGTTTATATTACCGTATAAGAAAATACGATATAGTTATACAATTTTACGATTTTATTATTTAAATTTTAGATATTTATATTTTAACATTTACGAGATATAATGATCTGACCGGTGTTTGAACTTGAGTCATTCCACTTAAAAAATATGGTAACTATGGTAACGACTTAACTAATACGCTATTGGTGAGATAAAGCATGCTTATAATGTGAATGTGCACTAAAAAGGAGCCTCCATTTCGATAATTTAAAAACATATTTAATTATAAAACTGGAATAATTGTTTCATTAGAGGAAGCTTCCTTTCCTATACGATTTTACAATTATTTTTTACAAAAACTTCCGTCTACCAAAGACCAAAACCTAATATTTAATTAAGTCTAAAACTACTTTATTTTATATTGCTTCCCTAGATGATCCTATTTTGGAATTAAAAAACATTTAAAAAACAAAGAAATCTAACTTTAGTTTTAAAAATAATAAAAAAGAAATTTTATTACAACTATACTTTTATTAATAACCGGAGATTGCAGTTTAGATATTATATATATATACAACTTCCCATTTATAGACATCTTATTCAATTTTTTTTTTTTTTTAATAAGTTCAATGTTAATAATTGTCTATGATTAAAATACAATATGGGATCAACAAGATAGCAATCGAAATATAGACAACAAATATACAGTTGAAAACTATTTGAAGACTAAAGTATTGGATTCTTGACTTCAATAATAAAAAAAGAATTGAAATTATATTTATACATTCATAGTTTTAATATAGTAATAAAATATTTTTTTATGATGATAATCATTATGTATAAAAAAAATTTTGACCCAAATAATAAAAATAGAACAAATTGATCTGAAAATTACTTTATAAAAAAACAAATTTCAACTGTAGTGACAGTTTAATTGTCTCTTCTTGACTTTTTCCAATTATTTCAACTGTATGAAAAAAAATATTTTGATTATTCTGAATACAAAATGAGACACATTAGAAGAGTAATAGTTTATTGGGTTAATATTTTCTAATATAATGGGTTGAGGTTATCACATCTTAACCCAGTGACAAAAGTAGCTGCAAAAGACAAAACATACGTATATTTTTAAATAATGTATTTAACTTGAAATTTTAGAATAAGTAACTATCAAGCAACATGACACAAGTTTGACAAATCACGTCTTACAAACTATCTGATTACTTGCAAATATAGGATCAATCGATTCGAATTCTGAGATTTTAAGGAGAAATCATTCAATGTCTCCGGAAATTGTGTTTTTCTATTTTTTTTCCAAATCAAAAACTTTTTCCCCCTGAAGCTTGTGTCCAAACTAGAATATACATAGTTCACACATATCGGATGTCTAGCCTAAGTTTCCTCAGCAAAATACTAAGAAAACTATATTGCGCCGAATATGTCACCCAACATAGTCCGTGAACTAGTTACCTTAGTACTCGTCAAAATATTGAAGAATTATCACTCTTTTTTTTTTTAATTACCTTACTAACACTTACAATCGATATCAATAATGCCTCCCTTTTTTACAATTCTAACTTCACACTTGGGAGCCATCAAATATGATATTAAAAGGATGAAACTAGTTAGCATAAATTTTTAACACTCATTTGATTCTCAATCCATTTTTAATGCAAAGTTAAAATTATTAATAGATCTTTCTTAAAACAGTAATATAACGGGAGAAGCTTAGCTTCTTAAACCTCTATTTTTGAAAGCCCCTAATCTCAAAAAAAATTTGCAATTTGGAATTTTATAAAGCAAGCAGTTTAAATTTAACGTGTTTAGGATTATAAACCGCTTCAAATATTCTATATCTAGAATATAATACAGAATCAACCCCTCAGCCTTACATTTTTTTATTTGCTTTGACATTCTGATTCTTGAATCATCCACCGTACTATGCTTCGTTATTCCCCGATAATATTCTACAACTATTTTTAAAACAAATTTATTACCTATTGGTTCCAGCATATATGATTTCATTCGTATTTCACATATAGAGTATTTTGTTTAGAAAAAAAAATATATTTTATTATCCGCCTCTTTAAAATTAAAATTTACACTTCCTCATTCTTTGTCATCAGTTTTGGTTAATAATTTTCAAACTAATTACAAAAATAGAATAAGAATTGCATTGAATAATTAAAAAGTTTCTACAACTTCCTAATATAAAGTTTCCATAGCCAAAAATTTAAATGGTAATTGCATAAACTATTCACCTTCATTTTATGGAATAATAAGAATAGAAAATGATAATAAGAATTAAAACAATTGAACATTATATAATTGACATTTCCTCAGTAATTAAATTGTATGTCTAATGTTTTCACCATAATTAAAATGTCAAATAAAAGTATAAAAGAAAAGAATACTAATATTAGTTAATTTAACAAATTAAAAAAACTTTAAGAATAGAATAACAAAGAACAGGTTTTCTAGTAATTAGAAGCGTGTTAAAGTTCATTTATAGTTGGTGGTTTTAAAGAATTATAGTAGTGCTGTAGTTTTAAAGAATTATAGTCAAACCTTTCTTGCATTTAAATTCTAGATAAAGCCCGATTTAAAATATATACCTTAATTAATAGAGGCTATGCGTTTATTTTAATGTAGGAAAGAATAACATATCGCGGAGGTAAAAACTAAATGATAGTGAAAATTTAAACCAGATTTTGCTAAATTTAAAACGAAGTTCTTTCTTCTAAATCTCCCACCCAATTTTTTTCCTTCCACATAATCTGATTTCTATTTCCAGATTCATTTCTATTTTCATAAAAAAAATTTTTGTGCCAAAGGTCCAACCCAAATTTGGGATTTTACAAAGAGGCTAAGTTTTGTGTTGCAGTTCAGACAATCCAAAGCAAAACCGTTATGATATAATAGTCAACTTTCCATACTTTCCAAAGTCCCTCGAACTCATAGTGAGTGTGGCGACTGTGGTACTTAGCACATACTTTCCTTTATAATCTTGATTTCATATTTTTTGCAATTCATTTCATTAAAAAAAAAATATAACGGTATTTCCTGGAAGAGTTTACTTAAAGATTTGTATTATACTTCTATAATAAAATTAATTAAAAAATACAAACTAATAAAAACTTTTTTCCTATAATAACTTATTCATAAATATATTTATTAATTAATTATTTATAGTTAATTGTATTCATTACAAATTGTCTGTAACAAAGGTGAGCATCAAAATATTGTACAAACAAACATTGCATCATAAAAGAAAACCTTAAGTCTCTCAAATGTCTGAAAAATTAATTTTGTTTTTATTTTTATTATTTTATAAAACAATGACTTATTATTTATTTTTACCGTTATAAATCGCCTAAGATACATTAAATAAACAATGTTAATATTATATTACAAAGTAATATACAACATATACAACACAAATATAACTACTTATAACATAAATTATATAAATAATAATATTATTAATAAATTTTAACGTTTTTACTGACACCATAGACTAATTATTTTATTTCCTTGGGCGATTTTTAAAAGAACTGATAATGATTGTTTCATTTTACCATTATGAGTGTTTAAAAATATAAAGTGCAGCAATAATGATGCAAAAAAATTGCAGTGAAAGTGTCGAAAAATCATTTAATTTATCAACAATGGTTGAAAAAAAACAACGTTACAAGATCATGAAAGACAATTTTTTTTTTTTCAGTTTTTCAATCAATTTTTAATTATCTCTCTTTATCTCTCTCATAATGGTTCACAGAAGACCATTATTTGTTAAAGGTTATATTGCATTTCATAAAAATTAATCGAAAACAAATAAAGGGATTTCCACTTTTTGTTACTTGAACCTTGTCTTTTCAGGTGCCTATACGAACAATTCTTTGGCGCTGAGTATTGTTTGGCGGCCAAAATTAACCCAAGATCCATTCTTGTACTTAATGTTTTCTGTCTGATATCTAAGCGTTTGTCCTATTCATCTCTACCTACTTTGCCCAAGTTGTTTTATTGGCATTCCATAAAAATCAGTTATGCGGTTAACCTTTATCGTATACAAGTTCTTTGCATATTGTCCTACTTACAACATCTGGGTTACACTTTTTAACCACAATACTCTACATTCTACTCTTAAGCATATTTTGTTGACAGTATTTCTGTAATCCGTCTGATACACATACTAGTTTGACAGTTAAGCTCCAGTTAAAGGTGTTGCAATTAAAAATGTGTCCCAAAATTCAGATTAACTGTATTGAAACTGTTATAAAGCTTTACTCCAATGCAATAAAATAAATTCGCTTCCTGATGTCGAGTCTTGTTTGTATTTAATGGTGCAACAGATTTTATACAGTAGATTAAATTTGATTTGATTGTTTAATCTATGCTTTTTACTACCTTAAACAACGGTATTACGAATTAGGGAATGATATGGAACATCACATAAGACATGAAATTAAAATATATTTATAACACCCCTCCAAATTTTCCTATTTATTCTATCTAATCCGTTATTCCCAATTCCAATTCCTTGATTTTCCTTTCCTAATTCCCATTCTCAAAACCAAACATTTGTATGAAAGACCTGACCCTATCATAAAGTTTGGTTTTAAAAAGTTGTGCAGTTTTAAAGTAACGCACTACAAAAATTAGGCTTTCGATGCTTTCCATTGTCAAACACCTAAAAAACCCTTATGCTGCACTTAAAATGCTATAATTTTATGTAAACAATTTTTTTTAATCAAAAACCAATTTAAGACATTATTTTATTACTTTATCTTTAAGATATTAAAATTATATCACCCATAAAAGTAACAAGTTGTTTTAAAAAAACCACAATGTCAAAACTGTCATTAAAAATATATCAACAAAATAATTTATAGTTTTACAGTTTAAACTTAATTATAATTAATTTACAAATTAATTAAAATTAAATATAAATCAATTAAGTACGTACTATAAAAATAATAATATTTTATAATATACTTACAAAAATCAAAATTAAATTATACTTACTAAAATTAACACATTAAAATAATTCGTCATGGAGTGAAGGTAAACGAAGGCAGCGAAAGGTAGCGTTTTACATAATACCAAACAATGTGTAATTCTTGTCATAAAAATTTATTTTTTCACAGAATATTTAACCTATAACTGTATAATATAGAGGTTTACGATATGAACACACCTTTACATACATTTATATATATATGTATATATAGTATGTACTTAAAAACGCTCGTACCAATAATTAATGATACAAAAAATAAGAAAAAATATAAATAAAGTTAAAAGTACTTAAGTAAGAAACCACAAAATGGCATTCCATAAAAATCAGTCATTTTAACCGCGTTAACCTTTATCGTATACAATTCGTAAGTAATAAAATTTTGGTTCCCCGTTTCTTTTCTTTTTTTTTTTTTTTGTCTTTTAAAACTCGAACTTTTTTTTTTGAAATAATAATGGCTTTATCACAAAATTATTATGTATTTATTATCATTCATTTTTCACCTTGGCAGGTTTAATTTTTTCTTCAACAAAATAATAACAAAAATCAAAATCCATTTAGAATATTAAATTAAATTCAAAGTTAAGTAAAATATTATCACACACATTATATGTACGTATATTATAATATAACTATTATTGGGTCTTTGACAGTTTACTGAAAAAATAAATCCCGAATGAAAAAATCTCGAATTAAAAAATTTCGAATATCAAAATCCCGAATGATTCAAAATTTTGAAAAACAAAATTCCGAAAATATCAAAATCCCGATTTACGAATACCCGATTTTGTTCAGGTTGGGCAAGAAGATCCAAAAAACACTTCCACTTAAATATACATACATATTTAGTAAAAGGCAACTATAAATACTTAATCTGGAAAAAGCAGCATTTCTGATATCCAACTCTGAAATCTTTCCTGACTTTTTTATACAAAAAAGAAGTTAACGACAAAGCATTTAAAATCGTGGGGACTGTCCCCAAAGCCTCACTAAACAAGTTATTAGAACCTTGACTTTGTATCTAACTCTGAAATCCTTCCTAATTTTTTTTATAAATAATTAGGTAACAACAGGGCATTTAAAATAATGAAAAACCCTAGCCAACCAAATTATTGGAACCCTGATTTTGTATCCAACTCTGAAATCCTTCCTAAATTTTTTAATAAATAGGAAGTTAACAACAAAATAATTAATAAAAAGTGGGCTGATTTTTGGTTTTCAGAATTTTGGTATCGGGATTTTGGGACATTCAGGATTTTTTTTACAGAATTAAAATTCGGGATTTTCTTTTCATTAAAATGTCATGCACTCCTATTATATACTACCAACCGATTTATCAAGGTATGATGGTACCTCATGTACCTACCAATTTTCATTGTATTTTCTCACTTCTCATTTTTTATTTTCTTACCTGTATAATTTGTTCGCGCGCGGAAATCGCGTCAGATTTTTTTTTTTTTTTATTCGCATACATTCAATTTCATATTCAATGTGTTATAATTGTTATATTTCAGCCTTTTTTTTACAAGGCTTTATTATTATTTTGGCTTTTATTAATATTATCAGCATAGTAGCTTTATTAAAATAAAAAAAAAAACAAGCCAGGGTTTCTGGTAATTTATTATTTAACGGTATGATGATGAGGTTTATTATAATCATATGTTGTTTGTTTGTATCATATGTTGTACGTATGTACTACACTTAAGTATATTAAAATCAAAAAGGTAAACATAATTAATATGAATATGGGTAATGTGAGAAGTAAATAAAATTAAAGAAAAAAAAAAAAATTTTTTTAATAGTGTTAAAGAAAATTTAACAAAAAAATCGTGATGTTTAATTGTTACTACTAAAATAATTTAAGCAATTAACAAGAATAATGTAATACAAACAAATAAATTAAAAACATAGCCGTTCCTGTCAACTTTAAGATTTTTAATAATTTTTAAATGTTTCTTTTTTTAGCTATATTTTATTAAGGGATAAACGAAAATTTCAAAGATAATTTCTCTAAAACCAATCTAATAGGTTGCTTATTAGGATCCTTATATTGGCTTTCAGTTTCATGATCTATTATTTGAACTAAGCCGTGAATTAGTCGTTCAATCTTATTTTATTATTTTCAAATTTTAAACTATTCAGGATTTACATTTTACATTTACATTTTAGTTTCATGCATTTACCCATTATTTTAACAAAGCCATGGATTACTCAGTTTTACCTTCTCTCTTGTATAGTATTGTAATTAATCCATTCAATAATACGATATAATTTTTACTTATACCATATAATTGATCTGAACCGAATTTGAACATTAGTTTGAATGAAAGATTTAACTAAAGATTATTTATTCAAAAATGAACTTCATAATGCCTACCATTAAAAATAAAAACTAAAACCACATATTAAGAACATTAGAAAAATAATTTTTTAAAAACTTCTCATCAGTGTCAAAAGTATAACGTATATTTATATACGTATATAAAAATTATATATGTCGCAATTGTAAAAATAAAAGTTCTTTAATAAAAAAAAACCCAAAAATTTACAAAGTAATACAAAGTGGTATTACTTAAGAATATTTTAAGAAATTTATTGCGTTCCGCATAATATACGCGATTATAATGACAGTAATTTAATACTTTCATCCTATTTTACTGTGATTTCTTTTATTTTGTTTTTGATTTTAAAGGGAAACATATGACATTTAAATATATGTAATATGTACGTGTATATGTTTTTCATGGATTAGTACTTAAATCAATTTGTAATACATATATTTAATGTAAATTTATAAATATAGCTTTGTATCTATATGTATGTGTATATATATGAATAGCTATTATACACATACAGTATTCTCGAATCTTATAGTCGTATATATTAAAACACGACTATAAGATTCGAGAATCCTGTATGGTTACTTATGCGTACAGTTCAAGTATAAGAAGTAATTTATTTAAATTATAATTCTTATAAGTTTTGGGAATAAGATTTTCTAGTATTAAGAAATGCTTGGAAAGCTTCTATTTCTTGTAAAAATGCTTCTATTCTAACACATTTTTTCATTAATTTTACCTAGTAAAAAGTAATAATGCGTATAGTAATATTGTAATACTTTACTTTACAATACCGTTTAGTATACAAAATTCCAAATACTTGGTAAATAAATTACCGTTTCTAATGTAATTGGCATTTAGCCTAATATACTAATTTACCGTTAAATTTATTTAATACTATATGTAGAGTGTAATACCTTTAGCTTCATACTTATATAAAGGTTCTATTAATAGCTATTCAATTAATTGATAAAACGATCTGCTATCAATATTATTGCAATATAATTTTACCATTTCTAAAACTTATTTTAACCCTTAGGTTATATATATTTTATATATCCCATAACGACTGGGTGGCACAGTGGTTAGATTGCCGAGCTTTTATGCGGCAGAACCGGGGTCAAATGCCTATGATAGTAAAAATATTATCTGGTTTTCAACTCGACTTAGCTACCTACTTAATCAATAATTAATAATTATATATCCTTAATAAAAAATACATTAATATAACAATATAAACAAATACAAAATATAAAGAAATAATTTAATTGAATAATATAACTCACAGGTATAGAATACCATATACATAACTCTAAATACCTGATTATTACAATTAAAATAAAATAGAACAGTATATATTGAATATCTAAGATATTTCTACATATTATAAGGCAGTTCTAATAAGAATCTAAAATTTCCCCCTGTTCCGACATGCACATCCTGACTATATAGCCGAACTATATGGCTGTTCAGCCTATAACAGTGACCAGTTAGCACTTAGAAGTGCCAGTAAAGAGATTAATATAATTATAATAATTTACTTTGAGTTAACCTTAATATAATAACTAGAATATAAAGCAGCTTCACTTTAATCAAATAAATATTTTTAAAAAATAATAAATGATTTATAACGTAAAATTAATAATAACTAGATCCCACATCATTTCAAATTATACTTTAATAATACAATTTATATATTAACACATTATATTCAACATATTATAATTTACTACAACATTATAAATGTGTTAAAAAAATGTTATACATAGGTATATTTTAGATATGATTTAATATAATGTTCACAATTTTACATTAATAAAATGTTTTGATAGATCACTGAATATATTAATTTATTATGTATCTTTTAATCGGAATAAGAAATAAATTAAATTAAAAATCATCTTAAAAAAAAATATTAAATAAATATTTTCAAAATGTTGACATGATATGAGGTGAAATGAAAAACAAATATGTTAATAATAATACACTTATCATTAATTATGATATATTATTAATCGTTCTTTCTCTCTGTATAGATGAGCTCAATTTATCACAAAAAAAAAAGTTTGAAAATTATTTTTTAACTCTTAAATTAATAATTTTTTATTTAACAAATAATTTTTAAAATATCTGTCAAACTGTATTAAATGATAAACTTTCATCATAAAATCATATCAACTACACTACAACCACAAGAATATCAAAAAATTTTAGTGATAACTGACAGTCGCGAAACTGACACATAAACTGATGAGTGTACACCCTACCTAAAGAATTTTATAACAAAATGATATTTCAGAAACTGATTTATAATAGAAACAAAAGAGCTTTTAACAATTTCACTTAGCAAAACTTTCATTGACTTCTAGAGTTTTTTAATTTTTTTTTTGCTCAACCTCAAAAATTGAAATGTCAAAATATTTCAATTTCAATTCTCAAATGACAACTCAAATGATTTAAGAGAATTTTCGAAATTAAAAATCTCACTTAACTTCCCAAATCAGTTTCTGAAATATCATTTTGTTATGAAATTCTTTAAGTAGGGTGTTCATTCATCAGTTTAATTGTCAGTTTCGCGACTGTCAGTTATCACTAAAATTTTTTGATATTCTTGTGGTTGTAGTGTAGTTGATATGATTTTATGATGAAAGTTTATAATTTAATACTACGTATATGCATACTGAACTGATATATGAAAAACTGACGACTAAAGTGATATGTATACATTTAAGAGATTCTAATAAGATTTTTATAAGATTCCATATTTATAAATAATTTCAAACTTCTAATTTTTATGTTTTATTTTGTTAATTTGACTTTGTTCCTATTTAATTACTAAAGAGCAAGTCTGTCGTGCGGTGTCAGGTGTAAGTGTAAAAAACAAATTTTGTTTTTCTGAATCAATAAAAACAAATAAGAATCCTAAGCGAAAAAAATAATATTTAACAAATTTAATCGCATTTACAAAACATATATCTAAATAAAAACTGATCTGGATTTGAATTAAACCCTACAACTTAAAAATTAATATATTTCGTAATACCCACTCTAACCATCTGACTACTTGGTTACTTATACTTTCTTTGTACGTGAAAAGGGTACGTGAATTAGCAGCACTCTAATTAGCTAGAAAGCCTTTTTTATACCTAAACATTTAAACTAATATTTTAATAATTTTTTTTTTTTATTATGTTTATGTATGTAAATATTACATCAGAAATACTATAAATTTTAGAAATAACTTTTAAACATTTTTATTTTTTTCCCTATCTTTTCAAACACTAAAAAGTTAACGAAAATAAATAGTATGTTACGTTTACGTGTATAAATAACACTTATCATAACTTAGGGCGCACTAATCAGCATCAGTAATTTATTTAGAAGACCTTTTAGGATTATATATTACAACCTATTGTTATAACAAAGATCAGCATACGAATCCGAGTTAAATTCTAATTATATTTATATTTTTAGTCGGCTTAGGATTTGATTAAATTTATATACTAATTGGCTTATTCGGCCACTCACATAATTGCCGATCGCCGCTCAATAATTTGTTTATAAATATAATTAAATTATAATTTGAGTGCGAAAATCGCTGGAATTTTGAGCGCTTCGCGACAATTGTAAAACTTAGCATTTTCCGTAGTTTAGTAGTTTTGAGTAGGTATATAAGTATTTTTATTTGCCTTGCCGGATATTAAAGTGCTTGTAAGGCGTGATGTAAACGTATGGGAACATCATCTTCTTTCAATAAATAATTTTATTATGTATATGAACACAAATTAAAATTATTTTATTATATTTTAGTACAAAATCCAGACAACCCATGTAAACCGAAAATTTTTCAAATGATATTATAAATTAATCAAAAAGTTTATCTCAAACTTTATCTAATACTTTTTATCCAAATATTAATCTATCAATTCATCATAGGTACTCTTTCAATATATAGAATTTCAAATGTATAACCTTCATACCATTTGATTGAATCATTCACAGTGTATTTAATTAAACTATTGTTATTTTAAATTGCCACACTCTCAATTTAATTTAAAATTGAAAATCTGGCAAAAAAACTCCCAAAAAAAAAATTAAATGCCAAAAAAAAAACTTTTTTAAGCGAAAACAATCAATAACCTTTTTTTTTTTTTTGATTTGTAGCAAATAAAAAGTTTTCGAAAACAAAACACAGCACGCTTCAATCGCTTTTTTTTTTTATTTATTGTATTCATATTACAATTGAACTTAAACTATTGCGCATTGAAAAGTAAACATACACAATACATACGTGCATTGCAAATGTCATGATTTTAGTTTAATTTTTAAAACAAAAACATACACAAACACACACATGGTTATAATATAAATAATATTTTAAACTTTAAGTAGAATTAAATCTAGTGCTGACTGTTGAGTGCAATTTTTATATCAATACTTGAAATTTACTTGAACTCAACTCAAATGTTGGTGACTTTTGTGACATTGTCACGTTTTTTGTTTTTTTTTTTTTATTTTAATATGTAATTTGAATGCTATTGGAGTAAATACTGGAAAATACATACATATGTGTGTAAGCATGTTTATATTTCATAAATTGTAAATTACTTTATTTTTTAATTCCGAGAAAAAAAATTTAGTCTCAAAATTATTTGACTTTAATGGTTTGTACAAGACTTAATTTTATTAATTTTTATTTATGCACTCAATTCAAATCAGATGAATTGAGCAATAAAGATTGCACTCATTCAAGTATTTTGAGATCGTTTTTAATTTGTAATTTAAGTTTGAATAGAAGTTCGGGATACTGTATTAAAACGTATCTCATTTCAATAAAGTCTGTTGAACCTGTTAAAGAATTTCCGAAACTGCTAAAATTTGACATATTTGACAATTGCATTCTGACATTTTTATAATCCTAATTTTCTTAAAATTCAAGTTTATGATCATTTAGAATCATTTCTATTACAAATATTTGTCGAGTTTTTAATCTGAATATTGATTCTCTACAATTCTACAGTCATCTTCAGTTGATTTTAAATTTTCTAAGTTCTTTAAGTACACCAACTTGTTTGATGACAGTTTATCTTCTTAATCTAATTCTTAACCAACTTCCCGCCAATTAAGTACCAAATGCAGTAAAATATTTGGAAATAGGATTTCCTTATCATTAATATGGATTTAAGTCATCTTCAGTCTATATACATAAAACATTTGTAATTGTTTAATCTGGTTTTCTAGGAAGTTTAACGGTTTGACTTCGTACATTTTACAATCAATAAGAAATTAAATTTTGAGAAATGTTAAGAATTCTTTGTAAACTAATATATTTTATTTTTATTTTATTTATTTTATTTTTTTGTGTAACTATAACCCACATTACTATTAACTAGCTCTAAGAATTGAAAATAATAACAAAATTGTACCGCATTTAAAACGTAAACTGTAAAACAATTAAGTTATCCAACCTACATAATATTATTTTTTATATTGGGTTTTTCTACAGTGGGTTACATAATGTATGATAAGTTTTAGTCTATATTTTTACAATTTTTTAATTTAATTCTAATTACTAAAAATTTTTCAATAATTACTTGAAGTTCTCCTCGTTATTAATTTTCTTGGAAATCGTCGGAGATCACTCGATTAAAAGATTTAACAGCTGAATGTCAGAAATAAATTTTACAGAATAGCCGGCTAGTCCATATAAAATTTATAGGAGATCCTCGAAAGTCTCCGTTTGAAACAATTTTACAGTGAATGTCAGAAACATATTTTACAGAATCGTATGCTTAGTACTCAACATCAGCCTTCTTGGAAATCCTCAAAAATCTCTCGATTGAAAAGATTTGACAGCTAACTTTCAGAAATAAATTTTACAGAATTGCAGGCTAGTCAATAAAAACCATTTAAGAGTGCGTTTATTTTGGAGCTGCGATAAGTGATAAGAGCGTCGATAAGAGCATGAGGTATGAAAACTTTATACATAATTTAAATAGAGGTGTTTCTATTGGAGCATCGCTTTGATCATCGATAAACAATATAAATTTTCTTTACTATGCTCTTATCGACGCTCTTATAACTTATCGCAGCTCCAATATAAACGTATCCTAAGAAATCCTCGAAGATCTCTCGATTAAAAAGATTTGACAGCCGAATGCCAGAAACATATTTTACAAAAATTGCTTAGTACTCAATATCAACCTTCTTGCAAATCCTCAAAGATCTCTCGATTGAAAAGATTTGACAGCTGAATGTCAGAAGCATAATTTACAGAATCGCCTGCTAAGTACTCAATATGAACCTCTTTAAAAATCCTTTAGAAAATACTTTCGACATATCACAGCTTCTTACCCATTTGTCTTTTCAACGTTTGAGGCTGTTTCTAAAAAATCAAACTGTTTCCATTTCCACTAAATCTTCAACATATTGATAAACTTTTTTAAATCACTGTATAATGTATATACAACCACACAATTTGAAACAATATGTAACATTGTAACATGGTAAAAAAGATAAACCAATGGAAAAAATCATTTGCAGCCTCTAGAAATAAAAAAAAAACAAAAGAAAAAAAAAAGCTGCACGAGTACTCATCTAAAGATAGTTTTAACATGATAAAAATAAAATAAAACGAAATTAAACAGAAACCGAAACCAAAAAACAAAGAAATAATAAAATATGTTTATATATTTATTTATACATATGTAATTGTATTAATTTTAATTTTTTTTTTAGAAAACTTGGATATTCTTGAAAATTATGTGAAAATCATAAAAAGTTTTTTTATTTTTTCTAATCTTCTCATTTATCTTGTATTATTTATTTTAGGTTTTATTTTGATTACTCCTCTTATATAAGAAAATGCAATAATGTCACTATTTTAGGTATCAACTAACACAAAAGTTAACGAAAAACGAGGAAGAGTGTGGTAGAGTAGACTGTGTCAACTTTGGGATAACCGTATGACCGTTATATAAACATTATATCATTATTGTTAAACATTAATAGAAGTTGTATGGCAGCTACTCGAACCCTTTGCAAAAGGGACCAAAGTAGACCAAACAAATTTTGCTGAAACTTTGGCCATAAAACTGAACTACTTTTGGCAAAATTTCAGACACGCAGCTGTAATAGGTACAGAGTAATATTTATATAAAAAACGAGGAAGAGTGTGGTAAGTAGACTGTGTCAACTCTGGGATACCCGTATGCCCGTTATATAAACATTATATCATTATTATTATAAACATTAATTACTTTTGGCAAATTTCAAACATACCAGCTTTATTAGGGGTAGTGTAATGCTCATATAAAATAAGAAGTTGTATGGCAGCTAGTCGAACCCTTTGCAGTAGACCAACCAAATTTTGCAGTAACTTTGGCCACAAAACTAAACTACTTTTCGCAAAATTTCAGATACGCAGTTGTAATAGGTATACAGAGTAATACTTATATTAAAAAGGAAGTTGTATGGCAGCTACCCGAACCCATGGACCAAAATGGCTGGATTTAGATAGCGATGACGGCTATTGAAAAAAAAAAAAAATTTGCGAAAATTTCAAGATCCTAGCTCCTTTAGTTTTTGAGTTATCGTGGTGACGGACGGACAGACGGAAGGACAGACGGACGGACATACATAGCTAAATCGATTTATTTTTCGATTCTCCGATCCATGCACTGGAGTCTATATCAACCCCCCGCCCCCCTTCTCTGCGTCACAAACGTAATGGCAAATTTATTATACCCTTTGACTATATAGTCATACGGGTATAAAGAAGTTGTATGGCAGCTACCCGAACCCATGGGCCAAAATGGCTGGATTTAAATAGCGATGACGGCTATTGCAAAAAAACGAATTTGCGAAAATTTCAAGATCCTAGCTCCTTTAGTTTTTGAGTTATCGTGGTGACGGACGGACGGATATACATAGCTTAATCGATTCTGATCACTTGAGTCTATATCTACCCCCCCTTAACGTAATGGCAAATTTATTATACCCTTTGACTATATAGTAATACGGGTATAATAAAATTAAATTTTTTTTTATTTTATTTTTCATTCAGAATGCATCGACAGTTTCTGGTTTTTAAGTTCTTTTTTTTTTCAAAGTGATTCCATATGAAGAGCAGCTTTGTTTTTGTAGATATTTTTGTATATATTGTACTGTACCCCACTCTCTGAATTCAATAAGAACAAAATATTTATATATACGTATATGTATATACAAATAAAACAAAATATTTATATATTTATATAGTTTATTCCTCTTGTTTTTTTTGTGTCTTTCGAAAATCTGTAAAATCGAACTGGTTTCTTTCAAATACATTTTTATTTTTTATTTTTATTTCGAAATTTTTTAAAATTATAATTTTGTGCACTTTAAAGATAGAATACATTAATCTTAAGATTCTTTAAGGTTTTTTTTATTTATTGGAAATTCTCTTTCAAATAAATATTGGGAATAATGTAAATATTAGATATTATTTTTTTTTTTTAACGATAGACACAGAAAGCTTCGAAAGCCTTTCTTTGGAACTGTGCGGTGTTCTATTAAGTAGTTTGCAACTTTAGTACATCAAAACCACACCCTTTTTGAAGTAAAATATATGGAGGGACCTGTAATAAAAAAGTACGGTTTGGTTATGAGATTAGGGATTTAGGTTTAGAACATTTAGGATTGCCGGATTACGTGGGATGGGAAAAATTGAAAAGGATGTTTACAAGAAAGAAATCATAAGTATATGTTACAAACTTTAACGAACACATCAGATGAGATATGGGGTCATTAACGTGCGAATGAAAAATGAATTCTCATAAAGCCGTATTGCGTCATCGGAATAGTTCAACTGTGTAGAGATGAGTTACCTGTTGCGCTTCTGGTTTCTTGTTGGAAAACTTTGAGTTAAGGCATTCATTGTTTTATTTCTTAAAAAATTCGGGAAGCAACTGTATAGCGATGGCTGAGTGGAGTGAGCCCTGAGATGGCGTTGGCATAATTTATAAGATGAAAAGCTCAATCTTTATCAAAATTTCTCAACGCCGTTATAGGTACTCCAGCCCAAATATATGCATTTTACTCCATTTTTTGGCCTAATATGCGTTTAATAGATATTTAGAAGATCAGAAAGAGAAGAGTAAGTTTTGCAGCTATACAAGAAACTTAACATTTAGCAGTATCTTTAGCTACACCAAAAATATAATTTGACTAAGGCAATTATTAATTTAACTAAATTCCTAAAATGTTCAAGTTTGCGGTATGATGGAAAGCCTCTCCCTACAATGAAAGGTTTAGGACAGTAGACGCAATTTTTCGCGAAATTAAACAACATTTAGTTTTTTTGTGGTTGAAATCAACTGAATGAAGAAATTTCCCAGATGATTCTTTTCATTGAGTTCTCAAATTATTCTAGATTTTGTATGTTATTCTACAAGTCAACAAGTTATTTGAGAGTTCTGCGATCACTTTGAAGATCAGTTCTTAAATAAAAGAATATTTTAGAGATTCCATTCAAACCAATATATTTTTTTTAAATCAAAACAAAAACGTGTATCTAATGAGTATACATTAATTAAATATCGATTAATTATATTTAAAAACAACAGACCAACTAACCTATATTATTTTTTATTACTTTCAGACAAATTATTTTTCTTTTACTAAATCTAGTTTTAAGTATAATCTGTTATAATTTTAATAGATGGTTTAATAATTGGTCTTGAATTCCGTTACATATAGTTGCACCATGTTGTTATTTAGTTCAACTTTTTTATTAAATTTTTGACTTAAACTTGTTTGCCAAGTTAAAGCAATCCATCATTCATTCAATAATTTGTTTTTTTTTTTGTTTTAAATAATATTGTTCAATGTTGTATAAAAATTTGGGAAAATATTGTTTTATTTTGTTTAAGTTTTTAAATGTGACACTTAATTACTAATTAAAATAGATAATTATAAGAAAAAAAGTTAATTTAACCTCAACATATTTTACGATTAGTATTCCACCCTTTTCTAGATAGGGTTTCGCACTTTTAAAGAATTATGGCAAAAAGACATTTTACTAAACTATGGTTTGAAATGATGATCCTAAGATGATATCGAGACAATGACCAATTCTTAAGGTCGATTACCATTACTCCGATACAGTGACGACGACGTACAGTGCTTTTTATTCTTCTGTGAATTTCATATTACGACAACGACATCACTGTCTGGCATCGTCCGGTACCAGACAATGATTCTTTTTTTATCTTTGCTGTCCCAAATCGTTGTCGGTGTGGCTTGAATATATTAAGAAATGCATATAATCACTTAACTAAAATATTTAAAAAAAGAAAAATACTGTGTCGTCAAGTTCGTGTGAGTAGAAAAATACAATGTCTTCGCTGCACTGTTTTGTCGCATGCCGGTGTAGTGGGAATCGACTTTTATAGTTAAGAATTATAATATAAAAGAATCGAAGTGTACAGACCTAATCCTTAAATAAATTTTGGATTTTATGTTAATTCATAGTGAATCGTATTCCATTAACGGGTCAAGTCCCAACAATATAATTGTCATAGAAATCGGAGTCCTGCTTTATTTATTCTATTATTGTTTAGCATAGGACTTACAGTCAACTTGAACTTGTTAATAAATTTTAATTTTAAGTGCCTTTCAAAAAGGAGCATTTAGTTGATTTGGGTTTCAAAATCTGATTAAAATATTTTGTTGCAATTTTTCTACTTAAATAAAATTATTGGAATCTATAATTTTTAATTACAACAGAGAGCAATTTTTAAAATTATATCAATTATAAGATCTACCGAACAAATAATAATATTTAAATACATATTTCAAAACAAAGACAAGCTTTCTTCAAACAATTGCTTCTTAGCTCATTAAATGCTCCAATTTATTTTTTTTTAATTTACTAGATGCTCTTTTATAAGCTACGTTATAATAAAAATATAAGTAATAAAAAAACTCATAATCTTAAATCAAAATATTTAAGTTAAAAAAAATGCTACTCATCAATTCAGTTTCTTCAGTAACAAAATATGTATTATAAAATTAAGGTAGTACTTGAACCAAGTATTTAAAGAGTTATACCAATGTCGTTTCTTATTTTTGTATCTATTAATTTAAATTGAAGAAATTTTTCGGCATTTTAATGTTTTCTGATTCTAAAAAACATTCAAAAACTTTAATGTCTTACGGAACCTTGCCATAAAAACTTACTTTTAATGGAAAAATAAATATTTTTAAACCATAATTACATGCCTGGATTTTTGTCACATAGCTGGATATGCGTTTGGTATTGTCTGGTAGAGGGGAATTTTTAATGTATGTCAATGCGTAAGGTTTAATGAAATTTACAGATAAAGCATTCAAAAAACATATCACATGCATTTATGCAACACATTAGACTTCGAATAATAAAATAAATTTAAACCCGCTAATCTAATCAAGGCCATGCCATGCATCAACGAATCGCTTACGTTAACACTGTAACAACTGTAACAACATTAGTACTCGTATCCACTTATATAGATAATATTAAAAGATAATATAAGTATCCTGTATTCTAATTTTGCGGTACAGCAAAATGCATTAAAGATCACACATCTACTTGTAGCAACAATGTGCAGCAACGCATCGCTTACGTTAACGCAGTACATTGGTATCCTTCTTTACTGTTCTAAGATAATAATATTATATTTTAGATTTAGCATTTAGTATTCTTATTTGACCATGCGCCAAAATGCATTAAAATTCGCAGCAGTGCACCATTTGTGTTAACACATTAACGCGGTAAAATCTACTGTTATTAGAAAAGGTTATAAGATTATTTTGAGAAGATAATTTGGATTCTAATTAAGTCGAGCGGTAAAATGCATTAAAAGCCGCACATCTATACTTAAGACAATACTACTTATATGCAGAAGCGCAAGTCATTTGTAATTGAATCTTTCGTTTGTTGCATAACTGGTAATCTAATCATAGCATCTATAGCCAGCTTATTTGGCAATGCTTCAAAATGCCAGCTTATTTAGCAATGCTTCAAGGCTTTAACTAGTTAGAGATTGTTTAACTCAAGAATGATACAAAAGATTTTAAAGAATATAGTCAGAGTCAGAGACAGACTACCAAAGTAGTAATTACATCTGGTTTTATAACAATTTCAAAATACTTAACAATATACTGACTGACATATAACTTATAACTTCATAACTAAATATATTTATCAACAAATCATATATTAACTTAAAGTAAAAGAAGGAAGGAATCATGGTCAAATAATAAAAAAAAAAAAAAAAAATAATATTAAAAAGAATGAAAGTACTGTTAGTTATTTAAGATTTTCACCACACATTAACAAAATAATCATTATTATTATTATATTTC
>CAUJBZ010000014.1:0-51881 GCA_963082915.1 Dolichopus griseipennis | reverse complement strand
AAGAAATATAAATATACAAATTTTTACATATATGTTATATAAATAATTACTTTTTTTTTTAATTACAAATACAAATTTTATGATGAGATTGAACATTGTAATTGTAATCAAAATAAATATTTCAATGTTTTTTTAAAATGTCAATTGTCAAAATAGAAATTTCAAATTTAAAAATTACATCTGTAATAACTTTTGTTAATTTTAATTAATGCCAATTAAATTAAAATTTATAGTAGAAGATTAACTACTAACTTTAATTTAACTAATAATTACTTGAAGGAATCATTTATGTTATTATATAATTGTTTATTTATTTATTTATATGAATGTTACGTATTACGATCAGTTATGCAATATTGGTAAAGCCCTCAGCTGCCAGGGCCATTATGGGCTGAATCTCATTTATCTTTGTATCTTAAAACTCTTTTTATAATTACCTTAAATAATCTAATTCAATGAAAATCCTCATCTTTAAAAGTAAATATTTTCCTTGCATACTTTTAGGTTATCATTTTTAATTTTAGAAAATTTTATAGTATTTTAATAATCAAATATTCCTAAATCTATTATAGGGAGCGGTACAAAATCTCGATTTTACAATATCTCGGTAGGCAAAATATCAATTTTTTCTCTATTTTTGACTTCCCTTTAAAATAGGTTATATTTGTAAAACAAGTGATGATAAAAAAACCAAGGGTTTTTAAAAAAGCACATTTTCAAAATAATATAGTGTTTTATACTAAGTATTTTATCGGAATATAATGTTCAAACTTTAATATTAACGTTTAATTTAGGAAATATATACGTTGGTGACTAAGTTACTGCTTACTTATAAAAACAGTAAATTTTTTATTTTAAAGTTCTAATAGCCCTTCAATTGGGAAGGTTGCCAAATTTCTCAAGGACCTAACTTCATCTAACCCCCCCCCCCTCCTCCTTCTCACTCTCCATTTTAGTAGTTTCTAGGAATTAAACCAAAATGTGGAATTTTGCTTAGAATTTTATTATCTAAGCAAAAATGGGTAAAACTGAGAGACACTTTCTTCAATTTAAAGAACCGCTTTTAAATTTAAGAAAAACATTTAACATATGTTAAAATATAATGTTGGACCTTCAAATTTTGTACATTAATAAAAAAAAAATTGGACATGTATTCAAGTTACAGGTGCTTAAAAATAGCAAAATTTAAATTTTCGAGCCCTTATAGCTTCTAAACAGGGGGCTTCACAAAAAAATTTTGTAAACCAACTCCCAGGATCTAACTTCTCCCAAAATTTCAAGACCCTAGCTTGAACCGTTCAGAAGATATGTGTGGTAAAAAATTTTGCAAAAATTGAGTTTTGTGTAATGTTAAATTTTAGTACCATATGGCAACCCTAAAGATTTGCCTTTTAAAAATTTATAAAGTTTATGAAACCAGCTATCGTTTGCCGTTTTCAGATTGAAAATATATTTAACAGAACTCTTGTAATAACCATTTAAATATAGGGCTTTTTCCAACTTTGGTAAACAGGTGGGTCTACAGAAAAATATTCTTCTACGAAATTATTTTTTTTGCAAAAACTACCCATGGTTAAAATTTTTTTACTCTATTTCAAACGGTGTAAAAGTTTTTGTAAACATACGGACGGACGGACAGAGTGAAGCTATATAGGCACATTTTTACAAAATTTTTTGAAAATGTGCTAAAAATTTATTAGGAGGGATTTTAGAGAGGTATTCAAATTCAGGATTGGTTTCTTTTCAAGCATATTATATTTATGTAAATGTAAGATTCTGAATTAGCAGAAATTAAGAGTCGAATTCAAAATCAGGATTGACTATTTTGCAGAAAATTTATATTTATATTTATGATATTTATGTAAATGTGAGATTGAGAATTAGGAATTTTTTGGGATTATTTTTGTATGAAAAAGGTACCGCAAAGAGATGCAAAATCTAGCTTCAATAATTAGAGGGGATTGATTAATTTTAACAAATTTTATTACTTTTTATTAAAAACAATTAGAAATGGACTTATTAAAAAAAAAAGAGATTTTATCTTCCGAAAATCTGTCCAGCGAGATTTTGTAAAAACAAACTCTTGTTAAAAACGAGATTTCATACCAGATCCGAATCAAAGATGTGAAATTGACCTATGAATATGTCGACAAATTTCTGTTGTTTTTCCAAAGGTAAAAATTAAAATAAATATTATAAGATCTAAAGGCAATTCGATTCAAAGTAGTAGATCCAATTTTTAACTAGACCAGAAACAAAATTCTATAAAATAACAAAAATTGGGGCCTGGAGGTAGCTACAAACTACAAAGAAATAAACTCAGAGGAAATATAAAGTTATAATTACAACTTCTGAAACTATTATACGCAGTATTCAACTTTACGGATTCTATACTGAGTTTCATATATTATTTACTTTAAAACAAAAAAAAAATGTTCTATGTCCACCAAAGAATTAATTGCTATTACAGGAAAAGCGTATATATAATAATTGATCACATGTTTTAAAATGTATACCACAAACTTTAAAGTATATTAACTTAAGATACGTATATTCATGTGTTATTAATTATTATCACTTTTAATTTCAATAACTTAATATTAATAAAGTTGAAAAATACTAAATTAACTAATAGTTGAAATTAACTAATATAGTTGAAAAATATATTTAGAGTAAATAACAAGATTTTAGTAACTTACTTGAATTATAAGTTTTTTTTAAATATAATTTATTTATCCATTTATGAAAATATAAAACATACCTGTAAAGAAAATAAAAAATCTTAATTAGTTTCAATATTATTTAAAATTTATATAAAATATGTTGAATAAAACTTAATATAATATTCAATATGATACTTCAACAAGCGATTGGCAAACTAGACAGAGGAGGACATATATTTTCAAAAGCATATCAAATAATTGCATACGCGGATGATATTGCAATTGTTTCGAAAAGAGCTAAAGATATGATAGATGCCTTCTCTATGGTCGAAAAAGAGTCTAGCTCTCCTAGCGAAGACCTACCTTCTTCAAATAAACGAAACCAAAACGAAGTACATGAAGATGTCAAGAGATGAAAGAAGAAGGCAACCGCAAGATATAATGATTGATAGATTTACTTTTCAGGGAGTACTAAGCTTTGAATACCTTGGAGTAATGGTAAAAAATGACAATAGTATAAAATATTGTATTCAAGAACGTATTAAAGCAGAAAATAAATGCCTATTTGCATACAAAAAATTAATGCAATCACGTCTCTTGACAAGGGAAACGAAATTATTAATTTATAAAACAATAATACGCCCTGTGGTAACATACGGTTGTGAGGTATGGACACTGAATATGGCTGACGAAAACGATCTCCGAATTTTTGAACGGAAAATACTAAGGAAAATTTATGGCTCTATAAGGGTAGAAAATGGAGATTACAGGAGAAGGAATAATGCTGAACTAAATGAACTTATAAAAAATGAAGACATTATTCGTTTCAGTAAATCACAAAGCCTAAGGTGGGCAGGGCACACAGTGAGAATGCAGGAAAATCGAATGCCATATAAGATATTACATCTAAGACCCATATTAAGTCGAGCTAGAGGAAGACCCAGAACAAGATGGGAAGACAACATTGAAAACGATGCTTCAAAATTACAATTGAGAAATTAGAAAACAACCGCGAAAGACCGGGAGATATGGAGGCAAATAGTTATGAAGGCCAAAGCTCACACCGAGCTGTAGAGTCATGGAAGAAGAAGAAGAAGAATAAAACTTAAATGCTATTATTAGTTGATTAGTTGGTCAGATCCTCAGAAATTAGGAGGAGTCGATAAAGAAAATGTGTTTACCACGCCCCCTGTTAAGGAGCTGTAAGCGGCGAACATTGAAATTTCCCTATTTTTAAGCACCTGTAACTTAAATATCCGTCCGTAGACTTTTTTTTGGAAAAAAAATTAATAGCTCCAACATTTAGGAGGTCCTTAAAATTTAAAATAAAAGGAAGTGTGTCCTATTTTAAAACATTTTTGCATGTTATTCTTGCACATAACTATATATTCAACAATATATAAATTGTACATTTAACACATCCATTAACAAATAAAAAAACATATACTTTATGATAATGATAAGAACCTTTAGGTGTATTTTAAGAGCAGATACATACGGATACAAAGGAACTAAAATCGTTTTAGTGAAAATAAAATAAATTAATTTCTTAGTAAAATATATCTTCTATTGTTAATTTTTTTTTTTCCATTTTGAATAATTAATTATATTTTGTTTACTAGCATGTCTTTATGTAAATTGCATATATATGTATGGTATTTGAATGTTTTTCTTATGTCATGAATAGAAAATTAATTAATTTTTTAATACAAATTACTTATTTCCGTTTAAATATTAATAATTATATTTCTGTTCATTTCAGTTCAAGGATTAAAGTTTATATAATAATTATAAATATTTTATAATTAAAATAATTTAGTTAAACATGCTCTTAAAACCATCTTACAACAATGCATTAACCTATTAGAATGATGCTGAAGTGAGTGCCGAATCTTGATTCAAAATTATCGTGATTCCTAATTCGAGGGCTCACATTTTATATTTTATTAAAGTATTTATTAATGTACATATATATATATATAAAAGCGAGTGTTTGTTTGTTCTTAGAGAATAGACTCCTAAACTGCTTAGTCATTGTTTACAAAAAGGTTTTAGAGAGAGTGTTCCTGGGCCAACCATTTTGCTCCAATAGACTGCCAAGGGTCTGTGGTGCAAGTCTTTAAAGTTTTTTGTTTAAAAATAAAAACTGGTTTAACTGATTGACTTCAAATTTTGTATACATGACGCTTCAGAATTAACACTTTTGACAGACTTCGATTTGTTAACCCTTGTCGGCCTGACGGATGTTCAAAAAAAATTTGGAAGCAGATTACGTCCAATTTTGTGAATGACTACTTTGACCAAAAATAGAGTCTAAAAATATTTTTGATTTAGTTCCGTTAACCCATTGTGGCCAAACAGGTATTTATAGATGTTTTCTTTACAATACTGTGAACTAGAAATGGTTTCACCGATTGACTTCAAATTTGGTGTACGTGAATCTCTTTGCAAATACGGTTGATTCTATTAAAGGACTTGGAATTGGTTGACCCGGATCACCACGACTGCGAGTGGAAAATTTGGTTTCTTCCAGCAATTTTAAATGATGACTGATAACTGTGAGATCACATGTACCCTGAGTAAATTTTATCATTAGGATTCAGAATCTGATTATTAATTTGAGAAATTCAAATAATATCTTCTAAAGTCTATTTTTATTAATTTATTGTTTTTAACTCAAGTGTTTGTTAAGCGCTTTTTGAGTGGACAATCGTATTTCGTTTCAACTTGAAATCTCGTTGTAAAGATATTGAGATTTTAATCATTATTGTTTTTTTAACAAAAAACTTTACAAACATTTTAAAAGCTTCAATTATAATCACACTTAGATTTATCAAATTAGAAATTATATTCATTATCACGAAAATCAAGGATTTGATTCCTATTATATTTTTCATGGATAATATTTTCATTGTTATTCATTTTAAAATCAAATAATTGCGTAATAATATTCTCCAAAAAAAAATTTATGGTCTTTGACATTTTTATTTTGTCCCTGAAAATCAAAATAAATGATAAATTTTTGAAAAAGATATTTACGATTATCTGAAAAAAAAAGAAAATCTTTTGATGATGACAGCATTAATAATTGTTTATCTGTCAAATCTGTCAAAATCATTCTTGAATTAAATAATTTATTATTAATTATATATTACCGGAGATCGAATTTCGTTTAATAATGATTCATTAACAAAAAAAAAAATCGAAATTTCGGAAACAAATTTAACAAATCGATTATTTCTAATCAAGATACAAAATAAAAAAATAGGATCAAATTTTTTGTGAAAATTTTAATTAAAATTAGAACATGTATTGGAATAGCCTTGAATAAATAAAATTGCGCTACGAATTCAGTATGAAGAATCAATATTCCTTTAGTTTATCAATATTCCATAGAAACGGGTCGTACCAAAAGCAAATTTCAAGATTTTGATTTTTAACATTTTGGTTTTCGTGCTTTTGATACCAACCCTATAAAAACCTATATGGTTTTAGTTTAAAAGCACTGCAATTAAAAAGGTTTCATTAATTTAGGCACTTTGAAATTTTGTGTAAATGAATTTCGTGTAATTCAACTATTTATGTACTTATCATTGCCTCTTATATTTTTCAGGCCTTGATTATAAACTAAATTTTGCCACATTATATTGATAAATTTAATTTAATCTACTGAAGTTAGCCATAAAAAAATATTTTCTGATATTATTTAAACATAAATCAAACTAATTTAACTACACTGGCCTGGAAAATATAGACTAGGCAATGCACAAATAACGCATAGTTAATATAAGTTAAGAACAAAGACACAAAAAAATGTTCTAGTCTCATTGTACTTTTTTTCATAAACCGGGCAACAACTTATGAATTCTATAATAAGAACTTAACAATATATATGTACAAATATAATTTAAAAAATATTAAATAACCGGCTACAACATAAAATAGCATACAAAAAAACAAAAAAAATTAATGAAATAAATGACATTTGATTGTCATATTTTTAAAACTTCCGCAAACATTTTGTGTTTGTTCATTGTTTAATATCATACCGTCATATAATTATTTTATTAGTTACAATATTTTATACAATAAAAGTACAGTTATATGTATTAATAGAATACGCATATGGAAGTAACATCCATATATAAACGAATTTACCTCGTATATAGTATTGTAAAATATCATTAATGCTGTCTTGATTCATAAATGTACATCTGTACATCATATATGGAAACAGTTACATGTCACAAAATAGGCATATACAAATATAAATATGAAAGTAATAACAATAACAATAATTTATAGTAATAATAATGATAATAAAAGATTTATTGAGCAAAATATCAATTTGGAAAAATCTCAAAAAAATAAACCGATGTTGTCACAAGTGTAGATTTTTTGTTAAATTTTTGAAAGAGATGAATGTCGGGAAGGATATTTGATATCAACATCAGGATTAGAGAGTGTAATAGATTTATTTAATTGCCAAACCGGAGTGAGATCTCCTGGGAATAAACTTAGACATCGACAGGGTAGACTTTAATATAAGTATAATCAATTTTTCAATCATAAAATGGCTTAAAATAAGATCCTCTGAAATTGAGATTCAATTATTGAAAATAATAAACCTTCTTTTTAATATAAAAGCATTTGCGAAAAAGCAATAGTCCTGAGGTCGACGAGTACAGCCGATGGGCGATTTTTTTTTTAATACATTTAAAATATAGATGTTTGAACAATATTCGCTTTACATATTGGATAAAAAAGAAAAATGATTGCCCGTTTGAAAAATATATTAATTAATTATTAATGAACAGATTAAGGAGCGAACACACAAGCAACCAACTGTTTTTTTGTTTTCAAGTCAAGTCAATTCAAATCATTTCCAAGTCAAAACAAAGGTAAAACGAGCGACAAATGAGCGCAGCAGACCATTGGCATCTGATCATTTTATCTCTCAAAGAACTTGCATCATTCTACCTATGTGTTCGCGGCCTAATAAGGTTTATGGTTCATTCTTAATGAACAAGTCAGAAGATCATTCTAATTTTGGTAATTTAAGAATAAAGTTAATCTTTTAAGAAAAAAGATATCTTTAATCGAAAATGTGTACTGAATTCCATAAAAAAAAACAAGTACACAATAATTTATCACGTTTTTGAAACGGGAAGTTTTTCATTAACAGACAATTTAAAAATCTACAAAAAAACAAAGTTATGTACAAGTAAATTATATACATATGTGTAAAAAAAATTAACCCTCACCCTTATCTATCTATTTTATTTGATTACTTAGTTGTATATTGTACCCACATTTCATTTTTCATTCCCCATTATTAGCTATCTCTTGTTCATTTCTTTTATATGTATATTCTGTGTTTTACATCTGTCAATATACAAACATTTTTATTTAGTTTGATATTATTTAATAAAGAATTATTGCAAATTTTATTTTGTTTTTGTTTATGTTTTATTTTTTTGAATAAACTACAAGTTCATCACTATTTATTTATAAGATACATATAATATAAATGTATCTTATATATCTTCAAAAAATAAATAATTCACTTGTTCATTTATTTACAAATTTTCATGGTATTGGTATCCGTAAATCTATTTAACTTTTAATTGTATCCATATATCAATATGTGTATATTCGAATGTATATATATTTTTTATATATATATATATATATATATATATATATATATATATATATATATATATATATATAATGTATAATTCTTTATTTGGAATAGAAATATAATAGCAGATTTAAGACGAAGACATATAATTAGTATTTTAATGTATAGTATAAATAATAACTTTATACCCTCACCAACCGTGGGAGATAAAAACTAAGCCGATTATTTATTTGATGTTAGTGCACACGTTCATAAAGACGTTCATAGTGATGCAAAGTTAAATTAGCTAAACGATAAATAGTGGAAGAGATAAGAATATTGCAAAACAAATTGTGATGTGAAAAAATGCTCAAATTAATCTAAAGTATATGTTTAAAAATCTCAGGTTCATTAAATTACACTAAATCAAAAGGAATTCTACATTTTATGACGTAAAGAACTATCTTACATAGTAATTGTGGTTGGGAGAATTAAAGTCTATTACCAGAATTTCCCGAGTTAGTATTAATATAACGGATGGATGATACAGTGGTTAGATTGCCGACCTTTCATGCGAGAGGCCCGCCTTCAAATTCCAGCATTCTAAATTGAATTAAGACCAATTATGCTTTATTGCATTCGAAAAATTTCTAATATCTAATGTTATTCCTTTTATTCTAGTATGGACATTATACAGACCAGCTTATTAACCCAACAATTTAACAAGAAACATAAGAGAAAAATAATTGTACTTTTAAAAACGGTTTGTGTGCACATAAACCATTTTCTAAAAACATTTAACTTTGAGGTGTATATTGTATGGGTACGGTACACTTGGCAACTCACGTTTACCAACTGCACATTCGATCCGGGGATATTTCGAAAAATAAACACTTTACAAAAACTCATTAGAAAAAGGACATTTTACAACTGGAAGAACATTATCGTATCACACATACATATATAAAAATTATTCTGCAAAAAGAGGCAACCATACTTTTGAATTCAACTATAAATCCCTGCTAATGGACAATCTGATATACATTTGGTAAAATGCGAATAACTCTGACTGCATAATGACCTCTTGTAAAATAAGATGTAAAGTGTCCAAGTTTTAAAGTACGCAGTTGATAAATGTCCATTTGTTAACTGTCCATTTTGTTCATTTCTTTTTGTTAAGTGTCTCTTTTGTAAAATTGCTTCTGCTAATTGCCAAGTTGCCAAATGAAAGTTGGCAATTATCCGATTCCTATGCTGTATAATATATTCAGAAATGAATTTTAGAAAATATGTATGTATTATTGTGATCTATAAACATGAATCTCAAATTCATAAATTCTCAATTACAAAATCTCAAAATACCAATATCCCAAAACTTCGATTTTATTTAAATTTAAAATCATTAAGATATAACGATTAGTTCTACTCTCTCCAGGACTCTGCGACATTTTTAAATTTGTATTTTGGAATTTAAGAATATTTTTAAAATCCCAAAATTGGGAGCGTTCCATAATCTCGGTTTAGTAAATCTTTTTTTTTAAATCTCGTTTTTAGAAAATTTCGTTTTAGAAAATCTCGTTTTTTATTGAAAAATCTCGCTTTTTAAGAAAATGTATTTTTTAATTGAAAATCTGGTTTTTAAGGATTTTTGAATTGGATACAAACCAGAATTATCAGCTTTTTCCAGAATATAAAAAAGGGATTTTCTAAAAACAAGATTTTCTAAAACGAGATTTTCTAAACAAGATTTTCTAAAACGACATTTCAGACCCAACCCCCAAAATTAAATTTGGAATATTTACCTCGACTACTATTGTATGGAATTACTATTATATGGAATTGTGTTTCTGAAACTTATATTTATACAATTTACAATTTAACCTCAGACACGTTTGTATTAGTAAATTTATCCTAATACAAACAAAAAATTGAAATATAATCAGAGTGGGAAAATCGGAATTGATATTATATTTATTTATGTGTACATGTACTAAACTCCTAATAACTTTACTATTAATTTTGTTTTGTTTCCGAAGAACTCCCCCAACATATATTTTAGCGTTTTATATATGCTTCTTCTGTTATTCCTTACACTTTTTTCTTTTTTAATTTTATTTTACAGTTCCGGTTGTTTCATTTCCTGAATTTACATCAGTTACAAACAGCAAAATCAATTTAAAATAATTTAATATCTCTAAAATTAGAAATATTAAGTGGGATGTATAATGAAAACAGAAAATTCAAAGTTGTTTTAGGTTTTACTTCTTTTATTTTTTGATTAATAATATGGAAAAATGACATTATCAGAAGTAATATACCAAATATTATGCTTTCATTTGTTATTTGCTTCAACATACAACATGTGTTTGAATGATTATTTATGTAGGATCAAACGAAATATAAGTTTAGGCACTGTTATAATTCCAGAGTGGGCCTTTATTTGAAAAATTTAGAAATGTCAAGAGAACTTTCGGCTGTAGGGGAAATAATAGGGGAGCGTCACATAATCTCGGTTTAGTAAATCCTTCTTTTAAAATCTCGTTTCTTAGAAAATCTCGTGTTTTTTAAAAATCTCGTATTAGAAAATTTCGCGTTTAGAAAATCTCGTTTTTTATTGAAAAATTTCGTTTTTAAGGATTTAAGAATTGGATACTTAATCAGAATTATCAGCCTTTTCTAGAAAAAATATATAAAAAAAAAGAAATTTTAAGAACGAGTTTTCCTAAAAACTAGATTTTCTTAACGATATTTTCTAAAACAAGATTTTGTAAAAATGGGATTTACTAAATCGAGATTTCAAGCCTAATCCATCTCATAGTTATCCAGTTTACTAATTGTTATCCAGAAAACGATTTGTAAAGTATCTTAACTTCTCCCAAAAAAAAGACAAAATTTTCGTTTCATTGATAATATTTACAGAGGTTTGATTGAGACTAGTACTGAAATTGTACTTGGCAATGACGACTTTTCTTATTGCTTTAAAATATTAAAAATGTTTGCACAACGCTTTTACTACATAGCATGTACCTTCTTTTCTTGCGTCGCAAACGTCTGCATCGCATTTAAAGTCGGTTGTATCTATTTTAATAGAACAAATATTTGTTAGTTAGTTAAAAGCGTCGCAGGATCCTTGTAACCGTTGAACATGATTCGAGAAGAAGTCAGTTCGGATCAATGAGAACAGGGCTATAATATTCGAAAGTTAACTTTGTCGAAGTTAAAAGAAATGGAGTTAGACAAGGCACACATTGCGAAAACACCAAGGATGCATAGCGAGAATGGTCCTTCAATGGAAATGCAAGGCTCCAGAATAAGTGGTGGTTCCAGAATCTCTCCAATCTGTGTACCAGTACAATTGTAAATTTGTAGTAATTAACGACAAAAACTTATTTGTGACGTCTGTGGCATTTGTACTTTCATTTAATTAAAATTTAAAATCTGATGAATCAGTAATCACTTACCAGAACAGATGTGAAAATGTTCTGATGAAATGTTTGTAAAAATTCCTTTGTGGCATGGACTCAAACCACCGCTCTGTCGAAATATTCTCGGAATCCAAACTTTCAGTTTGCAATCCCGCAGTTAGTAAACCATATGTTTAACGACTGTTATCACTCAGACCCCACCAAAACCCGCTGAAAATTTTTTATATTAAATAAATAACAGAACAAAAATTTTTAAAAATTTTGTGTAATAAAATTTTTGATTACCAAAATCTGCGGGATGACTTACTCCAAGACTCCCTGCCAGTAAAAGATTTTCAATATTTTTATATTTTTTTTTTATTATTCTATAATTGAAACCCTCAATAACATCAAACAAAACAAAATTAATTCAAAATAAAAAGAATTAGAAAATTGGAAATAAAAAAACAGGAATAGGAGCAACGAAATATTATAAAACATCTGGGGTACATTTCCAGATTTTTCCATTCCATATAACGCTTTAAAACTGTAATTTCTATTGTTTCAATAAGGAAATTAAAGTGGAAATGGTATGATATAAATTTAAATATGTATATATATATAGAATATATATATCTGTATCTATCCATATTTCACCCAAAATCTGTAAAGTATCTGTTTTCATTTTATGCCTCAAAACCAAATAGAGATACTGGGAGCAAAATAGAGGAATTTTGAATAAGTATTTATTTCCAATTTTCCTTTTGTTTTATGCTTTGCTATTTTTGATAAGTTTAACATTTATTTTTGACGTTCTTCTACACAAATTTTGATAACTTATTGATTGTAAAAAAAGATTTTTTTTGATAAGTTATAAGTTATAACTTGTTTTCTCATTATTCTATTTCAACATGAATCAGGAAATGATTGTGTTCATTCAATTTATTAACTATTTGGCGGAAATGAAAACAAAATTATAAAATCATCTTTTTATATCTATATTCAATGTTGATGTATTTGTTAACTCGGTATTATATAAATGTATATTTAAGAAGTAAAAGGGATCTAAGGTGAGTGCAAAGGTGAAAAGGATCCTTTAATAAAGTATCTTTTTGTATCTTATATTTTTCAATTAGTTTTTATTAGAAGAATCTGAAAGTTTTAACAAAGAAGTTCTAAACAAGAAACATCAAAAGGGTTCTACTAATTGGAAGTTATAAAAAACTTGATAAAATTGAAGTTTGATATTTTAATTATGCATATTTAACTTCTAAATTTAGATTTTAGATATACTTTCATTATTTAGTTTCATATAAGTCAAATAAAGGAGTCTCTACAGGCATCCCATAAACAACCCTGAACTCTTACGTCAGAACGAACATACAACAAACTAGATTGTGCAAGTGCTAAATATATTCAATAAAAGGGGATCCTTACCCTAGGATATGGAGACTGCATTAAGACGACTCACAAAATGTTGACATTTTTTCCCAAAAATGTTCATCGTACCAAATATCGATTTTTCAAAATATTGACTGAGAAAATGTCGACACTTAGAATATCGACAACTTCATAAATTTTTACAAAACTTATATAAAATTGAATAGGGATGGATTTTAAAGTTTCTTTGAAAAGCTGGGTTTCAATCAATTGTTTAGCGATAATTTGTTTAGTGTTAAGAGTTTAGGGGCGGGCATCTCATTCCTAAAATGACTATACAATAAAAATAGTTAGGAGCAATCTTAGATTTGGTTACAAAATCAGGATTATACCTAAGCGTTTTTTAAAATGTTCATATATGAATCAGATGGATTATAGAATTGGTTTAGAAAGCTGACTTTTTATCATTTGTTTAGATGGGCTTTAAAGGCGGCAGCCCCTGCTATTATAAAATTTTTATTATTGAAACATTTACTAAAATATTATTCGGAGACGTTAAAGACGGGTTTCAACATCAGGGTTTTAATCTAATATATAAAGAAGAAAATTTGTTTGTTTATTTGTTTATTTGTTTGTTTGTTTGTTTGTTTGTTTGTCCAGGATTCACGTGAAAACCACTGGTCCGATTGACACCAAATTTTAGAGGAATAATTTTGGGAGTCCGGGGGGTGACATAGGCTATGTCGCATTTTTATAAGTCAACAGGTTGCGGCTCCAGAGCCGTTTTAAGCTTTTTCGTTTTTTTGATGTCGAGTCGAAACGGTTTGACCGATTAACTTGAAATTTTGCACGAATGTTCTTCTTATTAAACGGAATTAATAGTACAAAGTTGGTTGGAATAAATTAACCCCTTTCGGCCCGGCGGGCTTCCAAAAAATTTTGTGCTTCCGATTTGTGTCCAATTTTACAGGGTGGTTTTGCAGTCAAAAAGAGAGGCTGGCACAAATTTTTGTTAGGTTCGGCTAACCCGTTTGGGCACGAGGGCGCAATGAAGCTTTTTCAATGTTTTTGATGTCGAGCCGAAACAGTTTGACCGATTGACTTGAAATTTTGCACAAATCTTCCTCTTATTAAACGGAATTAATGGTATAAAGTTGGTTGGAATAAATTAACCCCTTTCGGCCCGGCGGGCTTCCAAAAAATTTTGTGTTTCCGATTTGTGTCCAATTTTACAGGAAGGTTTCGCAGTCAAAAATAGAGGCTGGCACAAATTTTTGTTGGGTTCGGCTAACCCGTTTGGGCACGAGGGTGCAATGAAGCTTTGTCAATGTTTTTGATGTCGAGCCAAAACAGTTTGACCGATTGACTTGAAATTTTGCACAAATCTTCCTCTTATTAAACGGAATTAATGGTATAAAGTTGGTTGGAATAAATTAAACCCTTTCGACCCGGCGGGCTTCCAAAAAATTTTGCGTTTCCGATTTGTGTCCAATTTTACAGGAAGGTTTTGCAGTCGAAAAGAAAGGCTGGCACAAATTTTTGTTGGGTTCGTTTAAACCGTTTGGGCACGAAGGCCAAATGAAGCTTTTTCAATGTTTTTGATGTCGAGTCAAAACGATTTGACCGATTGACTTGAAATTTTGCACAAATGTTCTTCTTGGCTACCGCAATTAGTTGTATAAATTTGGTTGGAATAATTTAACCCATTTCGACGTGGCGGGCTTTCAAAAAATTTTGTATTTCCGATTTGTGTCCAACTTTACAAGGTGGTTTCGCAGTCGACAATAGAGTCTGGCACAAATTTTTGTTGAGTTCGGTTAACCCGTTTGGGCATGAGGGCGCAAAGAAGCTTTTTCAATGTTTTTGATTTCGAGTCAAAACCGTTTGACAAATTGACTTGAAATTTTGCACAAATGTCCCTCTTAGCAACCGCAATTAGTTGTATAAATTTGGTTGGAATAATTTAACCCATTTCGGCCTGGCGGACTTTCAAAAAATTTTGTGTTTTCGATTTGTGTCCAATTTTACAGGTTGATTTTGCAGTCTAAAGAGAGGTTGCAAAAAGTTTTGGTTAATTCGATTAACCCGTTTTCCACGACGACGCCATGAAGTTTTCTATAAATTTTATTTTCTTATACGATTAAAAGTATGTTATTGAAAATGTTGTATCAACATTTTAATTAAAACCCACATGGTTAATTTGGTTTTGGCCTGTTTGTGCGTTTTGGACAAAGATTCAATGAAATTTTCAGTTTTCTTCAAATGAAATCTAAAAATCAAAAAATTCAATTTCTTATATATAATGCTTAAAAACATAGTATTTTAAAACAGTTTTTCCAAAAAATAAGCCTACATTTCTCTCATCAAATCATAAAAAAACGAGGAAGAGCGTATTACAACTTTCAGGTGAGTACTAAACAAAATATAAGTTCAAAAGCAAATTTTTAAATCTTTTCTAAACCATCGACTATATTTTATTCAAACGTTGGCAATTCAAGATAACTACTATTGACATAGTATAATGACATAATGGCAAACTTAGTATCCCCATTTGACCAATAGTCATTTTAATTCAGTTAAAATTATTCGCCGGGAACCTAACATCCTCAACTCTATCGTCAAGGAGCACCAAATTCTCAAGAAGCACCATGTATAGAAAAATTAGAGATAATCGTTCAAACTGTTTTTCAAAGTTTTTGTTTCGCAATCGGTTAAAAGAACTCGACAAAACATTTTTTTAAGCATTCCCCTAATTCAAAGAAGTTGTACCTACTTTCAGAAATTGGACGTAATTTACTTACAAATTTTTTTTTGAACAATCGTCGGGTCGACAGGGATTAACAACTTCCAAGTCTGTTAGTAAATTGAACTTCATTTTTAAAGAAGAACACATATACAAAATTTGAAGTTAATCGGTTAAATCATTTCTAATATATATAACAAAGCAACGAAAAAACGTATAAAAAGCTGTTGGGTCACGATTGGTTAACGGAACTCCACAAATATTTTTTTGTGGCTCATTTATAAGCAAAGTAGTATTTCAAAAAATTGGCTGAAGCTTGCGTTTTTACAATTTGCAAGTTCCGGGCAACGCCGGGTAAATCTGCTAGTAAATTATATATTAGAAAGTTCTTACTTTTAAAAAGACGATATTTTGTCTAAGTCATCGTAAAAAAATTGACATGGATTACTTGTCGACATTTTTAAATAGAGATTTTAGTATCCACATTTTAGAACCAACATTTCAAGAATCGCTATTCTGTGAAAGTCAAAATATTTGGCGTCGACATTTTAAAAATCGAGATAACTGGACAGGCCCTGTACGTATAGGTTTTAAAATAAAGTTGTAATGGGAACCTTTACTAAACAGCTGAGTTGATAAGAAATTAAAACGATATGGAGATCTTAAAATAGAAACAGTCATAAAAGAAGGCAAAAGATCTGCTCCAAAGCACAGTCCATCGACTACAAAACAGAAAAGCTTAACAATTACATACTTCACATTTTATTATGAGGAGACTAATCAGATAAACACCTAATGAACTATACTTGACTAGCATTTAAAGAAATTAGATTAAATATATAGAACTCAAATTAAACTTCTAAATTATATTTAAATCCTAAATTTATTACATATCGCTATTTAATTTGTTAATATTCAAATGTGTAGTAATATTACGCTCATTGTTTGACTGTATTTAATTTAAAAAATTATTTAATTTATTATTAAAAATCATTAAGAATCTTAATATTAAATAAATATTTTAATTTTTTAATTAAATAAATAAATATCTATATATTTCTAAATTTAAACTAAATGTTTAATAATTTTCATAAATCCAATTCGTAAAATTCGAAGAAATATTACTTTTTAAAACCTCTCAAAGACTAAATTCTTCGAAATGAATTCATAATCTTTTTCAAAAAATTATGAATTCAATTACAGGGTGAGTTGTGTTTCATTTATATCTTAATTTAATTTAATTAAACTTCCGCGAAAAAAATATTTTAAGGCTTTCCTTCTAATTAAAAAAAGTTTTATAAAGACCTTTGGTTTAATTAATTAATAAATGAAACCTTTAATTTATAAATATAACACAAAATTAATTTAATGGATTTTTTGAAGTATAATTTAAATTTAAGTAATATTATTAATATTTTGTACAAATATCTGAAGTAGAAAAATATCCGACTAAACTCAAGAGATTTTTTTAAATCCAAAACTATAATAGTAATCTATTTGATTTTTATATACTGTAGCACATTTTACACACAATAATCAATGAAACTCTGAATTTTTAATTTTTCAAATTACCTTGAGTAATTCGCAAAAAATATGGGACTAATCACTGTTTTTCGTTTTTAAACAAGATACATTTAGAAATGAAGGTTATTTTATTACTATAATAAACCCAGAAGCAAATTCACATTGGAAATTTATTTGTTTTTAAACAGACTTGTATATTTCAAGTACCAGTACAATTACCAGCACTATAACCTGATACTAATTACTTTTTCAATTACCGGTATTACTTAGATTTCGATATTTACAACATTTTGATAAATGAAAATATTTGCAAAATACTTAAATACTTGTAAAATAATTGAATTCTTGATACTTAAGCATTTACTTTGTACTTAATTACTCAAAAATACTTAAGTATAAAAAAATACTTACAAAAGTAATTAAACTCAAAATTTAATTACTTTCTGGAAATAACAAATATTTTTATTTGATTATTTTACCTTTACTTAAGTTTTGAACGTATCAAAATCTAAGTTATACTGGAACTTACATATCAGTATCAAGTAAGAGTACTTATAAGTGTACTTAAATACTATTTTCTCAATATTATACAGGTATATTATACAAAATATCTCAAAATATTAATTATGATGCCTCAGAAATGAAATTACAGAACACAGTTTCCTATTAGCTATGATATTCCAAGCTCATATTGTACGGTAAAAAATACGTTCAGATGTTGACAGTTTCTAATGAAAATAATTTTAAGCTTTTTAGAGTCCAATTCCTAAAAAGTTGTAAAAATTAACCGTCCTTACCATAAAATACTTTTCCTAATCTACTTATTCTAAAAAGTATCTTATGCGGGATATTCTGCATATTAAGAAAAGCCTTATAGCCCAAGGAACAAAGATACTGTTATTTCATAAAAGAGAGCTAAACTATGTTGTAAATTAATTGAAAATAAATATAATAGCATTTGTATATTAGAATTTTAATAAAATTGTTAATAAATTTAAAGTTAAAAATTAAAGTATAAAACTTTTATTTTCAAATACCAATGCATGATGAACATTTATCTTTTATTCCCATACCACAGTCCTAACGTCCTACACTCTTATTTCAGGATACACAGAAAGTCTTTAAAAATTTGTTTTAGAAAATATTCAAAATAAATAATGGGATCGTTACTTAATAAATCATTTCACCGTTAAAATATAACAGAATAAAAAGTAAAAAAGAAAAAAAAACCAAAATCAAGGAATTCGACCATAAAAAGTTTTACACAAAACAAATTTCATTTTAATTCAAAACTTTTTTTTGTAGTTGAATCAATAAAAAAAAAAAACAAAAACCCCAAAGAAATTCTAAAAATAAATATATGGTATCAAATTTTTTTTTTTATATTTTATGTTGATTTCCAAAATCCAAAAAAAGCAATGAATCTAAACTTGGAATCTTTTAAACCCAAAAAGAAACAAGTGATGAAAAAAACAAAGATTTTTAAAAAAGCACAATTTCAAAATTATATAGTGTTTCATACTGAGTTTAGTTTTGGGAATATATGCGCACTGGGGACTGAGTTACTGATTTATAAATAGGGAAAATTGTTAAGTCCTAATAGTCCTTCAATGAGAAGGGTTTTCAAATTTTTACTTAGCAAACTTATTATAATTTTTGAGGACCTGCTCCCACCTCTGCTCCTTCCAAGATTTTGAGGTTTTAGAAATTTAATTGTAGTTAAAATTTAAAAAATTGAGTAAGGATCACTAAGGACTCCCTTTAAATTTAAGGAAACCCTTTAACAGATGTTAAAATGTAATATTAAATCTAATTTTGTACATTACTAAAAAAAATTTGGATGAGTATTTAAGTTACATGTGTTTAAAAATAGCAAGACTTCAATTTTCGAACCCTAACACGGGACTCCTAAACAGAGGGTGTAACAAAAACAAATTTTCTAACCGACTCCTACTAATTTCTGTGGATCGAACTTCTTCCAATATTTCAAGTTTCTAGCATAAGCTGTTCAAAAGATATGAGAGGCCGAAAAGTTTGCAAAAATTGAGTTTCGTACAACTATGAATTTTAGTATCGTATGGCAACTCTATTATTTTGCATTTCAAAAAATTTACAAATCTTATAAAAGCAGCTGTCTTTTAACTTTTTCATATTGAAAATAAACCTAAAAGAACTCTTGTTATAAAATATAAATTTTGAGCTTTTTTAGCCTTAGGGAAGCTGCAAATCTGTAACGGACGTGGACACCGAAAAAAGTTCTTCCATGACATTGTTTGTTTCTTGCAATATCTGCCGTAGTTAAAATTTCTTCCCTCTATTTCAAATGGTGTGAAATGGTGTAAAAAAAAGTTTTTCTAAACATAAGGACGGACGGACGAACGAGTAAAACTATATAGGCACATTTTTACAAAACCTTTTGAAAATTTGTTGAAAACAGGAACCTACAAATACAAATGAGTGAAAATTCACTTTTTGTTTTTTTAGTATTTCTAAGAAAACCGCGAAGTTTATCTTTTCACTCTAATCATAAATTTCCTTAGAAAGTCAAAAAAAAAAACTGAAGATGAAAAATGTAACGAAAAGAAAAGGCGACGTCAAAGTTTTCGCGAACAAATTTGTTATCCTTTCAAAAAATTCTTGTTTTTTTTAGATGTTGTTGTTGTAAGGAAAACATTATTGTGACACAAAAGAAAGCATAAATTTTTTACACTAAAGTTTTTTTTTTTAACTCAAAAAATTCCATACATATGTAATGTATGTAGCAAATCCGAACAAATATGAGTATTACATTATTTATATATGTAAAATTCAACCACTCTTATGGTTGTTAAAAAGTGGAAAATATTTTTACTTGTCAAAATGAAAAAATTACACTTAACATTAACATGAAAAATGTCTTATATTTAACAGCAATGAAACGGTGAGCTTTTAAAAGTTCAAATATAAATTTATTTATCGAAAGTTTTTATTAAAAGTTCTTTTAAGCATGAACTGTGTTTTAACATTAACTCTTCGAAGGATTTTTATTTAATCAAATTTTTTTAGGTAAGATGGAAAGAATATTTTTAAAAAAAATATAAGAGGTTATGGGCTACGCTCTGCTTTTAATTGGCCTTAAATTTATTTAAACTATATTGAAATGTCCAAATGTAGAATTTTTCAAAAATAAAAATACCAAAACCAATTAATTTAAAAATAAAATAAAAACCTAAAAATAAATAAATAACTGAATAATAATTATAATAAGAGTCATGACGAGATTAGATATAAAATCGGACTGGGTTCTTGAAAAGGTTAAGTTTCGGTTTTTTGGGGGTAAGATCACTTTGGTTCTGAAGCCCTATAAAAACAAAAATTTTAATTGAATCCGATTATGAAGGTATGATTTATTTGAGATTTTCTACAAAAATCCTAAATGACAAAATGGATAGTTAAACTTAGATCCCGAATACTGAAATTAAAAATTCGCAAAATCTAAAATATAAATTTTTTAAAATCTTAAATTATAAGAAAAAGAGTACGGTTGTACGTAAGCCAAGTAAGTTATTTCATGGCTGTAACTTATAAATGTATATCGAGAAATGCAAGATTCTGAATTGGAAATGATTTTTAGTTAGTGAATGCGAGATTTGAAATTAAAAGAGATGCTAAGAAATAAATTGAAAACTGGATATTCTATATTCTATATAAGGGATCCAAGATATTATAGAATAAAACGTCAGGGTTGTATACAAATTGCAAAACTATATGTATAGTGGAGATTTCGGAGTGGAGGATAATTAAAAGTGTTTTTAATACTTCTAATTGAAAAATTAAGTTTTGAGTTGGTATTTTAATTTTTAACTTAATTACTTTCCGAAATTAGTCATCGATCACTTATGGTTCTTACAATGGAAATAACTAATACTAAAACCTTTTCCCGCAACTTCTTTGATGTTGTAATAGGCTTTACATTTTCTAAAAATTTTCTGATTTTGATTTTGGTTAAGTTTTTTCAGATTTTTATTCTTATATGAGTTTTCCTATTTGTGACTTATATATAACACTTCAAGTGGCAAGTGGCCTTAGAATGTGAACGTGCTTTTAAGTAAAAGACCAAGAGAATTGAGGAGTGATTTCTGCAATAAGAGTAGTAATTTATGTATCCAAATCTGCCTTATTAAATGGCAAACTTTAAATCTGTATATTTAGAGTACGTTTATATTGGAATAGCGACAAGTGGTAATAGCGTTGAAGAGCATGTGTATTGTACTATATTACCTCTATTAAAATCTACGCTTTGCTCTTATCAATGCTCTTATCGTTCATCGCCGCTCCAATATAAATGCACCTTGAGACGTAAATTTCACTGACAATTATTTTTCGGAATTTTTTTACAAAAAGTATTTTCGAACATATCTAAGTACTCGTTCCCAGACCTGTATATTTCAAGTACCAGAACAATTACAAAAACCTTCATCCGATATTTATAACTTTGTCTAGTCCTAATATGACTTTGATTTCAATACTTATTCTTATACGTATACAAAATTTAAGTATAAGTAAAAAAATCAAATAAAAGTACTTCTAATCCGCAGAAAGTAATTAATTTTGAGTTTAATTATTTTTTTAATTAGTTTTTGATACTTTAGTATTTTCAAGTAATTAAGTACCAATAAATACTTCAGTATTAATAATTTCATTATTTTTCAAATATTCAAGTATTACTATACTAAGTTTTAATAGTTGTACTTAACTAGCATTTTAATCTGTATTACACAGACCTACTCGCCACTATATCAAAGATTTACCAGACCAAAAAATTTATAGTTTAAAAAAGTATAGAACTGGGCCAATCCTGATATCATTAGGTACAATACTAATTTTGAAAAACTTAACTAGATTTTAACGGATTTATTTTATAAGGTTATAATTATATTCAAATGATAAAATGGAAATATTTTTCTCCAGTTATATTAAACTTTATTATAGTATATAACTTTATACTTCTTACCATACTATACATATATAAAAAAAAAGCATTTCCTAAATATGATAAAATTTTTTTATTAGCAACATTTGATTTTATCACAACACTTTGTTATATGTAATAAAAAAAAGTTGACACTTCTGTTTCCAAAAAATTATTATTTATATTTTGGTGTAAAAAAAATTTTCATTTGATTTTTATGATTTCATATTGTCTCAAAAAATTGATAAGTAATAAAATAGACTCAATATAGACTTCAAGAATTTTACATAACATAGATAGGATTTTTATCATACATTTTCAATTTTGTAGTTTTATCGTCATACATATAAACACATAACTAAAAACTGTTTTTTTTTTTCAACCTATCTTTCAACCTATCCGTATTTATTTATGTTCTTTAAATTAAAATTGAAAAAAGAGAGAAAAACAATAATTTTTCATCGCATCGCTATTCATAAAGAAAAATTATGGGTTTTGTAGAGCATCATGAAAAAAGTTCTCACGAAAAAGTTCCCAAAACGAAAACGAAATTACTCCATATTTATAAATTTTATCCAACTTTTCGGTCTAATAAAAAGTCTTGAAAATAATGTGAATATTATTGTGGAAAAAAGTTCCCTACCAAACCCATTTTCAAAATTTCGTATCCCATCCCATAAAAGGGGAATTCTAATTTTTAATCTAACTGTTATATCTCTTCATATTCAGAATCCTAAATATAGAATTTGTAGGTTAGGTCTATATAAGAAATTCCTGAAGGGGAGGCTATCTGGGTTTTGGAAACTATTATTAAATCAATCAACTATTAAATTAAACTACTAATAGTACGCCAGTACATACATGTTTTTCTAACCATTATGTTTTTTACATATTAAAATTTATATATTATTTTGCATAAAATTAAAATATAATAGTCCCGAATATTGGATGAGCCTTTAGGAAATTTTGCATAAGTATAAAACGTCTCCGGAATAGGAGAACTACCCACCAAATTCCTCTACTAAGATAATTCGAAACTTCTTTAACTCATTTTTCGGATTTTTGAAGCATTATGTTTCGGTAAGTGTTTTCATATGGAAACTTCAATTGTTGTGGACATTTAAATTGTGGGAATTTTTTTCATCAAGCCTTATTTAAAATCAGCGAATTACACTTTAAACTTTTTTTAAAACTTTAAAAGAAACCTTGGGTTGAGTACAAAATCTCGCGTTTCGAAATCTCAAATGTCAAAATCCCGTGTGTCAAAATCTTGCATTTTATAAAAATTTTCTAGAAAAAGCGTATAGTCCTGCCTATGAAATTAACCCTAAAATCCCTCCTAGTTAAGAATATACATATTAACATATTAACATACATACACATATTCTGTAAAAGGCGTACAATCATGATTTTGTATCTAGTACAAAAACGCTCCGAATTATGTTTTTGCATACATATTTCAATATTTAAATATTTAAAAACATTTTAAAATTGTGAGGACTGCTGCCTTCAACTCCCCACTAAAAATATTATATTGAAACCAACTTTAAAATCGTTTCTAACTTTATTTCCTACATTAATATTTCAACTACAAAACTTTTAAAATAGCGTGGGCTGCCCAAGCTGCCGTCATACAAATTATTAAAACCCTGAAACTAACTCTAAAATCACTTCTAATTATATTTCCTACATATATATAGTATTTCAACTACAAAATCAATATAAACTTAAAATTATTAAAACACGAGATTTTGCCATGCGAGATTTTGGTACACGAGATTTTGATACGCTCCCGAAACCTTTCTTTGTACTCTCTTACAAAAATAAATTTTCATCCTTCTAAGTAAAAGAAAATCTTACAATTATGTCTACCGTATGCTGTCACAAACAAGAATCGCTCCTCCCCCACTCTTAAAAAATGGTATAGAAATCGTGAAAAAAAACCAAGAAAAGAAAATAAAAGAAAAAATGTTGCCATGATACAAAGAAAAATCGATTTTATTTTATTTTACTTTTGCTTTTATACTTTACATAACACGAAAAGTTTATTTCAAAGGGCCTGGAGGGACTTTTTAAAAACAAAAAAACTCGAAATTTCATTTTTGATTTTATGAATCGTTTTTTTTCGTTGTAGTTTTTGTTGTTGTTGTTGTTTCCTTTACGATTTGTTTAATTGGAAATATACTGTAAAATTAAAGAGCTTATATTATATTATAAAATTGAAACATTTCTTGTTCCATGAAATCTGAATATTAAAACAAACGCGCAAAGTTCAAAAGTGTCAATTATATAATTTTTTTTTTTATTTTTTCTTATTAACTGTATTGTAACTGAAACTCTTTTAAAATTAAACTTAAATTTGTTATAAAAGAAAATTCTTTTTATTGTAATTATATAAAAAAAGCGTTATATATAGTCTTATATATATATATATTCTTATATATAAGAAACCGTTTTGAAATGGTCTTTCTAGTTTAAATGACCCAATTTTGTTTTCGTTTTAGCCGAAAATTAATTTTTCAACCGGAAACTCCCAATTTATGAAGAAGGGGTTTTCTATTACTCTAAGTTCAGTCATGAAATCAGGATCAAAGAAAGAGGTATTTTTAGAAAAACGATTTACAATTAGGACAATTATTAGTTATAAAAGTCCAACACAAAGTTTACTATTAAAATTATTGAAATAGAATTTTATAGTCAAAAAAACACAGTAGTTATAAATCTAAGTTTTTGTATTCTTGTAAGTAGTTCTTGTTTTATTAAATTTGAAGGGTCCTATACATTTGGATTTAAATTGTGTAATTTGAGTAAATTTGGGTAAAATATAGAACATGAGTTCTATTATAGAATACAAACAGTCAAAAATGTCAAAAAAGGACGATTTAAATTCTGATATTGTTGATTATTTAATTAGGTAACTCTAATAAAATTTAATTTGAAAATAGAATCTTTAAAATGTGATATACACCTAAGCCAAAAGTGTTTTATACTGAGTATTTTATAAAAATAAACGATAATATTATAATTTATTTATTTCATCAATTCATTATTAATTATGAATAATAGTTAAATCAATATTTAGAATATAATGCCAATGCACTCAAGAAAACCTATTAACAAGTGCGAAATATAATGTTCGAACTTCAATGTTAACATTTAATTTTTGAAAAATATACACTGGTGAATAAGTTACTGATTTATAAAGCAAAAGTTAAATTTAAAAAGCAAAGTTTAAATATTTTTAAGTCCTAATAGCCCTTCAATGGGAAAGGGTTCCCAAAATTTTTACTAACCAAATTATGATGATACTTTAGGATCTGTCGTTACCCAACTGTCCCACACCCATCCCAATTTTATTAGGTTCTAGGAATGAAATTGTGAATTCTACCAAAATTTGGAATTTTGCTTAAAATTTTATTATCTATGCAAAAATGGTTAAAACTAACAGACCCTTTCTTAAATTTTAAGAACGCGTTTTAAATTTAAAAAAAAACTTGTAACATATATTTTTGAAAAAATAATATTGGAGTTTTAAATTCTGTGTAGTGCTAAAAAAAATTTGGGCGGGTATTAAGGTGCTTAAAAAAAAGCAAAATTTCAATTTTCGACCCCTTGCAGCTTCTAAACAAGTGGCGTAACAAAAACATTTTGTTAACCGATTTCTATTAAATTCTAAGGATCTAACTTCTCCCAAAATTTTAAGTCTCCAGCTTGGATCGTTTAGAAGATATGAGGAACAAAAATTTTACTAAAATTGAGTTTTACATAATGGTAAATTTTAATACCGTATGGCAATTAAAATATTATTTTAAGAAGTTAAGCATAGTAAAATAAATATAGTAACTTATTAACTAAATAGTAAAACTCTAAATACTTAATAAAACTAGTTATATGCAATTAAAATAATAGTAAGCCATATAAATTTTAACAAAATTTTTTTAAATCATTATTTTTATGAATAAATAACTTTTGTCTAAAAATCAAAAATATGAATCTTCTGGTCCTGTCTAAAACTTCTTGGATAAAAAAATAAACATATTAAATGTCAACTAGATACAAAAAAATTATTTAAACTATTTTCAAATTTATTTTACACAGCTTATATTATTTCAATTATTAAATAAAGATTAATATACTATACATTATATATTATATACCGTTATATATACTTAACACTTAAATTTGTGTACCTATATATACAAAAATACTTAATTTAAAACATAAACATTTTCTGTATATATTGATGCATACAAATATTGCATTATTAATAAAAATAACAAACAAAAAAAATATAACTAACCTTAAATGAATCCTATTAATATTTACTATTCCATATATTAAACAAAATTTTTTGAAATCGTCTTCCATTTTGCTTTTAATTTCATATAAAAGATAATTCTTTCAATACGATTATTTCGAAATAAATTTACCGATTTTCAATTTCATAATTTAATAAAAAAAAATAATATTATAATTACACTTAATTCACATACAAAATAATTTTTATTAAATAAAAATAAAAATTAAATTAAAAAATTTTAAACACTATATATTTAAATACAAATTAATTAAAACTTCAATAAAAAGCCAAACAAATATTTACTTAAATAAAAATTAATAAAAACAACAACAAAAATTAAAATTAAAAAAAAAACACAATCAAAAAAAAATTTAAAAAACCAAAACAAAAAAAAAATTATAAAGCTCTCTTAAAAATTTAAAATAAAAAATCAAATAAAAGCATCATCACTACACAAAAATCGAACCGCACCGGTTAAAAGATCAAGCATAATTAAACCAAATTTGATTTTTTCTTATAATATAATCCTTTTGTTCTTAAATCTCTCTAATCTAACATGACTTCTTTAAAAATTATACTCATCTCTCACTCTCCTATCTTAAGAGCACTCATTTAATGTTATCATTTAATGAGTTTAATTGATTTCATTTATAAAAGTCAACAATACAATTTTAAATTACATTACACTTATGAATTATAATTTACATTAATTGAGTTGAGTTGATTTTTGACATTTGAATAATGAGTATTAAGAAATATTAGAGCATTCATTATTTTCTTATTTTGTTGTTATTACATTAAGATAGAAGTAGAAGAACCTGTCATAACTAACAAGTTAAATTTTAATTTCTGAATTATTAAATAAAAGTATTCTTGTAAAATCTCTTTTATTTAATATTTATTTTTAATTTTAAATAATATTATTTAAAAAAAATTTAATTATTCAAATTACAAAAAAGGAAAAATATATAAACAAAATATTCAATAAAATATTTTAGTTACAAACTACATCCACATTCAGTCAGTGTTTTAATTTAAAAAAAAATACATAGAATAATTAAATAGAAGCTGAAAATTGAAAGGAAAAAAAAGTCCCCTTGAATTTAAAAGCATTATACAGGGTGTCCGGCACTCAAGTACGCGTACTACACTCAGTGATTGGGGGCATAAAAACAAACAAAAAATTGTACTAGAGGGGGGTCTATTGTGGACCCTTTTCGCGATATGAGGGATTAAAGATTTAAGGAGACTTTTCATAAAAAAATCAATAACTTTTGAACAGCATTCTGTAGAGAGATAAAAATAAATCCATTTTGTAGAGTAAGTTGTCAGCTTTAATTTTTGTGTTTTTTAATTTCCCCATATACCCAATAGTTACAAAGTTATGAAGGTTCAAAATGATTTAAAATTTCTTATAAAAGATTAATGAAAAAATAAATAGATAAAAAAAAATTTCATAATTATTCTGTTTGAACCGATTGAAAATAACACACTTTTTTATTCTTTATATCAAAAATGGTTAGAGATAGAGAAAAAGTTATTTTCTACTAATTATAGGGCTTGAAAAGTTGTCTTGAAATATGCTATAAAAAGTACCCTAAATACAGTGTGCTTCAAAAGAAAATAGAGTTTGAAACATAATTTTTTCATTTTAGATCATTTTGAACCTACATAACATAAATGTTGGGTATATGGGGATTATTAGTAACCAAAAATTAAAGCTGACAACTTACTCTACAAAATGGATTTATTTTTATCTCTCTACAGAATGCTGTTCAAAAGTTATTGATTTTTTTATGAAACGTCTCCTAAAAATCTTTAATCCCTCATATCTCGAAAAGGGTTCACAATAGACCCCCCCCCTTCAATACAATTTTTTGTTTGTTTTAATGCCCCCAATCACTGAGTGTAGTGCGCGTGCTTGAGTCCCGGACACCCTGTATGCAATCGAATTCAAACTAAATTTTCAATTTGATTATTAAAATTTGTTCAATATTTTGGGAAACGGAAATTGATTGTAAAAACAAATTCACTTCTTTATTATGTCACTTCTCCTATAATTTTTTATCCCTCAACTGATTCTGCGGAGTCTTAAGCAGTCAAACTTTTATATTAATACAAATCAATTGTTTATTTTAAAATTAAACTTCAATGATTAAGAGAGAACCTTGAACCTAAAACATCCGTTAAATCTTAGGAGTCCAAGAGAAAATTATATGAAAAAGGACATTAAAGAACATCCCTAAATACATGCATACAATGCATACAAACATATATATCTTATTTATTATCATTTTTATAAAATACGTATATACAAGTTTGATATAATTTACAGGAAGAAACCGCAGTATCTAACATTCTGACACAGTCTGACTTTGAATAATTTGACACAATACAATACTGGCTTTACAAATGAAGATAAAGTTCTTTTAAGTATTGTACAGGGTTAGCACATAATTTATGATATGTCAAGGGATTTTGTTGCACAGATATGTTGCACCATTAAGGTAAAAGTCATTTTAATATGGAAGCAATTATGACAATTAAACACTATTATTTAATTCTGAATTACAAAACCATTGTTCTTAGATTCTAAAAGTTATAAGCATACCCAGACCCTAATTTCTTAGATAATTAAATCCATACTACAACTCTTACAAAAAGAAAATGTTAAACCTAATCAAACTTTCAATTCTCTGTTTTATATATAATAAAATGTCAATTAAAGGGCTTTTCAAGGGTCCAAAACTAATTTTAAATTTTAGTTCATACAAGAAATAAAATTTTTAAGTCAAATGAAAATCAGTTAAGTTTTAAAATCAAACCCTTCGATTTTGAGTTAAAAAACCCTTTCCACCATTTTGCATTTGAAGACCCTTACACTTAAATATTACCCGGAAATCTTGTGTTTCAAACAAACTAACGATCACGTGTACGCAACCCAAAAGCAAATAATATGATATCTTATTTTTAAAAAAAAACACAATTTCTTTATGTAATTATTGATTATTTTATTTTCGCAGGATCATCATATACGCGTCAAATGACGAACGTTTAACACACAATACAAAGTGAATAAAAATGTCCTTTAAACAAAAAACAAACATCCAGAACAACAACAACACCACTAAAACATAAAACTGAATACAAAAGGACTATTATCACGACAGTAAGAAAAAAACTAAATTCATTGAACAACGACTGATGCAAGATTTAATAATGAAGTGTGTGTGTAGTGTGTGTTTGTGTGTACCAAAGCGAATATCAATTTTTTTTGCAGCAATAAAATGAAAAATGACATAAAATTCATTTCCATCATAAATTGCACAGCAGTATGTCACTTTTGTTATACTCGTATCGTATATTAGTGTGACTAAAAAATAATGGGTCAACTTTAGTATATTATTTGAGTTATTGTTTATTTACCAATTTTTTATAAACCATTAGATTTATACACATAACATATTACATACAAATATACATATTAGATATATATACAAATAAACAAACAAATTAAAATTTTTTTTTTTTAATATTTATCCCAAACTCAACACCAAATAATTATTTGAAGCGTATATTATCAAAGCATATAATATGCATATGTGTAGATATAAATATATATGTATTATGTATATATATATATATTTTTACGGTTCATAATAAAGACATTGCGAAATCATAAATTATTTCCCTGTTATATATTTTTTTTTGCATTTTGATTTTTAACAGAATATCAATTTAACATGCAGCAAGGGAAATATTCAATATTTTGTTTAGTTGCAAAATGGGTAAATGGGTGGGTGATTTTAGAAAATTATTGTATAGTTTTATTTTTAGATTTTTTTTGTTTTATAATTTATACTTAATTTTTTTTTTCTTTTTTTTTTTTTAAGAGTAATACATTTTAATTTTTTGTTTTTTCTTTATTTATAACCTTATTTTTTTTTTAAAATCACTTAAAAAAAATTTCCTTTAAACTAAAATCTAGAATAGATATTTGGATTCAATTTTTTAATTATATTAATTTTTTTTTTTTTATATTAGTTACTTTTTCAAGATATTTTTTAATTTATTTGATAATACATTAGTTTTTATTTTTTTTTTAAATATATTAGTGATTTTGTTTTCTTTATTTTTATCCGTGAAATGTTTATTTTTAAATTCTGTTATTTTTTTATGTTAATTTTTACATAGAGATGATAACGAGCGCAATAAAATTTAAAAATGTTTGTTTTATCTTTATGTGTTTTTATGTATAAAATGACTTTTTTCATAGAGTGGATATATTAATTTTTTAAGGATTTACTTGTTTTCTTTACATAATCTTTTCTTCATTTTGCTTTATTTTAAAATCTACATATTTAATTCTCAATGTTTTGGCAATTGAATTGCGTTTGTTTTTATCATAAATTTTAAAATAATTTTTTTTTTTTTATTATAATTAACATTAATATAATTAATTGTTTATGTATAGGTTTTGAAATTGATATTCAACTAATAAAAATTCGTAGTTACTGCATAGATTTGTATTTTTTTTTATTTTAAACTACTTCGCTTGTTGAAATTATTACTTGCTTTTAAGTTTTAGGTAAATTACTAAACATTGACATTATTTTTTTTTTCTTTATTTTTTTTTTTTATTTTAATTTTATAAAAATTTCTTAAATTTTGTTAAAAATATTAATGGATTTTATATAATTTTACATTTTTGTTTTTGTATATTTTAAAGATCAAAAATATCTTGCGGTAAATGGTTTTTAATATTCTGTTCTTGTAGTTTTTAGTTTTGTATCAAAGGTTGCAGCACGTCTTTATATGTGAATTTTTTTAATATATTATTTTAATCTTCTTCTTCAGATTCAGATTCTTCTTCAGCATTTTGTAACCATTCAATAAATTTTTTCATTTGTTCCAGGAAATGAATTTTTCCTTTTGAAGATTGCGGTTCTTTATACCACCTGAGAATGGTTTCTTCGGACAAAACCTCAGTTCTATATAACAATAGAATGATTTTCTGAAAAGCTTTCAAAAAGTTCATATTCTCATAACAGAATTCTTGAACTTTTAATATTAAAGCAGTTTCAGAACGATCAGTAGATGCAAAAGACTGTAATAATTGGCAGTAACCTTTTAAATGTTTAACAGCCTGGTCAGTAACAAGTTCTTCTTTTTTATTCCATTCACCTAAAGACATTGCAGTTGACCAGATAAGACAAATGATTTCATGTTCAGGAATGTTTGATTTTTGAGCCAATTCCTTGATGTTTGCCGTGATTTCTTTATGTGATTTATTATCACGTATGTCATCGAGTAAAGCAGTTTGTAATTCACGTTTGGCCTCTTGACTGGCCTGAGCTTTATGCAATTTTACTATCTCAGTAAGTCCTTTCTCAAGAAAAACTTGCTTTAAGTATTCTTCAGTACGTTTATTTGGTGGGAAAAATTCCATCAATTTGCTTTCTAATCCACCTTTTTTTAAAGTTTGAACCAATGATGAAAGACCTTTTTCTTGTTTATAAGTCACAAATAATTCAACTAAGAATTCAAGTGCAATTCCATCTTTAATAAGATGTTCATTGCTCAGCACTAATAAAACTGTTGGTGGTACAGAGTTGTTTCCTATCCAGAGTGCAGTCATTCGAGCAAGTTTAATTCTTTCGCTTGGAGTGAATCCTTTAATGAATACCAAAACTTTTTTCATTTCTTCTTCAAACATCTTCTCCAAGTACTTATATCTACGCATAAGCTTGATGAATACCTGCTCATGTGCATGCATGGCATCCATATCTTCGGATGCTTCGAAAATACAGTAATTTGTTTTTGGCTTCTCGCCATCTTGAGATATTGAACCTCCTGGAACAAGCAGACCGCCAGCTATTAAAATGTCAAAGAGAACTTCACCGTAACGACGATAATCTATTTTATTTCCAGCAGTGTCTAAGAATCTTGAGATACTCTCCAAGTCGCCTTCAGTTTTTTCGAGACCAGCAATAACCGCATCACGGAATCCCGTGGGGTCGTATTTCTCTTTTTCATCTCTTTTTCTGGTCTTGATACGTTGACCTGATAGTACTGGTCTTTCGATTTTTTGACTCATACAATAAATTGCTTATAATATTCAACGAAGATGGCGGCAACGACAATGATATTTAATATACAATGATATGTATATTAATCATATACATATATATATATTTGGTTTTTGGTGTCAAAATCAATTTATATTTTTCGATTTTATTGTTTTTATTTAAATGGGATGCGTTAAGTTATAAAATTATATTATAAATTATGTACTTATAGTTTTACAGCCACACCACAGTTTTTATATGTTTTATAAAATAATAAATAAAAAACCAAATTTTAATGGAGCATAGAATTTGTGAAAGATGGGGAGGCACGATTTAGACCGAAGACTAAAATCAAGGATTTTAAATTTAGGGGAAGGTTTTGAAAAAATCAATTTTTTCATTTTATAAAGGGTCCTCTGTGACGTGTTTTTAAAAGTTGAGAAAGTCTGAAGGTTCGAACTGCACACAAGTTTTTATTTTAAAAGAAAAATAACTGTAAATCCTGTGGTTGACAAAATATTTCCTATGTTATGTCCGAGACGAATATGATACGAATATGATACGAAATGACAGAATAAAAAATGATACTAAAATAACATGAAGCACGTCTAGAAAGACACAAAAATGTTGAAACGGCTCATATTCTCGAAAATAGATTACATTTACTACTAGGCTTCTAGTACATGAGGCTTAAAAAAACAACACTTCTAGATTAAACAGAAAATATTGATATTCTTAGAGAAATCCCATAGGTTTCCCACAAATTAAAATAATGTGATAGACAAAGGTGTTTTAGAGTTGGAGTAATAATCCTCTACTATTGCTTGAAACAAGTCGTTTGCCGCCATCTTTGAAATGTTTATCGTCAAATTTTTAGCACCAATGTCTATCGTCAAATTTTTAATATTTACCTTAAAAGTAAAAGTGTTATTTATTAATAGGTATTAATTTATTTTTATGAAGGTGGATTTTACGTTAAGGGTCATATGTCTATATAAGTCCATAATAAAAATTTAAAGAGTGATTAGTTTTGACAACAAATTCGATAGATTTCCGAATATAATAGGATCACTTATTTTGGAGTTGGTTATGTAGATTCAAAGCAAAGATTAATTACTAATAATCTTAAATTGGCATTAAGACCTTATTATTAATGTTCGAACTTAAGAACTTAAGATTTAAGGATTGAAGTGTGAGGTTCTGGGTTCTGTATTTAAACTTAAGGATTTTCAAATATATTTAAGCTTCAGTTTATGGAATAAATTCTTAGTTGTTAGCTTTACCTATGAATCACTTTTATATTTGATTCCTTGTAAACTTTAACCCCTATGAAAGATAGCATTACACTACTGGAAATATTTCCAGCCATAAGTAACTGATAATAATAATTTGATAAATGATCGTCCAAACCTTAGATTAAATTCTAAATTTCCGCATAGTATAATAGGAGTTTATAATTTTAAAATATGTTATAGATCTTTTAAACATTTAAAATTTAATTTTTATTGAAAATTCATAATGCAAATTTCAGATTTCTGCATTGAATGTTTGTCTTGGTTTAACTAAATTACAAAAAATCATCAGACCATTCCTTGGAACCAAAAATAATTATGCGAATAAAATCAATATAAGATAAAAATAGAAGGGTGAAATGCAAAAGTGTTATTTAAAGACTTTGCAATAAAAAATAGCTGATGTTTAATGAATTAGAATATACATTATATTTATCTAATATGCTTTTAAACGATAACATATTGAAGGCATTTGCAATTTTGCAGTAGCACACTTGCAAAGTAAATAAGTAATGGGTGACAATGTTTTTGGTTAGAAGCCCCTCAAATCTGCCTGAAATTCTAAACCAACACTTTTAATTTTGAACATTATTCCTCATTAAAAATTAGAGCACTATTTTTTTTATTTTAAAGATAAACATTAAAAATGATATAAATATACATATATGTATTTATACAGCATAAATTATGTATATATATATATTTTTGCAAATTTTTTTTATTTAATATCATTAGCTTTACATTAAAGAATCATCACTCATTATTAAAAAAAATTATTTAATCCTTAAACGTATGCAAGCAAAACCACAAACAAATTAAAACCCCTTCGGTTGTTGATTAGATATTTAAGATGAATTTTGTTTTCATACAAATGTCTCACTTAATTAAATCATTTATTATTTGCCAGAATCAATTGTACACCAGATATACAGCCATTAAAATAAAACATATAAAATACAGTATCAAACGAAATTTACTGAACTCATCAGATTTATTATAAATTTTAATTCTTATAATATTCCAAGTTAAGATAGCTTCAAATATTTTGAATGCAATTCTAAATATCCGAATTGGATTAGCAGCACATTTATATACACAGCCCACCGTTATTTAGCATCAAGTTGAGGAGCAGTTTTCCAGTTGCCCTAAAGCTCAGTGTTTCACGAAGTAGGGGGTACAGCAATTCTTATAAGTATTTAGAAGTTCACATAGCCCACAGATATTTAGCATCAAGTTAAGTACCGGTTTTCTATAGTTGCCCTGAAGCTAAATTTCCCTCGAAGTAGGCTGTCACGGAATTCTTATAAGTATTTTGAAGTTTCTATTAAGCTTATTCAAGAAAACATGCCTCAAACTGTTTGATGTGTAGCTGGATGTGTAGCTTCATCAGTATATAAATTGGAATGATATTTTTATTTAACAAGCCTTACTTACTTATAAGGTTGAATCTATTATTTTTAATAGATCTAGTTGTGAATATATGGTACCTTAAGATATAAAATGGTAATAACTCGAATTTCTAACCTTCAGTCATCTTTAGGCCACATATACGAGAAATATGATTAGTTAGACTCCGGGTGCAAATAAAGGAGGTAAGTGATTTTCAGAACCAATTTTCAACTTATTAGTTCTTATGACCTTATACCAGAATGACAAGTAAAACTAGGCTGACCGCATTCTTCCCCCCTATTCAAAATAGTATTCGATGAGATGACACGGAAAGCCACAACCATTGGCAGAGTAGTAACTCTATGGACTCAAGCAGATTAGAAAATCTGGAATATACCGATGATATCCCTCTTTTTGCCCACACACAATGCCATTTGAGAAGAAATTAAAATTTTAAAGGGGTATGCAACAGGAGTTGGACCCCGAAAAAGCACAAGGAAAACTGAATGCCTAAAAGTCAACGTCAGATTAAAAGCTCATTTCTGTACAGACAATGTAACCATAGAAGATATCTCCGAAATCAGTAAAACCTTGTAAACATAATGACTACCGACGAAGGTACTGAGAAAGATTTTGAAATTTTGGAAATTTTTTTGTATTCAATATTTTTTATCCCACACTGTACATGGCCAGAATTTAATAAATTTCTGAAACAAGAGAACAATATTACAAAAAAAAATAAGTAAAAGGGTCACTCATCATTTTCATAAAAATAAAATTTAAAAAAAAATTGAACTTAAATATAATAAGTATATATATGTATATAATATACTTATGTATATATATAAAACGGAAGGATAATTTTTATCATTAAACTCATTCGTTACTGTCTTATCTAAATGACCGCAGGAATACAACAAAAGTAATTTATATTTTATTTTATATATATTTTATATTATTTTTGTATATATATATTTATAAAATGAACTTTTGATCTTCTTTTGACTTTTATATATACAATTCTAAGTTATATATTTAATTTTTTTTTTTTTTTTTTGGATTTTATTTTAAGTTTGTGAATTGGGAATACAAGTAAAATACAAGTAGGTCTGTATAGTCTGTATACTTATATATAAAGGTTTGAGGTTTTGGGTTCCAACTCCTTTAAAAACATAAATTGGATACTATGGATATCCAAAAAAACATTCTTAAGCTTTATTTTAATTCTGTATATATGTAATAATGCAATTTGAAAAACAGAATGTATGTATGTGTAATATAAAATGAACAACTTGTTCTCAAGACTGACAACTTGTTCTTTTATTTTATTTTATTTTATGTCCATTAACTATTATCATTTATTTTATTTTTATTATTTTTTTTTTACAAAAGACATATAATATAATCTAAAGGTCCCAATAATAATAAAACATTGAAGAAAACAAGGTCTAATAGCAATGAATAGCAAAAAATTTAATAGAACTAAAAATATTTGTCTTTATATACAATATATATATATACATACTTTTATATACTATATAAGTAATAGATATATATAAAAAACATTGCCAGTTTCCATAATGACAAATTATGTGCTAAAATTTTATACATTTTGAATTGGATTTTTTTGCTTTTTTAAAAGTTATTTAAAATAATCAAGGTTGCCAACTGTTATAAAATATCTTTGACATTTGTATTTAGTTAATTATTAAAACAAAAAAATTTTTATAATTTATTACAAGTTATTTATGTCAAAACCTTAACTATTAAAATTTAAAAATTTCGCTGAATCATTCAGGCTGGGTATTTGTCTACAGACACACAAACATACAGACAGACGTCACACCAATATGACATTTTTTAAGCTTTTGCGTACCGAAGTAGTGCATATTAGGAAAAACTTCAAGTTCATAGAATAAAACCTGTGTTCAAATTTTGTAATCATAGAAGTCCGTCACATCAGATTAAAATGAATGTAACAAATCTTACGAATCTTTACCCCGTTTTATGTAAATAGCCCTTATTATAAAAAATTCTTCTTAAGCATGTAATAATTAAAAGGCTTTATTATTTTTAAAATTATTATTGTACCTAAAACTAATGTTCTTACTCTAAATCTTTACCAATCTGAATGATAGCTTTCAATCGAAAAGTCTTGGGTTCGAACCCTGGCCCAATCTAAATGTCAAATCGGCAAAGGATTAATATTATCAGGCAATATTTACTATTGTCTGGTACTACAAATAAATAAATAATAATAAATAAATAATTTAAAGTTCCTCACTTTACATGTCAGCAGTTCTGAGTCAGGGTAGGGTAACTTTCTTGGTGGAGTTGTGAATATTTTTAAATGAAAATATCTGGGAATCACATTCAGTGAATTGAATATTCAATAATTTCATATTCATTAATGAGTGTGGCAACATGGGGCATGCATTAAGATGCTGAACTTTGTGATTTACTTAGGTTGAACAATAATTAAGATTTGTTCAAGATTTCCAGATTTAAAAAACCCCGATACTTTTAAGAGCTTGCTTCCAAAGTTGATCTTTAGTTTTTATTTTGATATAATAGGCATTAAAAAAATTTATAATAAGATTGAACTAGTATTTGCTTACCATTAATGTTATTAAATATAATATGTATTTAATTTATTCAACTTTAGGCTTAGTTCAAAATTATAAGATGATTTCATATTTGAGTACATACCTGTAAATAAATAATTAAAAAAAATACATTAGAAAATTGTGAATTATATTGGAAATATAAATTAAACTAAGAATTTAATAATTAAATGTTTTGATATCAATTTCATAATTCAGAATAACTTCAGGGTCAAGGACCCATAATTCCTTAATGGGTCGAAAGTGGTTACGGTAAAAGTTTCATTATAAGAACCTATTAAAATTTCGAACTTGTTTCTGTTAGATGTTCTCCCCTTAGAAAGTGCAGTTTACAATTTGCGAATTTTCAAAAAGAACCTGGTCAGATTCGTCTTTAACATACGTACCAACTCTCCGCGAATATATTTTTTTCCTCCAAAACCGCTGCCACAAGCATTGAATAACGGAATATTTTGCTAAATTTTATTTGTAAAAACTATGAGGGCTGATTTAAAAAATTTTACCGGTTCGTTGGTCTTCATGTTGCGTTTCTGCACTCCTGATTCTTTGATTAAAACAATATTGCTTAAGCAATTCCTTAAAAATATACGAGGCCATGAATAAAAAAAATGGATGGAAATTTCAAAACTAATAAGTGCATAAGCTGTGATATCGTTACAATAAATTAAAAAATTAACCCTTGTCATTTTGAAGTAAATTTTATGGACTTTGTTTTTGTAATTTATGCAGAAAAACTACTAAAAACAAGCCCTCCAAACATTTAGTTACTATTGAACCACTATAAATTCCGAAAAATCATACGTCATTGGCATCTCAAATTTTCTATATAAAAAGTAAAAACCGTTATTTCTCATTAAATTTATTTTATATTCATTTAATGTTATTTCTTTTTTCATTGCACACACACACACACACACACAATTTTATTCTTAAAAAAAAAAAACAATTTTTATGTCAATCTCTTTAAATTTGGTCACAAGAACAGAACAGAATTACCGTTTAACATATCCCAAAAAAAAAATTTTTAAAAGCCTCGTAAAAAAAAAGCCTTTACCCGAAGAACATCGTCATTTTCATTTAATGTTATTATTCTTGTTGTTATCTTCAGAATTTTATTCAGGAGTCAAAGGATTTTATATATATATATATATATATATTTTTTTTTTAACCTTAAAAAAATTTTAACATTCACATTTAGCGATTTTTCATGTTTATTTGTATCGGAACCGGGTCCATTCAATCCATTTAAAGCCCCATATACTTTTAAACAAAACAAAAATGTTCACATTATTAGAATATATATATATATATATATATAAAATTTTATATATATTTTTATATGTTTTTATATTCAATTTATTATAAAATACTTGAATTCAATGTCTAGGTATATTACATGTACACATATAATAACTCTGGACCCTTTGAGAATTCTTTTCATTAAAATTTTGACGAAAACAAAAGCATCTTTTATGAACAAAAGATTCAAGATTTGAAGAACGAATGACTCAAATGATTCAATTGATATGAAAAAAAAAATAGAAATTTAAACAATAGATTCTTTAATATAAACTATGGTCTGTTGAGAAAAAGAATAAGACAATTTAATGTACATATACTCGTACATATACAATATATATTTATTTCTAATTTATTTGTAGAAAGGATTCATATAAGAAACATAAATTTTATGTATTGGTATAAGATGGGTATATATATATACTTATGTGTATATATATGAAAAAATAATAAAAATAATAAACAGAATCAAGAATTCTCTTGCCTATACGGATGAAAAATCATTTGTAATAGCTTAAACACGTGACTGCATCTAATTATCATCGGAAATTGATCTTTTTCGCTTGTTTTTTTTTTTTTTTTCTATTTGTGTTTCTCTTTTTCAATGTTATTATGTACATTAAATATATAAAATATATTATACATATTTCAAACAATAAGTATATACATATTTGAACAGAGTGTTCCGTATAAGTGTAGATTAAAAATAATGTAACATGTAGTATTGACAAGATGGCAATGAATTCTATTAGGCCAGGAGTGAGAAATTTGAGTGTTGATATATATATAAATGTATTTTGGAATAATGATGAAACTCTTTTTAAAAGAGTGTTCTTCATTGAATACTAATCCTTCAATTTCTTTAACTGAGTTAGGCATGACTGTCGAAAATTCAAGCCTCGGCAAGAAATGGCTTAAAATTATTTTGATCGAAATTCGCAAAATTAAAATAATTTTTGATGTTATTTATTATTTCTAAGAATACATTAAAGTTCGAAACTATTCCATAACAAAGCTCTGTAATAATTCCTTTTGAATACGATGGGACTATTTGAATGTTAGCACCTATTAAACACCTAATTCTACTAATTTTCTAAATCTTTTACTTTTCCCTTTTCCATTTTGGCAGTTGAAAAATATCGAAACTCACCCAGTAAGAGGTATTTGGATAGTGTTGGACTTGAGCTATGTGAAACCACCCGCTTTCCAAATCCAAACTTTGGAATACACCTAAAATATATAAATAGTTTTATTTAAGGGATTGCAATTGGAGAAGTAAAGTTTATTGAATAGAAGCATTATAAAAGCTTGGAAATGGGAATATGGAATATCTATAAGATGAAGATGAAAATTAGAGACGATAAAGTTCTTCATATCCTTTCCTAAACTGAACATATGAGTATGGCCCAACTTTCAAGGACCATGATTTTATTAAAAATTTAACAGGAGCACCACATACGCATAACAATTTTTAGTAAACCTTTCTACGCCATCTTATATATTATTCAGTGTATCGGAATGAGCATGCATTGCCCGTGCTCATTAGCGACTACTTTAAAAAACTTTGAACGGAATATTAAATTTTGTTGTCTTATTTTCGGGATATCCTGTACATATGTATTTAATATTCAAGTATTATTATAAATTTCATATAAGCAATACTTTTCTATACTTATAATTTTTGGTATATAATTTTTATATACTTATCAATATAATAAATATAAGTATATAAAAAACAAACGAAATATATAAATGAAAATATAGCTGTTTAAGAAATTTTTTTATATGCTTCTACTCAAATAAATATCTTGCATGTGTGTGTGAATAAACGTGTGTAGACACATGAATACGAAAATCGTTATATAAAAAAAAAAACAAGAAAAAAATTTCTACACATCCTGTTTGGTTTTATGTTTTTAAAAGGACTTAAAACTATTTATCTATACATGGTTTACGTATAATTGTACAAAGATACACACATACATTTTTTTTAACATGTGCAGGATGAAAATGATTCCAGAAGTTTTTCCTTTTTCTATTTATTAAAAAAAAACTTGAAAAGTACCTTTTTCTAAATTGTTCCGCAAAAAAAATGCTTAAGAAAGCAAAACTTAGACAAAAGGGCTAAATATGACTTTGGAATATTAAAAAAAAAATATGTCTTCTCCCACAAAATAATAGAATGCACACCACTTATGAAAATTTATCCAAACAAACAGAAGAAATTGAAAATGTCCGGTATTATAATGATATGAATGGCATTTTAATAAGACGACCATTTACCAAATAAAAGTATCGATTGAATTTTTTTATTTAATGAGGGTATATATTCCATATTTCCCTTCTAATCCCTTCTAATGCTACTATCCAATAAACTTCCACTTCTTAACCCGAGTCTTTTTAACAAAACGATTCATATGTATTAGGGGTTTATTCCAAAGTCAAGCTTTTGAAAGGAATGGGTTTCAGTGGGTAAAGTCGAACACTAACCAGAGACTTCTATCTGGGGTGACTATCGATATTTTTCAGCCTGCTTAAATGGAAAAATTACATGTCTAAAGATATCTTTATCTGACGTCTTCAGATCGATGTATCAAATGCTTCCCAGTTGTTTATTATAGCTACTATGAGTGTCCCGGTCTTTACACAATATAGATCTTAAAATTTAAATAGCCTCATCTGAATGAGGAAGAATTAATTTTGACCGTTGTTATGGAAATGGGCCGAACTTCAATATTGGTTCCCATTTTTTAAAACCCAATTTATTGAAATTAGACCGTGATTGCAATTGTACTGTACGGTTTTGGCGCTCGGGACAAGGGAAGGAGCTTATGGAATCGAGATTGGGAATTAAGAATTATATGGGACAATAGGGGAAATTTTGGAGGGATAGTATTTGCTTCAAATTGGCAAAATTTGGAACGTAAGTATAAGACGAACAAAAACATAGATTTTCTGAAAAATTATTAAATACATATTAAAATTAAGTCTCTGAAGTCACTTTTGAAAATTGAAAAAATTAATCAATATTTTAAATATTAGATATTCAACCGGGATCTAAGACACCACGAAGAATTGAGAAGACATATCTCATCACAACCCACTCAATTGAGATTGATGACAAGTTTTTAAAGCAGGGAAGTCAGCTTCATTTTGGGGTCGAAAGGTTTCTGTTTTGTTGATTAAGGTTACTTTCATTTCAAATGTGACTTTCATTGCAGTAAGCCCATTAGTATACATTTCAGTGCCCTGTTTGGATACAATTAACTACCCTCTTTAGAAAATTTTTTTCTTACTTCTTCGAAATTTTAAATTTTATAATTCTTTAATACTTAAAAAATTTAAAGAACTTAAATTTATTTTAAATATTTTTAAACAATTTACACAAAAAAAAAATTGAATAAAAACTTAAAACCAACTTTAAAAAATTTTATGAAAAAAGAAATATATAATTAAATGTATCTCAAGTATTTTTTAGGTTAATTGTTGGGAAAAAAACCAAATAATTAAAAAAATAAAAGAATTCAATCGAATAATTTGAACTTATTCCACTACCCTTGCATCCAATTTTCAAATAAAAATTAGGGTGAGCGTAGAGTGAATAAAAGTTAAAGCCTTTTTAATTATATATTTTTAAAGAATTCTACTAAAATGAACTTAAATTTAAAATTGGGTCCGTTTAAGGAATGGGGAATTGTGATCCCTTTCATTCCCAATATACAAAACAATTGATTTTCCTACAGATTAAATTAATTGTCATTTTTAATTCCATGATTTTGCTTACTAACGACTTTTTGTACTTTTAAAAAAAAAAAATTTTAATTTAAAATTCAACCTACAAACGCTGTCTACAGAATGTTTTTTTGAAATTCCTAGAAGGACCAGTACTTATTTATATATAGTTTAGAAATCTTTTAATTAACTAAACGAGAAGGCAATTTCGATTGGAATTTTCCCAAAAGTTTATATGAAAGTCATAATTTATGCAAAAGCACTCATATATTTTATGAGTATATATACGCATTTATACTTTAAAGAATGTTTAAATTCAAAGAAATTTTTTTTAAAACAAGAATCGATGCCCCGTACTTTCCTTTAAGAGCTGCGTGTATAGTCAAAAACTTAAATCATTTCTTGTTTTACGTGTTCTATGATGGGGAGGCCATTTGTACATAATTACATAGGTTTGACTAAAACATTATGTGGGTGAAAACCAAAATTTAGGAATGGATCCCTTTGTAAATAATTATGCCTGCTTAACTTAGAGACGGGGGGATTTTGCGAAAAATAGGATAACAAGAGTAGTTTGGTTGTAGTCTCCGAAGGAAGCTGTATAAGTTCTTGTTGACATGTTGTAAATATTAATATTGGTAGTTTTCGTCGGAGAGGAACCATATTTTGGCAGATCACACATTAAATGAGTTTCCACAGCTAGTTTTCAAATACCGAGGTTTCTTTCTTCATCTTTTTTATTTTTACTTTTGGAAGTAGAGAGGGTGGGAATAAACTCCACATTTTTGCAGGTCTAATAACAAACTAATAGCTATAACTAGTAGAGTACCACTTAGGTTTTATAGTATGAATGTGCATTTGCTTCCCCTATGCAGATTGGTTTAAACTGTTTGAAAGATGGCATCAGTGCTTTTATTGGAAAGAGCTTCAATATTACGACTGATTTCAAGCAAGGATAAAGTAACTATTACTCACGTTGGTTTCATTAATTAGACGAAAGGCGCTATTTTGCCTTTTAAGAAAGTTCAGCCCAAGTATGTGAAATATATTCCATCATAGGTCGTATATACGCTTTATAAATTTTGGAGAGAACTACGACAGAACTTACATCTAAGGAAAAAACCCAAGCATTTGGCAGCAAAATTTCCACTATTACAATTTCATTAACCCCAAAAGGAAGTTTGAATTTTTATTGTAGAAGCTCATTTATGAAGATGTTTTAAATTTCGTTTTTCTGGCTAGTCATCAAGTAATTCAAGACTCAAGCAACTGAATATAAATTTATGTAACAAAAAAAAATTGCAAAACCCTGAAGTATAAAGAGTGCAAGTTTTTTAAATTTAAAATTTTGCAAAACTTTTTTCAACCAAATAAGTGAAAATTAAATTAAATTAAATTATAGTTAAAAAAAATAGATATAAAATCCAAATGAAAAAAGACATTTGATCAACATTTCAGTTTCAATATTTTTTTCGTATACTTATACTATGATTAATGTTTATTGTTACACAACTCAATTGAATCATATTACCTAATCATCTTTTTGATCTTATTTATTTTTTGACCTTCCTGACTTTTTCTTTAATTTATTTTTTGATTTTTTTTTTAAACCGTTATTACTTGTAATTTGTTCATAGAGATACTTTTCATAGTTACAATTTTTTTAATAAAGTGTAAGTGTATATATGAATGAAACACTCCCATCAACCCACCTAAAACATTAATGCTATACTTATTTATATTAAAACTTCGTTCGTTCAATATTTTATTTATATATACGTATACACTATACCTACTTATAATAAGATAAGAAAAGTTTCAATAAAACATAGTGATTCTATGTGAGATTATAATATTATAATACCTAAGTGCTGTTTAAAAATGTCGCTATTGAATTGGATGGAATCAAAAAGTTCGGTAGTACTAAAATTCCTATGAGGCTCTTAAGAATTAGTAACAACATCAAAAAATACTAGAAATAGCCTATTTTATAACAACCAGTTAATATTTTTAGCTAAGATACTTGAATAGTGTTTTAAATGCCTAATGTATATTATACACAAAATATCTTGGACCCAATACCGAATGGTAGTTGAATCAAATTGCATTTGGAACTGGATCCATCTAAAGCAAGGTCAGTGATCTAACCTCGAACTGGATGGCACACCTCTCATTTGAAGGATCCGATTCCGAATCCAAGTGAAAGTCGATTTAATAATATAATCAATATTAAATAAGACTATATCAATAATTAAAAGTAAATTAACATAATATCATAAAAAATATTTTATTGAATAATATAACTCACAGATACAAAAATACCAATCCATGGTAATACTCAAATCCAAAATATTTCCGTATGTTAAAAGTTGTAGCACTATCTCTTACTTTTGTATTAATTGTATATGGAATTCATTAAGATCAATTTGAATTATAACAATATGTTCAGATCCTTTCCTCCTTCTCCAACATGAACCTATTAACCATCCATCATAATTTAACAATACTAAATATCCTAAAAATAAATTCCCCAATTACTTCCATATCCTCATATTCGAAATTAAACTGCAATTCCCCCCTCCCTAAAGTTTGAATCAAAAAACGCCTTGGTCATGGTGTGTTATAGTATCAATCTACTTAATGGAACATGATAGAGTTGCAACGGATGGCTTTCGAAGCTTTCTGTCCCTCCCATAAAAAAAAAGTTTGCAATTAGCTTACTTTAAATTGCTTAACTACATTTGATTATAAATTCCTTAAATACCCACCAACTTGAAATTCATTCAGCAAGCCATGGCCTATAAAAAAATTATGGACATGGCGGGCAATTTATAAAATAGAAATCATGTAGCTCTTTGGAATCTTAAAAAAAAACTTTTCAAAACTAAATTTAATTAGAATTTGAAAGAAATTAATCACCTATAGTTAATTATGGTATCCTATGATATAACTTAATTATTAAATTATAATTAAATTTTGTTGTTACAACAACAACTTATCATCGCAATATCATCATAAAAATCGAAGCTATTTTTGGGTATTTTTAATTTTTTTTTTTTCAAAAGTTGTTCCCTTGTATAACTGAAGATAATAGATTTACAGCTCAATGAACAATATTGTCTTTTCATTTTTTTAATTCAATTCAAAATTAATATATATATATATATATATATATATATATAAATCTATATACATATATATTTATCTATTCGCCTGCTTCTTTTATTTTAGAATTGCGCTTAATCTCGAATAAAAAAAATAAAAACAAAAAATTAAAACTAGTATAACAATAACCTCGCCTTTCTTTATCTCTCTCTTTATTTTCTTTCTTTTTCTAAAATTTAACAAATTTTTCGTTGAAAATTTTAAAGAAAAACTAATTTTCATTTTTTATAGATGAAAGAAAATATTCTTAAAAAGAAGTGGGTTTAGGTATGTATGTATATAAGTGTAATATTTTTATATATTTTTAAAATTTTTTTAATAATTATTTTTCAATTATTACTTATATAAGTATATATATATATATATTATATATATTTCTATGTAACAAATTTTATTAAAATAAATAGCCAATCCTAGTTAATTTTAATAAAATGCAAGATGTCATAAAGATACAAAATATTCGTTGATCTCATTTTTGAAGTCATTTTTGAGACATTTTTATCATTGTAGAGTCAATTTTTTCTAATATAAACTACACAAATTAATTTCTATTTGTAAAGCCCGATTCAATTGAGACTACTCTACAAAAGAGAGAGCCTAATTAAAGACTAGGAATGAGCAATAAAAGGTAAGAAGTATTTAATAGTGATACTAACATATAGGTTACGCTAATTAGTTGTCTATTCCATAGATTACATGAGAAGGAAAGGTACTGGACTTATATTCTTATTTTTAGAATTGGTCTTAATGAATTTCACATACAATTTAAACATGAGATAATACTAGGCCTTATAACATTCTATTTTGTTTATATTGCAATAATTTTTAAGTGGAGCTATGTGGTATTCTATATCTGTGAGTTATATTATTCAATGAAATTATTCTGTCTTTTTCACTTTCATTCGGATTCGAACTTGGGCCTTTCAAGAGAAGGTATTACTTAGATTATACTTTTCTTTAACTCTTTTAATAGATTTTCTCATTTTTGCACAATCATACTTGTGAATATTAATGAACATGTTTAAGAAATCAATATGTACCTTCAGAAATCAATATGTCCATCAAAGTTCAGTTTTGCACATTACAATTTTTACCATATTTTAAACTAAGGAATAAGTTTTTTTTTGACAATTTACTTTTATAATTGTAATTATTTCAAAGAAGTTATGGTTTTTTTTTATGGTTCAAGTTTTTGCTGAGCAGGGCTACCTTATTATATGAAATAGGTAATTTTGAAGAAGTATAGGGTGTCAAAGTTATAGAAGTTATAGTGTATTTTAAGTTCTACACTATGCTACAGTTATTTTAACACATTTATTAATAACCCAGTTTAATACGTACTGACAACATATTAAAAAGAGATCTGTTTTCAACCTCAATAACCCAAAAGATATTATTATTCCTACTATTATAGATTATTTCAAAAATAACTCTATCAAGCAACCAATTTTTGATCAATTAAATCTGCAAATCCCAAATCTATTCCAGCTAAAATAGAGATTTCTTTATTACATTTCAAAACTATCCATTAAACCACAATTATTTCCACTTAAGTATAAAAAAGTTCAAAAAAATATATTTTGATTACTTCCTAACATTTTAAAATTAGATGTAATTTATCTGTAATATAACGATCACCACATGATCAATTCAATATATAATTTAATTTTTATAACCACTTACTTCCAATAGATTTCACTTATTTTGATTCTCTATTTTCATACTTTTATAATTATTTTTAATTTAATTTTTTTTTTTCATAATTTATCCAGTAATTTTTTCTCATTCGATGCATATTATTAACTACTCAATATATTAACGCCTATAGATACCACCTATCACTTAATTCATCAATCCATCAAAAAACCACTTCTTACTCGTATATCCGAAAAACTTGTAAAATAATAAAAACAATAACATACCAACACAATTTGATTGTTATATTTATAATATGATCACACCTAAATATTTTTTTTTTCAAAATTTTGTTAATTAAAGTTCGATTAATGTGTGGTATCAACAAAGTTTTTCCTCAAATTTTGATTTTTTAACTTACTCATACTGAGTTTTTATTGTAGAATACATACTTTTACAGTTTACATGAGCCATGAAATAAGACCCAGCGAAATAACATCTCGGAGCATTATCATAGTAATTTCTCATAGTAATTTAGAAATAAAGCTCCCCCGGGTATTATTAAATTAAAAATAATACCCCAGGGTTGTATTTCTCTTTTAATTTAATCATCGATTTCTGAATAAGAAATGAAGCCCCGTGAAATAAAGGGGTGTTACTTCTCTTTCAATCTATTCTCCGAACTAACACCCCAAAATGTTATTGCTCATTACTCTTTGAATCTTGTCTCCGCTCCCTTAAAAAATAAAGCTCCGGAGTGATAATTCTCATAATGTAGATGGTACTCCGAAGGGGTCTTGCAGCAAGATTAAAAAACTGGGTAGATATTCCCCTGTTCCAGAATTTGAATGGAAAACTAGAAAATATCTTTTAATTCAGAATCACATCACTACACATATAAAAATAATCTGGAATATCCTAATTTCGAATACAATTCTAATAGTCCAGTAGGTTTAATGTATAGGACTCCGGGCAGTTATTTCTCTAACAATTCAATCTACGAATTATTGAGAAACAATGCCCCAGGGTCTTATTTCTCAAATTTCTTTATACGGAGAGCTTTATTTTGCAGGATCTTATTTCCTAGCCCCCATTAATTACAATACGTGAATTTTCTCCCACATTTTTTTTTTTTTACAATTTTTTTTTTTTTTATTTTTTAATTTTTAAACAGATTAGAAGACAACAATATAATTTAGAAATTCCATTCATGACATATATATGTAGTATGTACGTATGTACATATACACTTATGCTGGAATTACCATTGACCTAAAAAAGAACAATCGCATTTAGAATATAGAAGAAATAATGTAATAAAGGTTACTCCTAAATTTATCTATACTATTTACATGGTATTAAAAAAATAAACATTGAAAAAATCCAAAATCCAAAAATAAAGAGTAGGAAGTCTACTCAAACTCAAAAAAAAAAAAAAAAACAAAACTTAAGGCGGACAACTTTAAAACCGAAAACCATTCCCATACAAAAACTCACCACAAAAAAAAGAACAAAAAAAAAAATCATTTTAAACGACGTAGAGTGTAGACGTCTTTCCCTCTTTATTTTTTTTTCTTCTTCTTCTTTCTTTTTTTTTTCTGAGTACTCCCTCTCTCTCTCTTTTTTTTTGTTTTTTTCTGAATATTTTTATTGCACAATTTTGTTTTAAGTTTTTTTTTTACAGTTCTTTTTTAATTTCTCCATTAATCAATCAGTTTCAATTTTTTTTTTTTTTGATATTTTGTTTCTATTCCGGCAAAAACGTGACCATGACTGTTCAATTTGTCTCATACAGGCCTCTTTGTTTTATTTTTATGTTTTGTTTTGTTTTTTTTTTTTAAAGCTTGAAAATTAATTTTATACTCATTTTATATTAATGTTGAATGTTTGTGTATATTTACACCATTTATGTTGGTATTTATATGTATATTTACATATTCATTATGTATATATACATATTCCATACATAAATATATGAACATATATTATGTATAATAGCTAGCAAAATAATAATAATAACAATAATAATATAAAAATAGTGTCTTTAAGAGGTTATTAAACTGTTATAAAGAACGATAAAGTTCTGCAGCTGTTTTAATTTTTTTTGTATTAGGAAATTTTATTACAATGGTGCCAGAAAAAAATGTAGGTTCCGAGTTCATAAATTAATTTTTAAGAAAATAACGGTAATATTTTCAAAGCCAAGATCATATCATATCTACTTCGTTGACAGCTTTTGATTTTTTACAGTTGCTAGGTAAATTTTTTGTTATTATAATGAAATGCTGTTTTGATTTATTCATCAGTTAATTGTCATAACTGTCATTATCAATTGATTATTACTAAAATTCTGACAATCGTTTATTTTATTATAATTTTTGATTTTTGATTACATTTATACATGAATGTAAATAATTCTTATTTCATTAGGCCTAACTGAGATGTTTTTGAGATATGAATTGAAATACATGAATTGTAAGACTTTGTGCCAAAGTTATTATATTTCATTTTGACAATTAAAATATTTTTAATTTATATTTAAGTTTTTTTAATCTTAAAGCTTTTATAAAACTTATCATCAAAACTAAAAAAAAACTGAATGGTAGAAATCAAAGAAATCTTCACAAAATTTTCATTTGACATGTCAAGTTATTCAGTGAACATTAAAGATTTGCTTTTCTTAACTAAAATTTGAAAATAAGTATTATTAACTTTTAGAAGTTTTTACAAAAAATTTAATTATGTCAAATGTCGTTCATTAAATCTTTACAAATACTAAAGACTTTTATAGTAAAATCTAAATTTCTTCAGTTTTTAAATCAACTTAATGAATAATATTTGTTCCTATAAGATATTCTAAGATCATTAACAGTTAGGACTATTGTTAACTTTATTGCTTACAAAAATAACGAAAAAAAAACCATAAGGAAATGTCAATTAAATCCAATTATCAAATAATTTAACTTCAACTTTAAAAATTTTCACAGATGTCAGGGTACACTTCGAGAATGTAATATTAAGTACTTTTTATATGGTCAAAACTGTAAGTTGAAATTACACGACAATGCAGGAATTTGATAATGCACTAGACACTTATTACAATCTGTACAAATTTCCAGGATTTTAAAATAAGTTCTTGATTTTTTAAATTAGTTTACATTTGATTTCACTTATAATAATTATGCGACACAGTCTTTTAATAATCGTTACCCTAACAACTACTGCTCTGATTGACTTGCCGTATATAAGGCCGATCATATGTATTAATTAAGATAATTTCATTACTTTTATTGCACCTCAAAATCCTAAATTAATATTTTTAAATAAATTTTGAAAATTAATAAATAAATAATTAAAAAATAATATTTTTAATAAACATTTAACATAATCTCCATACACACACATTACTAATAAATCACAGTATAATATTTTTTGGTAAAATGATTAATTAATTGCCATTACTGTATATATGTTAATTTTAACAACAATGACTTTAAATGGAAACCATTATGTAATAAGCACAACATAAACATGTACAAAATTATGTATTTTATATATGTATATATATGTACATATTTAGATGTTTTATTATTCTTTATTAGTTTACTTCCGACTTTTGTAACAAAAAACCGGCAATTTATGGGAATGGCAAAGTTAAATATTGTTTTATTTTAATATAAACAGCCAACGCTCAAATAAACTATGGTATGTAGCGCATAATTCATCGAGCTTCTTTGTAATATTTTTTTTTTGTTTTATTTTAACACCTTATAAAATTTTTGGTTTTTTCTTTTCATAAATATATATATTATCTATATATATATATATATATATATATATATATATATTATATATATATATAATATAAAGGGAATTAGTAAAGATAAATTTATAGTTGTACAATATGGACATATATATATGTAAGAACATAATTATGCAATAATAAGAAACATTATGTAATATATACCTACATATGTATGTTTACAAAACATTTTATGAATAAGAAAGTATAAAAAATTACTATGAGCCCAAATGTTATGTTATTAACACTTTAAATGTTACTTTTTAACAGAACATTAGGTTAAGAAC
>CAUJBZ010000013.1:0-95459 GCA_963082915.1 Dolichopus griseipennis | reverse complement strand
GAAACTGTAGAGTAATGTTTGATTGTACTTAAGAAATCTGCATTAATAAGCATTTAAATGCTATACTAACTTTTTTTTTATCTTATTTGATTCCAATTTTATCGAAATAAAACTAAATTATGGTTGAAAAATAGTTAAGGCCCCATAACTTCTAAACTAATGAAAATAGACCCCCCCCTTTCATACAATTTTTTTGTTCTCTTCGATATGCAAGATCACCCATTTTAAGGAAGATCATCGAGTCGGGAACACCCTTTATAATTTTTTGGATAATTTAAGGTTCAATATACACATTCCTTAGTATATTTTTTTCGTTCTTCTTTGTGATTTTTTCAGGAGGAAGTTTTGTTGTACTATGTTTTGTAGAATTATATTTTTTTAATAGTGTTTGTATAATAGGCAACCAATTATAATTACCGTTTAAATGAAATTTTTTCCACATTGAATTTTTTAATGTGCGGTTGAATCGTTCAACAATTGATGCTTTTAATTCACTAAATGTATGATAATGATTGATTGATTTTTCTTTCATATAATTTTGAAATTGTGAATGAAAAAATTCCTTACCCTGATCAGAGTGAATGTTTTTTGGTATAACTTTAGCTGTACTAATAATCGATTTTAAGGCATTTAAAACATTTTCAGCATTTTTTGTTTTCACAGGTTCAGCATAGGCATATTTGGAAAAAGTGTCAATGACTGTCAACATATATTTATAACCTTCATTAAACTTTGCATATGGTAACATTTCTACTAAATCAATTTGCCATGTGTCATTTAAACCCTTTTGTTTGAATTTTCTTCTAAGAAATTTACGTCTTGCCTGTCTACGAATTTCAGCCACTTATTGAGCTCTTGACATTTTTTTTTAAAAATGTTAAAGGTAATGATATAATAATTATTATACCTAAAATGATAGACCAAAGCATGGTTTAAACTAATCATCTGATTGAGTTTAATTTGCTTTTATACTTTTCTACATGAGTAACTTGGCTTTTATTTTCAATTTTATTTCATTTCCAGTTTGACTATTAGTAGCAACTCAATAAAATGCAGCCTGATTTACAACATATTCGTTTCATGAAACTGACTATGTAAATACAGAATGCCAGATACAAGAGAATGAAATTACGTCCACCATAGACGATGAAGAATTAACAGAAACGGAGGAATTTATACATCCCTTTCAAATAGTTGAATCGGAAGAAGAAGAAGAAGAAGAAGTGGAAGAAGAAATTGCTGAAGATGAGGAAGGAGTTCCATTTAATGAAATTTGGGATATAAATAATCAGTAGGGCGATTCTGACTACTTTGCAGATATTTTTAGAAATAATTTTTAGTCTGTTTAAATAACTATATAAATAAAAATAAAAATTGGTTATATTATTCATTGTGATTTATTTTATTTATTTATGGAGATTGTTACAAATTTTTTGTTTTAACATTACAGGGATTTCAAAAAATGGTCATGAATAATTACATTGTACATTAAAACGCTGAATTGGTATATAAATTTCTTTCTGTAACCTTAATACTTTTTGTTCATCACATAATTTCAGATATTCTGCAACATATTCTTTTACATTTAAATCAGCAGATTTATACTTGTCATCACTGCTTCAATAAAATCGTTTAAATTGTAAAACAGTTCTGCTTCTTCTCTGTTAATACTTATGCTTTGCCAATTCACAGATCTTAACCCATGATGTAAGCTCTGTTTTATGTCTTTTATCATCTGCATATCGAGTTCTGCGTTAAATTTATAATAAAATTTAGTCCATTCGTAATATTTTAAGACAATCTCCCTTTTACCAATACGATGAAATAAGCATGAAGCTTCAAACGTGACTTTTATTGAGGAAATTATTATTATATATAACTCTGACCTAATGCCTCCATTTCTTTAATTTTACTAACATTTTATTTATAGTGTTTTAATACTTATACGTTTTAGGAACACAAGCTTGTAACGACTTGCATTTTCCAAAAAGCTTTTGAAAGGTATTTATAATTAATTTGTCGTTTTCTACATGATTACCTGTATTAAATTATTTTAAAAAGGTATTCATACTATAGCCGCAACATCTATACCATAAATAAATACAACAATACTGTCCACAGACATCTGAATAATTGCTTTGTAATTGTTTTTCATTAAAACCTACACATTGATTTTTTAAGTAACTTAAAATTTCTAATTTATCAGGTTTTCTGTCAAAAGAATCAAAATATTCGATACAACCATGTTTAGGAATAAAAATAACCAACCAATGTGTTCCTGGATCTTTTGCTTTATCTGTGTTTACAATTAAAAAATTTTGTTTTTTAATTGTTTTGGGAAGTTGATCTAAAGCAAAATCTCCTTTAAAAAATTTACTCGATTGTTTGTTACATCTCAACACGTTATTTATCTCCAGTGTGTTCATTAATCAAATTGACTCAAGTCATATACCTTCGTTTCTTCTTTTATGTAGTTCGATAAAAACTCTTTTTTAATTTTTTATTTGTTATAATAACATCAAATTTTTCTAGTATTTGACAGAGCTCTTTATTTATTTTATCGTTATGCACAGTTCCAAAAGAATAATTTTCAAAATTATTATTTATAAATTCTCTCGTTGGAAATTTATACTTGAGCTCTTTCACAAACTTTTCACAAGGTTCTTTGATACCAACTATACAAATATCTTTTACAAATAAGGTATTATTATCATCGCAACAAAACGTTACATCCAGTAGTGCACAAGACAGCGACATTTTGTCAATTATTTAAATTCATTATTATATGTGGTATTATTATTTATAAATTCTTATTTATAGATTTGTAAATATATTTCAGTTTTTATCAATTTGTAAGCTTGCATTAAATTCTCCATAAACAATAGCGGTTAGTGTAGATGGAAGTGGTTTTGATAACCTTGCCTCAAGTCTATCTGCACCGTAATTTAATAATGATTCAATATAAGCTCTATAATGATAATTTACATCAGATGGAGATATATTATTTCCATTTAGCTGAACGTTACATTGTTTTTTTAATGAATGTAAAAGATTATTGACTACACTTGGTTGTTGAATTAATTGGCCTTCAGTGTTTTTATCATTGTTTGATTGAGTTCCATCTTTTTTTAAAATTTGTACTTTCAATTTTAGATATGCAGAAGAAAGATCCCTGTATGTGTCCCCATGACCTAATGAAACAAATTCTATGACTGATGGATTATCCAAAGAAGCAATAGGGTTGTAGGAAACTTCTTCAGATCGTAATATACTCGATTGAATAGGTTGTGTTCTAAAAATATCCAACTCAGACTTCATACATCCAATCATAATTAATCAAAAATATCTTTTTGCTTCTTTTTGTTACTCACTTTTCGTCGCTTTGACGTAAAATAATTTAAATTATTAATGAGTGGTCTTTTTATAGGTTTTCTTAAAATTTCTGGTTATATTCCTTCATATGTCTGTAAAAGTGTTCTATATGTTGATAGTTCTTAAACATCTTACATCTTTTCCACCTACATTCATATCAGGTTTTCCTATAGGAAATAAACCTAAACTATTAATTAAAAGTTTGTAAGCTTCAAGTACTCGAGGTTTATGTTGTTTAAGCTCCGCCTTTGTCTTGAGCAATACTTGCTGAAAACATGTTTTTAAAAGTGACTTAAAGTATATGCGAATTCTGTTCTGATCTTAATATCTACCTTTGGTTTATTTAAACAGATAGTAGTATAGGTCAAATTTGTAGGAAATTCATCCTTTTTATCTGATGCAGTGTAGTTTTTATCATCATTCAAAAAGTTAAAAATTCCCCAAATTAACTGCCGCACAACTTATTTCCTAGAATAACCAGGAAACATTTTGAATTAATGTTGGTATTAAAAATATCTTCCAGTCGCATAACATTTGTGTTGAATTGTATGGTATGTATGTAGATCCTACACCAAGCATTTCGTTTTCATACCTGAGATATAAATTTGTGTACCTTTATCCCACTCTTCACCGTAAACATTTAGTATAAAATTATTAACATATATTTCAGAAATACCGATTTTCCAATTTGAATCAATCATGTATTTATCTATTTTATTTGTAAAAGAGGACAATATATTTTCAGGGTAATAATTCATGGATGAAACACTTAGTAAAGTGACGTAAAATTCATCATTTGTATGTTGTCCATGAGGATGTTGATTTATTTTTTCGTATTGGAAAATTAAGTTCTGTTTGAGTATTACCTGCGACCGTAAGACACGCCTTGCTGAACTATTTAGCTCTTTTCTTAGACGTTCTCCAGCTGAAGCAGCAGACAATGCTTTTTTAAAAAGTTCTTCTTCCATTTCGTCATCGAATACTTCCTCAACTTCTTTTTCATATACATCTTCTTGAGGAAAAGCTTGTGATGCAACATCCTTATATACAGGAACATTTGAATGAGTTTCTACATCTACATACATAGGTTTTGCACGAGTTTGAGTACCCTTTGTTTCTGTAATTTTTACTTGCTCCTTTTCATTTGGAGGAAGAACTCTATTTTTGTTTCTGACTTTAAATAGATTTTGACGATATAAATACCATTTTTGTGTATCTGTCAGGTGTTTATTTAACAAAATTTTTTTCATAGTTTTATCCAATTCATTCACTTATTATTCATTTTATAAAATTTCCTATTATTCCTGAAAGTAGTGCACCAAGAAGTGTAGGTAAAAATCCACCTCGTTGAATAATGATTTTTGTTTTGCTATTTATAGATTTTTTACGGCAAATGAGTGATCTCAATTCCTTTTTATACTTTCGTAATTGAGTTGTTGCTTTTTTACTCAGATTACAATTGCCTTTTAAAGTATTTAAAGCAATTTCACAAAAAGTTTTTATTACTTCGGCATCATAATGTTTTATTACTTTTTGAAAATTTGGTTTAGAACTTTTTAATAGATTCAATATGTGTCGATTTGTTTTCAAATGTTTCATATTCTCCCCCAAATTATTCTAATTGATCTCTTGTACAAAAGCAGAAATTTTTTCCAAATATATCACTTCTTAATCGGAACATATAATTAATGTCTTGAGTAAGATCTATTAATATATACCCGTATGGGTATGACGTCACTTCATTATATACTTATTCAAATGCTTTATATTTGATTTGGATAAATCTGACGAGCTAATGGTAATATCTGTGATTTATCTCTTGGATTTTTAAAAAGAACTAGATATTTAGTTCTTTTCAGTTAAGTGAAATATCTCTTGAAAATTTACCATTATGAAATATATTTTGAGTTACAAATATTACAGACAAATTCCTATGATGTGAACCTCTAGTAAATAAGTCACACATATACTTATCATGGGAATTTAACATCATATCATCGATTACAATCAACAAAGGTTCTTGATTATCATTAAAATCTGGTATAGTTGCACTATATTCAACATCTTTCATATATTGTGGAACAGCATTTTTGTCTGGATTACACCAAACAATTCTAATAATTTGTATATTTTCTTTTTAGTACATTTTCAAAAAATTTTGTAAAAATGTGCCTATATAGTTTCACTTGTCCGTCCGTCTGTCTGCCCGTTTTTAACCACGAGTAGGTATTACAAAAAAAATTATTTCGTAGAAGAATTTTTTTCTGTAGCTCCACCCGTTACAAAGCTGCAGCCCCCCAAAGTTGGGAAAAGCCCTATATTCAAATTGTTATAACTAGAGTTCTAGGTGTATTTTCAATCTGAAAACGGAAAAAGATAGCTGGTTTTATAAACTTTATAAATTTTTAAAAGACAAATGTTCAGGGTTGCCATACGATACTAAAATGTACCATTATGCAAAACTCAATTTTTGCAAAATTTTTGGCTAAACATATCTTGTATACGGGTAATGCGAGGGTCTTAAAATTTTGGGAGTAGTTAGATAAAAATAAAAAAAATTATAGTTTTTATAAGTAAGTAGTACTTAGTCTAGGGTGGGGGGATCATCCGAGGGTGGGGGTCATCCGAATTGGTCATCCGAAATATTCAAAATTGAAAAGATCAATAATACTTATTCTGTTACATATCAATTATCAGACTACACTGACAATTTCAGGTGGACTTTAAAAGTTATAAAGTAAAAACTTTTTTGTGATACCTAAAATTTATTTCATAAATTTAACTAAATTTGAATTTTTTTTTTTTGTTGATAAAAATTACAATTAATCATTTATAATATTTCGTTTATCTAAAAACAAAACTGGTTTTCCATTTACATAAAACACTTGAAATTTAAAAATATGATCATAACGTATGATAACAAAATAATCAAAGTGCACTTTTGATATGAAGATAAAATAGTAACAAACATTTTATTCTTAATAATTCATATAAAAAAAAAATTCAAATTCAGTTAAATTTATGAAATAAATTTCAGGTATAACAAAAAAGTTTTTACTTTATAACTTCCAAAGTTTTTGAGCTATAAAAGTGCTAGTATACTCAAAATGCAGGGAAAGAGAAGGGTAATATTTTGAAGTAAAAAAACTGTTATGTTAATACCGTTATTTTCTTGATAAAAGGGATTTAATTGATATTTTATTAAAAATATTGGAGCCTTTAAGCCATTATAACCTCAGACTGAGAAACTGTAGAGTAATGTTTGATTGTACTTAAGAAATCTGCATTAATAAGCATTTAAATGCTATACTAACTTTTTTTTTATCTTATTTGATTCCAATTTTATCGAAATAAAACTAAATTATGGTTGAAAAATAGTTAAGGCCCCATAACTTCTAAACTAATGAAAATAGACCCCCCCCTTTCATACAATTTTTTTGTTCTCTTCGATATGCAAGATCACCCATTTTAAGGAAGATCATCGAGTCGGGAACACCCTTTATAATTTTTTGGATAATTTAAGGTTCAATATACACATTCCTTAGTATATTTTTTTCGTTCTTCTTTGTGATTTTTTCAGGAGGAAGTTTTGTTGTACTATGTTTTGTAGAATTATATTTTTTTAATAGTGTTTGTATAATAGGCAACCAATTATAATTACCGTTTAAATGAAATTTTTTCCACATTGAATTTTTTAATGTGCGGTTGAATCGTTCAACAATTGATGCGTTTAATTCACTAAATGTATGATAATGATTGATTGATTTTTCTTTCATATAATTTTGAAATTGTGAATGAAAAAATTCCTTACCCTGATCAGAGTGAATGTTTTTTGGTATAACTTTAGCTGTACTAATAATCGATTTTAAGGCATTTAAAACATTTTCAGCATTTTTTGTTTTCACAGGTTCAGCATAGGCATATTTGGAAAAAGTGTCAATGACTGTCAACATATATTTATAACCTTCATTAAACTTTGCATATGGTAACATTTCTACTAAATCAATTTGCCATGTGTCATTTAAACCCTTTTGTTTGAATTTTCTTCTAAGAAATTTACGTCTTGCCTGTCTACGAATTTCAGCCACTTATTGAGCTCTTGACATTTTTTTTTAAAAATGTTAAAGGTAATGATATAATAATTATTATACCTAAAATGATAGACCAAAGCATGGTTTAAACTAATCATCTGATTGAGTTTAATTTGCTTTTATACTTTTCTACATGAGTAACTTGGCTTTTATTTTCAATTTTATTTCATTTCCAGTTTGACTATTAGTAGCAACTCAATAAAATGCAGCCTGATTTACAACATATTCGTTTCATGAAACTGACTATGTAAATACAGAATGCCAGATACAAGAGAATGAAATTACGTCCACCATAGACGATGAAGAATTAACAGAAACGGAGGAATTTATACATCCCTTTCAAATAGTTGAATCGGAAGAAGAAGAAGAAGAAGAAGTGGAAGAAGAAATTGCTGAAGATGAGGAAGGAGTTCCATTTAATGAAATTTGGGATATAAATAATCAGTAGGGCGATTCTGACTACTTTGCAGATATTTTTAGAAATAATTTTTAGTCTGTTTAAATAACTATATAAATAAAAATAAAAATTGGTTATATTATTCATTGTGATTTATTTTATTTATTTATGGAGATTGTTACAAATTTTTTGTTTTAACATTACAGGGATTTCAAAAAATGGTCATGAATAATTACATTGTACATTAAAACGCTGAATTGGTATATAAATTTCTTTCTGTAACCTTAATACTTTTTGTTCATCACATAATTTCAGATATTCTGCAACATATTCTTTTACATTTAAATCAGCAGATTTATACTTGTCATCACTGCTTCAATAAAATCGTTTAAATTGTAAAACAGTTCTGCTTCTTCTCTGTTAATACTTATGCTTTGCCAATTCACAGATCTTAACCCATGATGTAAGCTCTGTTTTATGTCTTTTATCATCTGCATATCGAGTTCTGCGTTAAATTTATAATAAAATTTAGTCCATTCGTAATATTTTAAGACAATCTCCCTTTTACCAATACGATGAAATAAGCATGAAGCTTCAAACGTGACTTTTATTGAGGAAATTATTATTATATATAACTCTGACCTAATGCCTCCATTTCTTTAATTTTACTAACATTTTATTTATAGTGTTTTAATACTTATACGTTTTAGGAACACAAGCTTGTAACGACTTGCATTTTCCAAAAAGCTTTTGAAAGGTATTTATAATTAATTTGTCGTTTTCTACATGATTACCTATATTAAATTATTTTAAAAAGGTATTCATACTATAGCCGCAACATCTATACCATAAATAAATACAACAATACTGTCCACAGACATCTGAATAATTGCTTTGTAATTGTTTTTCATTAAAACCTACACATTGATTTTTTAAGTAACTTAAAATTTCTAATTTATCAGGTTTTCTGTCAAAAGAATCAAAATATTCGATACAACCATGTTTAGGAATAAAAATAACCAACCAATGTGTTCCTGGATCTTTTGCTTTATCTGTGTTTACAATTAAAAAATTTTGTTTTTTAATTGTTTTGGGAAGTTGATCTAAAGCAAAATCTCCTTTAAAAAATTTACTCGTTTGTTTGTTACATCTCAACACGTTATTTATCTCCAGTGTGTTCATTAATCAAATTGACTCAAGTCATATACCTTCGTTTCTTCTTTTATGTAGTTCGATAAAAACTCTTTTTTAATTTTTTATTTGTTATAATAACATCAAATTTTTCTAGTATTTGACAGAGCTCTTTATTTATTTTATCGTTATGCACAGTTCCAAAAGAATAATTTTCAAAATTATTATTTATAAATTCTCTCGTTGGAAATTTATACTTGAGCTCTTTCACAAACTTTTCACAAGGTTCTTTGATACCAACTATACAAATATCTTTTACAAATAAGGTATTATTATCATCGCAACAAAACTTTACATCCAGTAGTGCACAAGACAGCGACATTTTGTCAATTATTTAAATTCATTATTATATGTGGTATTATTATTTATAAATTCTTATTTATAGATTTGTAAATATATTTCAGTTTTTATCAATTTGTAAGCTTGCATTAAATTCTCCATAAACAATAGCGGTTAGTGTAGATGGAAGTGGTTTTGATAACCTTGCCTCAAGTCTATCTGCACCGTAATTTAATAATGATTCAATATAAGCTCTATAATGATAATTTACATCAGATGGAGATATATTATTTCCATTTAGCTGAACGTTACATTGTTTTTTTAATGAATGTAAAAGATTATTGACTACACTTGGTTGTTGAATTAATTGGCCTTCAGTGTTTTTATCATTGTTTGATTGAGTTCCATCTTTTTTTAAAATTTGTACTTTCAATTTTAGATATGCAGAAGAAAGATCCCTGTATGTGTCCCCATGACCTAATGAAACAAATTCTATGACTGATGGATTATCCAAAGAAGCAATAGGGTTGTAGGAAACTTCTTCAGATCGTAATATACTCGATTGAATAGGTTGTGTTCTAAAAATATCCAACTCAGACTTCATACATCCAATCATAATTAATCAAAAATATCTTTTTGCTTCTTTTTGTTACTCACTTTTCGTCGCTTTGACGTAAAATAATTTAAATTATTAATGAGTGGTCTTTTTATAGGTTTTCTTAAAATTTCTGGTTATATTCCTTCATATGTCTGTAAAAGTGTTCTATATGTTGATAGTTCTTAAACATCTTACATCTTTTCCACCTACATTCATATCAGGTTTTCCTATAGGAAATAAACCTAAACTATTAATTAAAAGTTTGTAAGCTTCAAGTACTCGAGGTTTATGTTGTTTAAGCTCCGCCTTTGTCTTGAGCAATACTTGCTGAAAACATGTTTTTAAAAGTGACTTAAAGTATATGCGAATTCTGTTCTGATCTTAATATCTACCTTTGGTTTATTTAAACAGATAGTAGTATAGGTCAAATTTGTAGGAAATTCATCCTTTTTATCTGATGCAGTGTAGTTTTTATCATCATTCAAAAAGTTAAAAATTCCCCAAATTAACTGCCGCACAACTTATTTCCTAGAATAACCAGGAAACATTTTGAATTAATGTTGGTATTAAAAATATCTTCCAGTCGCATAACATTTGTGTTGAATTGTATGGTATGTATGTAGATCCTACACCAAGCATTTCGTTTTCATACCTGAGATATAAATTTGTGTACCTTTATCCCACTCTTCACCGTAAACATTTAGTATAAAATTATTAACATATATTTCAGAAATACCGATTTTCCAATTTGAATCAATCATGTATTTATCTATTTTATTTGTAAAAGAGGACAATATATTTTCAGGGTAATAATTCATGGATGAAACACTTAGTAAAGTGACGTAAAATTCATCATTTGTATGTTGTCCATGAGGATGTTGATTTATTTTTTCGTATTGGAAAATTAAGTTCTGTTTGAGTATTACCTGCGACCGTAAGACACGCCTTGCTGAACTATTTAGCTCTTTTCTTAGACGTTCTCCAGCTGAAGCAGCAGACAATGCTTTTTTAAAAAGTTCTTCTTCCATTTCGTCATCGAATACTTCCTCAACTTCTTTTTCATATACATCTTCTTGAGGAAAAGCTTGTGATGCAACATCCTTATATACAGGAACATTTGAATGAGTTTCTACATCTACATACATAGGTTTTGCACGAGTTTGAGTACCCTTTGTTTCTGTAATTTTTACTTGCTCCTTTTCATTTGGAGGAAGAACTCTATTTTTGTTTCTGACTTTAAATAGATTTTGACGATATAAATACCATTTTTGTGTATCTGTCAGGTGTTTATTTAACAAAATTTTTTTCATAGTTTTATCCAATTCATTCACTTATTATTCATTTTATAAAATTTCCTATTATTCCTGAAAGTAGTGCACCAAGAAGTGTAGGTAAAAATCCACCTCGTTGAATAATGATTTTTGTTTTGCTATTTATAGATTTTTTACGGCAAATGAGTGATCTCAATTCCTTTTTATACTTTCGTAATTGAGTTGTTGCTTTTTTACTCAGATTACAATTGCCTTTTAAAGTATTTAAAGCAATTTCACAAAAAGTTTTTATTACTTCGGCATCATAATGTTTTATTACTTTTTGAAAATTTGGTTTAGAACTTTTTAATAGATTCAATATGTGTCGATTTGTTTTCAAATGTTTCATATTCTCCCCCAAATTATTCTAATTGATCTCTTGTACAAAAGCAGAAATTTTTTCCAAATATATCACTTCTTAATCGGAACATATAATTAATGTCTTGAGTAAGATCTATTAATATATACCCGTATGGGTATGACGTCACTTCATTATATACTTATTCAAATGCTTTATATTTGATTTGGATAAATCTGACGAGCTAATGGTAATATCTGTGATTTATCTCTTGGATTTTTAAAAAGAACTAGATATTTAGTTCTTTTCAGTTAAGTGAAATATCTCTTGAAAATTTACCTTTATGAAATATATTTTGAGTTACAAATATTACAGACAAATTCCTATGATGTGAACCTCTAGTAAATAAGTCACACATATACTTATCATGGGAATTTAACATCATATCATCGATTACAATCAACAAAGGTTCTTGATTATCATTAAAATCTGGTATAGTTGCACTATATTCAACATCTTTCATATATTGTGGAACAGCATTTTTGTCTGGATTACACCAAACAATTCTAATAATTTGTATATTTTCTTTTTAGTACATTTTCAAAAAATTTTGTAAAAATGTGCCTATATAGTTTCACTTGTCCGTCCGTCTGTCTGCCCGTTTTTAACCACGAGTAGGTATTACAAAAAAAATTATTTCGTAGAAGAATTTTTTTCTGTAGCTCCACCCGTTACAAAGCTGCAGCCCCCCAAAGTTGGGAAAAGCCCTATATTCAAATTGTTATAACTAGAGTTCTAGGTGTATTTTCAATCTGAAAACGGAAAAAGATAGCTGGTTTTATAAACTTTATAAATTTTTAAAAGACAAATGTTCAGGGTTGCCATACGATCCTAAAATGTACAATTATGCAAAACTCAATTTTTGCAAAATTTTTGGCTAAACATATCTTGTATACGGGTAATGCGAGGGTCTTAAAATTTTGGGAGTAGTTAGATAAAAATAAAAAAAATTATAGTTTTTATAAGTAAGTAGTACTTAGTCTAGGGTGGGGGAGTACTTAGTCTATGGAGTGTCTCTTTTGGGTAGCTCTATAGCATCAATGGGTGTAATATGCGATTACAGCTGACGGGTATCCTGGTACGTTGGCCTAGCCTCTACTACACCAAGTCAAATCACACCTTCGTGGAGTAAGTAGGATCGACAAACCAGCGAGATTTTGGCGGGTTGAGTCTTATGTATTAAAAACATAGGCTTAATTTAGGAGCGTCTGCACCAAGAATTGGCGGCTCCAAGCGGGTGTCGGTCTTGAAACAAATAAATAAATGTGAAATATATAAATGTGTGTTAGATGTGTCTGTTCATCCAAAAGGCAGGTGTGCCTACAGACATGAGCTTATGGGGTTATCAACCATATCTCATAAAACACTAACTGTATAAAATATGCAAACATGAACCAAAATGCGAATGGATATATTTCCCCAAGGGGTAATCATAGTAATATGGTGAATCCTCCTTTGACTTTTCCAGTCAATGTAAACTGCACATCGGATTTGGGGGTGCAGATAAATTCATGTTTAAATACAAACAGGATAAGAGAATCGAACACAAGTTCAAGAAACCGTTCCGGTGAAATAGTAAAAACTTTTGGCTACAAGAAGCGGACGCTAATCGGAGCATGGAACGTGAGAACACTATATGGTGTCGGACGATACGAGCAAGCCGAGCGTGAAATGTTACGATTCAATATTAACATACTTGGCGTCAGTGAAACTAAATGGAGAGGTTGTGGTGAAATTATTTCAGACAGTAATTTAACTCACATGCTGTACTCAGGGGATGATGAAGCAGAAACAGGAATAAGGCGCGGTGGAGTAGGAATTATGCTAAATGCAGAAGCAAGACGCAGTCTTATCTTTTGGAAACCAATATCGCGCAAATTGATGACTGCCAGATTCAAATCCAGGGTCCGAAATATAACCATAATACAATGTTACGCTCCTACCGAAGAAGCAGAAGATGAAGAAAAGCAGAATTTTTACACCTTACTTGGGACAACATATGATAACGCTCCCAGAGCCGACACAAAAATAATACTGGGTGATCTAAACGCGAAAGTCGGAACGGAAAACTCTGGTTTAGAACGAGTCATGGGACGGCATGGCATTGGGGTAAGAAACGACAATGGCGAAAGGCTCGTGGATTTTTGCAATTCCCGCCAGCTAGACATTGGTAGTACGTTGTTCCCACATATGTCATGTCATAAGGTAACATGGGTTTCCCCAAATGGTTAAACTGAAAACCAAATAGACCATTTCATTGTCCAACAGAAGTGGAGGAAATCTCTTTGTGACGTTCAAAATAAGAGGAGTGGTGACGTTGGAAGCAATCACCATTTAGTTGTTGCGCAAATGCAGTTAAGAACAGCAGCTGTCCAAAGACGAAATCAAGTGCCTGTCAGAAAAGCACTCTTCGATGTTGAAGCGTTAAAAAATCCCGCAACACGTGGAAATTTTGTACAAAAATTCCGAAAAAGGGCATCAACATTGAATGAAGCAAATGAACGAGAGGACGGGGCAGTTTCTATAGATGAAAATTGGGATAAAGTAAAACAATCATTTATAGAAACTGGAAGAGAAACAATACCCCGATCATTGCAGCAAAAAGCCCCATGGATCTGACGAATTTCGTGGGAAAACATAGCCAGACGTAAAGAGCTGAAAAACAAAATAAACTCTGAACAGGATCCGCAGCTATTGGGTGAGCTTCGCAGCGAGTATAACAGAGCACATAAAATCGCGCAGAGAAGTGTAAGACGAGACAGAAGGAAACAAATAGAAAACCTTGCTACGGAAGCAGAGATAGCAGCAAGAAGAGGTTATGGCAAAGCCTTATATAAGATAACAAAAATTCTTTCAGGTCATTCAACAAAGCAGCAAAATATTATCTGGGACGAAGATGGAAGGCTTCAGGTGACGATGGATGATCAATTACGGAGGTGGAAAGACTACTTTTTCCGTTTGCTAAACGAACATTTTATACAGCAATCTGCATCAGAAATCTCTGAAGAATCTGAGTTGCATCGATCACACAGGGGTATTAGTACAGCATCATCCACCAAACTTGAAATCGAAAGTGCCATTTCGCTCCTGAAAGATAACAAAGCTGCAGGAATTGACCAAATACCCGCCGAACTTCTAAAAGCAGACATCCCCGCAACGGCAGATATACTTCTCCCATTAATTCAGGCCGTATGGGAAGAAGAAAAGTACCCGAGTTAATGGAAAGAAGGAGTTATTGTTAAGCTGGCAAAAAAAGGTAACCTGAGGCATTGCAATAACTGGCGCGGTATTACGCTGTTATCCGTCTTCTCGAAAATAATGGCAAATATTATACTCAAAAGGATCAAAAGCAGGATTGAAAATACATTGAAAAGACATCAAGCTGGCTTTCGCAGTGGTCAATAATACTCGAGCAATCAACAGAGTTCGTGTCGCCGCTACATCTCATGCTTGTAGACTTCGAGAAAGCTTTTGATCGTGTAAACCGCGAGTATATATGGAGAGCTCTTAGTAGGTGGGGTATCCAGGAGAAAATTATTGCCATTATTAAGGAATCCTACGAAAATGCGAGGTGTCGAGTCTTAAACAATGGACAGTTGACTGATTCGTTTGAGGTGCAGCAGGGTGTAAGGCAAGGCTGTATATTGTCGCCTATATTATTTTTGGTGGTGGTGGACGAAATTTTAGGCGTTGATGAGAGGTATGGCATTGAGTGGCGACTAGGAAAACATTTAAGCCACTTAGATTATGCTGATGATGTAGTTTTCATGGCACACACAAGAAGTGGTCTGAAATGTGCCAAAATTTGAACAAATATGGCAAACGAGCTGGTCTAAAAATAAATGCAGCTAAGACCAAAAGCATGCGTACAGAGCACTCCGCACATCAGCAAATTCTACTAGGAGAAAGCCAAATTGAAGAAGTAGAGGAGTTCAACTATTTAGGAAGCATGGTGACATCAAATGGGGGAACAGAAGTTGATGTTAACAGCAGAATAAATAAAGCTAGAGCTGCGGTCGGAACTCTATTAAACATATGGCAGTCAAATAATATAGCCCTGCGTACAAAGCTAAAAATATTTGAAACAAACGTCAAATCAGTACTTCTATACGGCTGTAAAACATGGAAGGTATCCGCCATTATCACCAAAAAGTTGCAGACGTATATAAACCGTTGTCTACGCCGCATCTTAAGGGTTCGTTGGCCGCAAATCATTACCAACACACACCTGGGGAAAAAACGAACCAAAAGATGATTGAGGTCGAGATCCGAGAGATAAAATGGCGATGGATCGGACATACCTTGAGGAAGCCAGAAGAAAACATTGCAAACCAAAGTTTTGAGTGCAATCCACAAGGCAGACGACGAGCGGGTAGACCAAGGAAAACATGGAGAAGTACTGTTTTGAAAGAGGCAGAAGCGCAACGCAAAACGTGGATACAGCTAAAGGAATGGATAAGAATCGTGAAAGGTGGAGAGGATTTGTTGATGCCCTATGCCCCACCAGGGGTTCTAGGATCCAGTAAGTAAGTAAGTAAGTACTTAGTCACCAACGTATATATTTTTCCTAAATTAAACGTTTACATTGAAGCTCCACCATTATATTCCGATAAAATACTCAGTACGAAACAATATATTATTTTGAAAATGTGCTTTTTTAAAAACCCATCATCACAGGTTTTTTTCATCACTTTTTTATATCTACTTAAATTATAAATAAAAGTGGTTTTACCACAACAGGATGGTCCTGCCACCATCATAATAAATGGGTGAAACAACATAGTTGTATTAGTGAAGACTAATATTACTAACCTATATTTATATAAAAACTATTTTTAAAAATGAATATTAATAGAACTTTGAATAATGAAAAGGTTATTCAACCAATAACCTTCAACATGGTTAAACAAGTTTTAGTAGTTGATTCTTAATTTTTATTAGGAAATGATAAACAAATTTTCATAAAAGAACTAGCCATATTGAAAAGGAAGTTTAATTCCGACTGTGTATCACTTTAAACCACCATATCCTGCAGAAGAACTTAGTCAAGAAGTCAGATATACCAATCAGCATTGCGAAAATAAAATAAATGGACTTAAATGGGGTAGTGGTTTAGTTGAATATTTAGATGTAAAATGTATAATAAAACATTATTTAGAACCAGTTGAAAAAATTTATGTTAAAGGAGAACAAAAAAAAACTTTTCCTTCAAAAGTACATTGACAGTGTCAAAATAGAAGATCTGATCAGAGTTTTGCCGCCATTAGAAAAGATTGATAACTTTAAAACATCATGTCTTATACATTTATCAAACCACAATTTTAGATGTGCAGTTAAAAATTGTTTTAACGTATATATGTATCTCTTAAAAGAAAAAATTCTAAACTAAGAGCTTCACACATGCAATATGAAATTAAGTAATAAAAGTAAAAAAGTTCACTTCAACACAAATATAGAAATTCAAGTCATGCATGTATGAGACTATGCCTACAGAGCTGCTCGCAAAGGTCATTGGCAATAATACGCATGTGATAGAAATAGATTTCAAAGACGCATTGAAAATGTTCGCATCATTATTTCTAGAATTTTAACATCTGATCATCGCAAAATTGTTAAAGCTTTTTCAGTTAAATAAAAATTATTTAAACATATTAACTCATCTGTTTTATTTTTTACTATAGGTACCAAAAGCTATTATCCTGTTTTTTATTCATTCTTTACAGCAAGAATATATATGTAGATCAGACATAGCAGTAAGTATATATGTTCAGTATCAGGCAATCTTGAAATGAAAAAGCTTTGCAGTTTAGTTCATTAGCATGTACCGCAAAGTTTAGCTACAATGGCCACAATGGAAAATATCTGAATGACAAATTTTCAAAAGTTAGACCTCTTATATGTGCACTTAATGAAAAGTTCATGGATTTCGCACCTCTGAAAGAATGCCACAGTATTGACGAGTCCATGGTACCATATTATGGGAGGCACAGATGCAAGCAGTTCGTACGTTTAAAACCCATCAGATGGGGGTACAAATTTTGGACTGCTGCAAGTAAATTAGGATATTTGCATAGGTTTGAACCTTACCAAGGTGCTTCAACAGTCCTACCAGAAAAATATAAGCACTTAGGACTAGGAGCCAGTGTGGTTTTACAATATGCTGATACGCTTACCTTCTCTAAAGGAAACATGCCATTTCATTTTTTTTTTGATAATTTCTTCAGTTCACTTACGTTATTACGCCAACTGAAAGAAAGAGGGATCAAAGCGACGGGAACTTTACGAGAAAATCGTATTTCAGGCTGCCCAATATCTAGTTGTGCTTCCCTGAAAAAAAAAACTAGAGGTGAATTTGAATACCAACAAATAAAAGATAATGGAATTTTAGTTTGTAAGTGGAACGATAACAATGCAGTTACAATGATTTCCAATGCAGCGCCAGTTTTCCCTTTAGTTAATGTTAAACGGTTTTCTCAAAAAGAAAAGAAGATGATAACTATCAAGCAACCTAACATAATTAAAATTTATAATGAATTTATGGGCGGTGTGGATCGAGCCGATCAAAACATCAGCTTGTATAGAATTGGGATTAGGAGTAAAAAGTGGTATTGGCCGGTGATTAGCCAATGTATAGATATGGCAGAGCAAAATGCATGGCTTTTATATCAACATAATGGAGGGCAAATGGACCATTTAAGATTTAGACGAACAGTTGCACAAGGATTACTCGAGTCTTTTAAAAAAGATATCAAAAGAGGACCATCTAAAAAATCTAAACATGTTCATAATTTCTCCAGATATGATTGCTATGATCATTTTATAAAGTATCAAGAATTACAAACGAGATGTGGTTATTGTCACAAAAAAGTTAATTTTTTTTGTACCAAATGTGAAGTAGGATTACATCCAAAAGACTGTTTTTATAATTATCATAAATTATAAACGTTACATATAGGAATATTTTATAAGTAATATTTAAATTATTATTTTTTTTTTAATTACCAAATTGAAGTTATATAATTTTGTTTTACTTTTTGTTGTTTTTTTTATTTAATAATTTTATTTATTTTACTTGTTTCTATATTGTGTTTTATTTAATTTTATTCTGAATATCAAAATTAGTAATAAATGTTTATTATATTATATGTTAATGAAAAGCTATTTAAAAGAATAATGAAAATAAAAATGTTAAAAAAATTAATAAATTTGACTGTATATTATGCTACCGTCCTTTTAAAAGGACACCCATTATCTCAAAAACCGCAAGAACTGGAAAAATGGTTTCTAAACATAAAATGCTTCTTCTTTTAAGGTTATTACAATTCAATAACAAAAACATGATAATTGCATAAAAATTAGTTTCAGTATAATCCGGGTTAATACCTCCTTCAATTGTTTAAAAAGGTCTAAGTCCTATAATTTTTCGCTAATTCTTTATTAAAAGTGTATACTCAATTTGATTTTAAATTATAAGTGACATCTACCAAAATTTGTAGAACTAAATTAAGCCAAGACAAATTTATACAATTTAATTATATAATTTTAAGGAATAAATACCTGCTATTCGACTATGTTTGCCTGGTATAAAATAAAATTTTAAAATTCAATTTTTAGTTTTTAATTGGAATTTTTTGATTTTTTCTTTTTGTTATTATTATTAAATGCTACGCTCCTAATTATCAATAAAAAAAGAAGTAGTTTCCTATTTTTTTAATGAAGTGGGGGGAGGGCTTCTCCTATTTTTTCTCTTTAGAAACTATTTTTTATTTGTTTAATAAGAATTTAAATTAAATATTTTTTCTCTATAAATAGTTTAGATTTAGTGTTGTTGGGGCTTAGTGTTGGGGTGGGGTCTGTAATTTAAATAAATTTGTTAAAAACAAATACATATATATAAATGGAAAATAAAAATTTGTTTTATTAAAGAAATATATTATTATATTAAAAAATATGTAATTTGTTCTTTTAATGTATTATAGTAAAGTCATGTAAAACTCCTAATTAATACCTCCTTCAATTGTTTAAAAAGGTCTAAGTCCTATAATTTTTGGCTAATTCTTTATTAAAAGTGTATACTCAATTTGATTTTAAATTATAAGTGACATCTACCAAAATTTGTAGAACTAAATTAAGCCAAGACAAATTTATACAATTTAATTATATAATTTTAAGGAATAAATACCTGCTATTCGACTATGTTTGCCTGGTATAAAATAAAATTTTAAAATTCAATTTTTAGTTTTTAATTGGAATTTTTTGATTTTTTCTTTTTGTTATTATTATTAAATGCTACGCTCCTAATTATCAATAAAAAAAGAAGTAGTTTCCTATTTTTTTAATGAAGTGGGGGGAGGGCTTCTCCTATTTTTTCTCTTTAGAAACTATTTTTTATTTGTTTAATAAGAATTTAAATTAAATATTACATAGTTTCTTATTTTAATTAAATATTTTTTCTCTATAAATAGTTTAGATTTAGTGTTGTTGGGGCTTAGTGTTGGGGTGGGGTCTGTAATTTAAATAAATTTGTTAAAAACAAATACATATAGATAAATGAAAAATAAAAATTTGTTTTATTAAAGAAATATTTAAATTATATTAAAAAATATGTAATTTGTTCTTTTAATGTATTGTAGTAAAGTCATGTAAAACTCCTAATTAATACCTCCTTCAATTGTTTAAAAAGGTCTAAGTCCTATAATTTTTGGCTAATTCTTTATTAAAAGTGTATACTCAATTTGATTTTAAATTATAAGTGACATCTACCAAAATTTGTAGAACTAAATTAAGCCAAGACAAATTTATACAATTTAATTATATAATTTTAAGGAATAAATACCTGCTATTCGACTATGTTTGCCTGGTATAAAATAAAATTTTAAAATTCAATTTTTAGTTTTTAATTGGAATTTTTTGATTTTTTCTTTTTGTTATTATTATTAAATGATACGCTCCTAATTATCAATAAAAAAATAAGTAGTTTCCTATTTCTTTAAAATTCTTTTAATAAAGAATTAGCCAAAAATTATAAAAAAATATTTGCTAATTCTTTATTAAAAGTGTATACTCAATTTGATTTTAAATTATAAGTGACATCTACCAAAATTTGTAGAACTAAATTAAGCCAAGACAAATTTATACAATTTAATTATATAATTTTAAGGAATAAATACCTGCTATTCGACTATGTTTGCCTGGTATAAAATAAAATTTTAAAATTCAATTTTTAGTTTTTAATTGGAATTTTTTGATTTTTTCTTTTTGTTATTATTATTTAATGCTACGCTCCTAATTATCAATAAAAAAAGAAGTAGTTTCCTATTTTTTTAATGAAGTGGGGGAGGGCTTCTCCTATTTTTTCTCTTTAGAAACTATTTTTTATTTGTTTAATAAGAATTTAAATTAAATATTACATAGTTTCTTATTTTAATTAAATATTTTTTCTCTATAAATAGTTTAGATTTAGTGTTGTTGGGGCTTAGTGTTGGGGTGGGGTCTGTAATTTAAATAAATTTGTTAAAAACAAATACATATATATAAATGGAAAATAAAAATTTGCTTTATTAAAGAAATATATTATTATATTAAAAAATATGTAATTTGTTCTTTTAATGTATTGTAGTAAAGTCATGTAAAACTCCTAATTAATACCTCCTTCAATTGTTTAAAAAGGTCTAAGTCCTATAATTTTTGGCTAATTCTTTATTACAAGTGTATACTCAATTTGATTTTAAATTATAAGTGACATCTACCTAAATTTGTAGAACTAAATTAAGCCAAGACAAATTTATACAATTTAATTATATAATTTTAAGGAATAAATACCTGCTATTCGACTATGTTTGCCTGGTATAAAATAAAATTTTAAAATTCAATTTTTAGTTTTTAATTGGAATTTTTTGATTTTTTCTTTTTGTTATTATTATTAAATGCTACGCTCCTAATTATCAATAAAAAAAGAAGTAGTTTCCTATTTTTTTAATGAAGTGGGGGGAGGGCTTCTCCTATTTTTTCTCTTTAGAAACTATTTTTTATTTGTTTAATAAGAATTTAAATTAAATATTTTTTCTCTATAAATAGTTTAGATTTAGTGTTGTTGGGGCTTAGTGTTGGGGTGGGGTCTGTAATTTAAATAAATTTGTTAAAAACAAATACATATATATAAATGGAAAATAAAAATTTGTTTTATTAAAGAAATATATTATTATATTAAAAAATATGTAATTTGTTCTTTTAATGTATTATAGTAAAGTCATGTAAAACTCCTAATTAATACCTCCTTCAATTGTTTAAAAAGGTCTAAGTCCTATAATTTTTGGCTAATTCTTTATTAAAAGTGTATACTCAATTTGATTTTAAATTATAAGTGACATCTACCAAAATTTGTAGAACTAAATTAAGCCAAGACAAATTTATACAATTTAATTATATAATTTTAAGGAATAAATACCTGCTATTCGACTATGTTTGCCTGGTATAAAATAAAATTTTAAAATTCAATTTTTAGTTTTTAATTGGAATTTTTTGATTTTTTCTTTTTGTTATTATTATTAAATGCTACGCTCCTAATTATCAATAAAAAAAGAAGTAGTTTCCTATTTTTTTAATGAAGTGGGGGGAGGGCTTCTCCTATTTTTTCTCTTTAGAAACTATTTTTTATTTGTTTAATAAGAATTTAAATTAAATATTACATAGTTTCTTATTTTAATTAAATATTTTTTCTCTATAAATAGTTTAGATTTAGTGTTGTTGGGGCTTAGTGTTGGGGTGGGGTCTGTAATTTAAATAAATTTGTTAAAAACAAATACATATAGATAAATGAAAAATAAAAATTTGTTTTATTAAAGAAATATTTAAATTATATTAAAAAATATGTAATTTGTTCTTTTAATGTATTGTAGTAAAGTCATGTAAAACTCCTAATTAATACCTCCTTCAATTGTTTAAAAAGGTCTAAGTCCTATAATTTTTGGCTAATTCTTTATTAAAAGTGTATACTCAATTTGATTTTAAATTATAAGTGACATCTACCAAAATTTGTAGAACTAAATTAAGCCAAGACAAATTTATACAATTTAATTATATAATTTTAAGGAATAAATACCTGCTATTCGACTATGTTTGCCTGGTATAAAATAAAATTTTAAAATTCAATTTTTAGTTTTTAATTGGAATTTTTTGATTTTTTCTTTTTGTTATTATTATTAAATGCTACGCTCCTAATTATCAATAAAAAAAGAAGTAGTTTCCTATTTTTTTAATGAAGTGGGGGGAGGGCTTCTCCTATTTTTTCTCTTTAGAAACTATTTTTTATTTGTTTAATAAGAATTTAAATTAAATATTTTTTCTCTATAAATAGTTTAGATTTAGTGTTGTTGGGGCTTAGTGTTGGGGTGGGGTCTGTAATTTAAATAAATTTGTTAAAAACAAATACATATAGATAAATGAAAAATAAAAATTTGTTTTATTAAAGAAATATTTAAAATATATTAAAAAATATGTAATTTGTTCTTTTAATGTATTATAGTAAAGTCATGTAAAACTCCTAATTAATACCTCCTTCAATTGTTTAAAAAGGTCTAAGTCCTATAATTTTTGGCTAATTCTTTATTAAAAGTGTATACTCAATTTGATTTTAAATTATAAGTGACATCTACCAAAATTTGTAGAACTAAATTAAGCCAAGACAAATTTATACAATTTAATTATATAATTTTAAGGAATAAATACCTGCTATTCGACTATGTTTGCCTGGTATAAAATAAAATTTTAAAATTCAATTTTTAGTTTTTAATTGGAATTTTTTGATTTTTTCTTTTTGTTATTATTATTAAATGCTACGCTCCTAATTATCAATAAAAAAATAAGTAGTTTCCTATTTCTTTAAAATTCTTTTAATAAAGAATTAGCCAAAAATTATAAAAAAATATTTGCTAATTCTTTATTAAAAGTGTATACTCAATTTGATTTTAAATTATAAGTGACATCTACCAAAATTTGTAGAACTAAATTAAGCCAAGACAAATTTATACAATTTAATTATATAATTTTAAGGAATAAATACCTGCTATTCGACTATGTTTGCCTGGTATAAAATAAAATTTTAAAATTCAATTTTTAGTTTTTAATTGGAATTTTTTGATTTTTTCTTTTTGTTATTATTATTTAATGCTACGCTCCTAATTATCAATAAAAAAAGAAGTAGTTTCCTATTTTTTTAATGAAGTGGGGGAGGGCTTCTCCTATTTTTTCTCTTTAGAAACTATTTTTTATTTGTTTAATAAGAATTTAAATTAAATATTACATAGTTTCTTATTTTAATTAAATATTTTTTCTCTATAAATAGTTTAGATTTAGTGTTGTTGGGGCTTAGTGTTGGGGTGGGGTCTGTAATTTAAATAAATTTGTTAAAAACAAATACATATATATAAATGGAAAATAAAAATTTGCTTTATTAAAGAAATATATTATTATATTAAAAAATATGTAATTTGTTCTTTTAATGTATTGTAGTAAAGTCATGTAAAACTCCTAATTAATACCTCCTTCAATTGTTTAAAAAGGTTTAAGTCCTATAATTTTTGGCTAATTCTTTATTAAAAGTGTATACTCAATTTGATTTTAAATTATAAGTGACATCTACCAAAATTTGTAGAACTAAATTAAGCCAAGACAAATTTATACAATTTAATTATATAATTTTAAGGAATAAATACCTGCTATTCGACTATGTTTGCCTGGTATAAAATAAAATTTTAAAATTCAATTTTTAGTTTTTAATTGGAATTTTTTGATTTTTTCTTTTTGTTATTATTATTAAATGCTACGCTCCTAATTATCAATAAAAAAAGAAGTAGTTTCCTATTTTTTTAATGAAGTGGGGGAGGGCTTCTCCTATTTTTTCTCTTTAGAAACTATTTTTTATTTGTTTAATAAGAATTTAAATTAAATATTACATAGTTTCTTATTTTAATTAAATATTTTTTCTCTATAAATAGTTTAGATTTAGTGTTGTTGGGGCTTAGTGTTGGGGTGGGGTCTGTAATTTAAATAAATTAGTTAAAAACAAATACATATATATAAATGGAAAATAAAAATTTGCTTTATTAAAGAAATATATTATTATATTAAAAAATATGTAATTTGTTCTTTTAATGTATTGTAGTAAAGTCATGTAAAACTCCTAATTAATACCTCCTTCAATTGTTTAAAAAGGTCTAAGTCCTTCTTTATTAAAAGTGTATACTCAATTTGATTTTAAATTATAAGTGACATCTACCAAAATTTGTAGAACTAAATTAAGCCAAGACAAATTTATACAATTTAATTATATAATTTTAAGGAATAAATACCTGCTATTCGACTATGTTTGCCTGGTATAAAATAAAATTTTAAAATTCAATTTTTAGTTTTTAATTGGAATTTTTTGATTTTTTCTTTTTGTTATTATTATTAAATGCTACGCTCCTAATTATCAATAAAAAAAGAAGTAGTTTCCTATTTTTTTAATGAAGTGGGGGAGGGCTTCTCCTATTTTTTCTCTTTAGAAACTATTTTTTATTTGTTTAATAAGAATTTAAATTAAATATTACATAGTTTCTTATTTTAATTAAATATTTTTTCTCTATAAATAGTTTAGATTTAGTGTTGTTGGGGCTTAGTGTTGGGGTGGGGTCTGTAATTTAAATAAATTTGTTAAAAACAAATACATATATATAAATGGAAAATAAAAATTTGTTTTATTAAAGAAATATATTATTATATTAAAAAATATGTAATTTGTTCTTTTAATGTATTGTAGTAAAGTCATGTAAAACTCCTAATTAATACCTCCTTCAATTGTTTAAAAAGGTCTAAGTACTATAATTTTTGGCTAATTCTTTATTAAAAGTGTATACTCAATTTGATTTTAAATTATAAGTGACATCTACCAAAATTTGTAGAACTAAATTAAGCCAAGACAAATTTATACAATTTAATTATATAATTTTAAGGAATAAATACCTGCTATTCGACTATGTTTGCCTGGTATAAAATAAAATTTTAAAATTCAATTTTTAGTTTTTAATTGGAATTTTTTGATTTTTTCTTTTTGTTATTATTATTAAATGCTACGCTCCTAATTATCAATAAAAAAAGAAGTAGTTTCCTATTTTCTTAATGAAGTGGGGGAGGGCTTCTCCTATTTTTTCTCTTTAGAAACTATTTTTTATTTGTTTAATAAGAATTTAAATTAAATATTACATAGTTTCTTATTTTAATTAAATATTTTTTCTCTATAAATAGTTTAGATTTAGTGTTGTTAGGGCTTAGTGTTGGGGTGGGGTCTGTAATTTAAATAAATTTGTTAAAAACAAATACATATATATAAATGGAAAATAAAAATTTGTATTATTAAAGAAATATATTATTATATTAAAAAATATGTAATTTGTTCTTTTAATGTATTGTAGTAAAGTCATGTAAAACTCCTAATTAATACCTCCTTCAATTGTTTAAAAAGGTCTAAGTCCTATAATTTTTGGCTAATTCTTTATTAAAAGTGTATACTCAATTTGATTTTAAATTATAAGTGACATCTACCAAAATTTGTAGAACTAAATTAAGCCAAGACAAATTTATACAATTTAATTATATAATTTTAAGGAATAAATACCTGCTATTCGACTATGTTTGCCTGGTATAAAATAAAATTTTAAAATTCAATTTTTAGTTTTTAATTGGAATTTTTTGATTTTTTCTTTTTGTTATTATTATTAAATGCTACGCTCCTAATTATCAATAAAAAAAGAAGTAGTTTCCTATTTTTTTAATGAAGTGGGGGAGGGCTTCTCCTATTTTTTCTCTTTAGAAACTATTTTTTATTTGTTTAATAAGAATTTAAATTAAATATTACATAGTTTCTTATTTTAATTAAATATTTTTTCTCTATAAATAGTTTAGATTTAGTGTTGTTGGGGCTTAGTGTTGGGGTGGGGTCTGTAATTTAAATAAATTTGTTTAAAACAAATACATATATATAAATGGAAAATAAAAATTTGTTTTATTAAAGAAATATATTATTATATTAAAAAATATGTAATTTGTTCTTTTAATGTATTGTAGTAAAGTCATGTAAAACTCCTAATTAATACCTCCTTCAATTGTTTAAAAAGGTCTAAGTCCCATAATTTTTGGCTAATTCTTTATTAAAAGTGTATACTCAATTTGATTTTAAATTATAAGTGACATCTACCAAAATTTGTAGAACTAAATTAAGCCAAGACAAATTTATACAATTTAATTATATAATTTTAAGGAATAAATACCTGCTATTCGACTATGTTTGCCTGGTATAAAATAAAATTTTAAAATTCAATTTTTAGTTTTTAATTGGAATTTTTTGATTTTTTCTTTTTGTTATTATTATTAAATGCTACGCTCCTAATTATCAATAAAAAAAGAAGTAGTTTCCTATTTTTTTAATGAAGTGGGGGAGGGCTTCTCCTATTTTTTCTCTTTAGAAACTATTTTTTATTTGTTTAATAAGAATTTAAATTAAATATTACATAGTTTCTTATTTTAATTAAATATTTTTTCTCTATAAATAGTTTAGATTTAGTGTTGTTGGGGCTTAGTGTTGGGGTGGGGTCTGTAATTTAAATAAATTTGTTAAAAACAAATACATATATATAAATGGAAAATAAAAATTTGTTTTATTAAAGAAATATATTATTATATTAAAAAATATGTAATTTGTTCTTTTAATGTATTGTAGTAAAGTCATGTAAAACTCCTAATTAATACCTCCTTCAATTGTTTAAAAAGGTCTAAGTCCTATAATTTTTGACTAATTCTTTATTAAAAGTGTATACTCAATTTGATTTTAAATTATAAGTGACATCTACCAAAATTTGTAGAACTAAATTAAGCCAAGACAAATTTATACAATTTAATTATATAATTTTAAGGAATAAATACCTGCTATTCGACTATGTTTGCCTGGTATAAAATAAAATTTTAAAATTCAATTTTTAGTTTTTAATTGGAATTTTTTGATTTTTTTCTTTTTGTTATTATTATTAAATGCAACGCTCCTAATTATCAAAAAAAAGAAGTAGTTTCCTATTTTTTTAATGAAGTGGGGGAGGGCTTCTCCTATTTTTTCTCTTTAGAAACTATTTTTTATTTGTTTAATAAGAATTTAAATTAAATATTACATAGTTTCTTATTTTAATTAAATATTTTTTCTCTATAAATAGTTTAGATTTAGTGTTGTTGGGGCTTAGTGTTGGGGTGGGGTCTGTAATTTAAATAAATTTGTTAAAAACAAATACATATATATAAATGGAAAATAAAAATTTGTTTTATTAAAGAATATATTATTATATTAAAAATATGTAATTTGTTCTTTTAATGTATTGTAGTAAAGTCATGTAAAACTCCTAATTAATACTTCCTTCAATTGTTTAAAAAGGTCTAAGTCCTATAATTTTTGGCTAATTCTTTATTAAAAGTGTATACTCAATTTGATTTTAAATTATAAGTGACATCTACCAAATTTGTAGAACTAAATTAAGCCAAGACAAATTTATACAATTTAATTATATAATTTTAAGGAATAAATACCTGCTATTCGACTATGTTTGCCTGGTATAAAATAAAATTTTAAATTCAATTTTTAGTTTTTAATTGGAATTTTTTGATTTTTTCTTTTTGTTATTATTATTAAATGCAACGCTCCTAATTATCAAAAAAAAAGAAGTAGTTTCCTATTTTTTTAATGAAGTGGGGGAGGGCTTCTCCTATTTTTTCTCTTTAGAAACTATTTTTTATTTGTTTAATAAGAATTTAAATTAAATATTACATAGTTTCTTATTTTAATTAAATATTTTTTCTCTATAAATAGTTTAGATTTAGTGTTGTTGGGGCTTAGTGTTGGGGTGGGGTCTGTAATTTAAATAAATTTGTTAAAAACAAATACATATATATAAATGGAAAATAAAAATTTGTTTTATTAAAGAAATATATTATTATATTAAAAAATATGTAATTTGTTCTTTTAATGTATTGTAGTAAAGTCATGTAAAACTCCTAATTAATACTTCCTTCAATTGTTTAAAAAGGTCTAAGTCCTATAATTTTTGGCTAATTCTTTATTAAAAGTGTATACTCAATTTGATTTTAAATTATAAGTGACATCTACCAAAATTTGTAGAACTAAATTAAGCCAAGACAAATTTATACAATTTAATTATATAATTTTAAGGAATAAATACCTGCTATTCGACTATGTTTGCCTGGTATAAAATAAAATTTTAAAATTCAATTTTTAGTTTTTAATTGGAATTTTTGATTTTTTCTTTTTGTTATTATTATTAAATGCAACGCTCCTAATTATCAAAAAAAAAGAAGTAGTTTCCTATTTTTTTAATGAAGTGGGGGAGGGCTTCTCCTATTTTTTCTCTTTAGAAACTATTTTTTATTTGTTTAATAAGAATTTAAATTAAATATTACATAGTTTCTTATTTTAATTAAATATTTTTTCTCTATAAATAGTTTAGATTTAGTGTTGTTGGGGCTTAGTGTTGGGGTGGGGTCTGTAATTTAAATAAATTTGTTAAAAACAAATACATATATATAAATGGAAAATAAAAATTTGTTTTATTAAAGAAATATATTATTATATTAAAAAATATGTAATTTGTTCTTTTAATGTATTGTAGTAAAGTCATGTAAAACTCCTAATTAATACTTCCTTCAATTGTTTAAAAAGGTCTAAGTCCTATAATTTTTGGCTAATTCTTTATTAAAAGTGTATACTCAATTTGATTTTAAATTATAAGTGACATCTACCAAAATTTGTAGAACTAAATTAAGCCAAGACAAATTTATACAATTTAATTATATAATTTTAAGGAATAAATACCTGCTATTCGACTATGTTTGCCTGGTATAAAATAAATTTTAAAATTCAATTTTTAGTTTTTAATTGGAATTTTTTGATTTTTTCTTTTTGTTATTATTATTAAATGCAACGCTCCTAATTATCAAAAAAAAAGAAGTAGTTTCCTATTTTTTTAATGAAGTGGGGGAGGGCTTCTCCTATTTTTTCTCTTTAGAAACTATTTTTTATTTGTTTAATAAGAATTTAAATTAAATATTACATAGTTTCTTATTTTAATTAAATATTTTTTCTCTATAAATAGTTTAGATTTAGTGTTGTTGGGGCTTAGTGTTGGGGTGGGGTCTGTAATTTAAATAAATTTGTTAAAAACAAATACATATATATAAATGGAAAATAAAAATTTGTTTTATTAAAGAAATATATTATTATATTAAAAAATATGTAATTTGTTCTTTTAATGTATTGTAGTAAAGTCATGTAAAACTCCTAATTAATACTTCCTTCAATTGTTTAAAAAGGTCTAAGTCCTATAATTTTTGGCTAATTCTTTATTAAAAGTGTATACTCAATTTGATTTTAAATTATAAGTGACATCTACCAAAATTTGTAGAACTAAATTAAGCCAAGACAAATTTATACAATTTAATTATATAATTTTAAGGAATAAATACCTGCTATTCGACTATGTTTGCCTGGTATAAAATAAAATTTTAAAATTCAATTTTTAGTTTTTAATTGGAATTTTTTGATTTTTTCTTTTTGTTATTATTATTAAATGCAACGCTCCTAATTATCAAAAAAAAAGAAGTAGTTTCCTATTTTTTTAATGAAGTGGGGGAGGGCTTCTCCTATTTTTTCTCTTTAGAAACTATTTTTTATTTGTTTAATAAGAATTTAAATTAAATATTACATAGTTTCTTATTTTAATTAAATATTTTTTCTCTATAAATAGTTTAGATTTAGTGTTGGGGTGGGGTCTGTAATTTAAATAAATTTGTTAAAAACAAATACATATATATAAATGGAAAATAAAAATTTGTTTTATTAAAGAAATATATTATTATATTAAAAAATATGTAATTTGTTCTTTTAATGTATTGTAGTAAAGTCATGTAAAACTCCTAATTAATACTTCCTTCAATTGTTTAAAAAGGTCTAAGTCCTATAATTTTTGGCTAATTCTTTATTAAAAGTGTATACTCAATTTGATTTTAAATTATAAGTGACATCTACCAAAATTTGTAGAACTAAATTAAGCCAAGACAAATTTATACAATTTAATTATATAATTTTAAGGAATAAATACCTGCTATTCGACTATGTTTGCCTGGTATAAAATAAAATTTTAAAATTCAATTTTTAGTTTTTAATTGGAATTTTTTGATTTTTTCTTTTTGTTGTTATTATTAAATGCTACGCTCCTAATTATCAATAAAAAAAGAAGTAGTTTCCTATTTTTTTAATGAAGTGGGGGAGGGCTTCTCCTATTTTTTCTCTTTAGAAACTATTTTTTATTTGTTTAATAAGAATTTAAATTAAATATTACATAGTTTCTTATTTTAATTAAATATTTTTTCTCTATAAATAGTTTAGATTTAGTGTTGTTGGGGCTTAGTGTTGGGGTGGGGTCTGTAATTTAAATAAATTTGTTAAAAACAAATACATATATATAAATGGAAAATAAAAATTTGTTTTATTAAAGAAATATATTATTATATTAAAAAATATGTAATTTGTTCTTTTAATGTATTGTAGTAAAGTCATGTAAAACTCCTAATTAATACCTCCTTCAATTGTTTAAAAAGGTCTAAGTCCTATAATTTTTGGCTAATTCTTTATTAAAAGTGTATACTCAATTTGATTTTAAATTATAAGTGACATCTACCAAAATTTGTAGAACTAAATTAAGCCAAGACAAATTTATACAATTTAATTATATAATTTTAAGGAATAAATACCTGCTATTCGACTATGTTTGCCTGGTATAAAATAAAATTTTAAAATTCAATTTTTAGTTTTTAATTGGAATTTTTTGATTTTTTCTTTTTGTTATTATTATTAAATGCTACGCTCCTAATTATCAATAAAAAAAGAAGTAGTTTCCTATTTTTTTAATGAAGTGGGGGAGGGCTTCTCCTATTTTTTCTCTTTAGAAACTATTTTTTATTTGTTTAATAAGAATTTAAATTAAATATTACATAGTTTCTTATTTTAATTAAATATTTTTTCTCTATAAATAGTTTAGATTTAGTGTTGTTGGGGCTTAGTGTTGGGGTGGGGTCTGTAATTTAAATAAATTTGTTAAAAACAAATACATATATATAAATGGAAAATAAAAATTTGTTTTATTAAAGAAATATATTATTATATTAAAAAATATGTAATTTGTTCTTTTAATGTATTGTAGTAAAGTCATGTAAAACTCTTAATTAATACCTCCTTCAATTGTTTAAAAAGGTCTAAGTCCTATAATTTTTGGCTAATTCTTTATTAAAAGTGTATACTCAATTTGATTTTAAATTATAAGTGACATCTACCAAAATTTGTAGAACTAAATTAAGCCAAGACAAATTTATACAATTTAATTATATAATTTTAAGGAATAAATACCTGCTATTCGACTATGTTTGCCTGGTATAAAATAAAATTTTAAAATTCAATTTTTAGTTTTTAATTGGAATTTTTTGATTTTTTCTTTTTGTTGTTATTATTAAATGCTACGCTCCTAATTATCAATAAAAAAAGAAGTAGTTTCCTATTTTTTTAATGAAGTGGGGGAGGGCTTCTCCTATTTTTTCTCTTTAGAAACTATTTTTTATTTGTTTAATAAGAATTTAAATTAAATATTACATAGTTTCTTATTTTAATTAAATATTTTTTCTCTATAAATAGTTTAGATTTAGTGTTGTTGGGGCTTAGTGTTGGGGTGGGGTCTGTAATTTAAATAAATTTGTTAAAAACAAATACATATATATAAATGGAAAATAAAAATTTGTTTTATTAAAGAAATATATTATTATATTAAAAAATATGTAATTTGTTCTTTTAATGTATTGTAGTAAAGTCATGTAAAACTCCTAATTAATACCTCCTTCAATTGTTTAAAAAGGTCTAAGTCCTATAATTTTTGGCTAATTCTTTATTAAAAGTGTATACTCAATTTGATTTTAAATTATAAGTGACATCTACCAAAATTTGTAGAACTAAATTAAGCCAAGACAAATTTATACAATTTAATTATATAATTTTAAGGAATAAATACCTGCTATTCGACTATGTTTGCCTGGTATAAAATAAAATTTTAAAATTCAATTTTTAGTTTTTAATTGGAATTTTTTGATTTTTTCTTTTTGTTATTATTATTAAATGCTACGCTCCTAATTATCAATAAAAAAAGAAGTAGTTTCCTATTTTTTTAATGAAGTGGGGGAGGGCTTCTCCTATTTTTTCTCTTTAGAAACTATTTTTTATTTGTTTAATAAGAATTTAAATTAAATATTACATAGTTTCTTATTTTAATTAAATATTTTTTCTCTATAAATAGTTTAGATTTAGTGTTGGGGTGGGGTCTGTAATTTAAATAAATTTGTTAAAAACAAATACATATATATAAATGGAAAATAAAAATTTGTTTTATTAAAGAAATATATTATTATATTAAAAAATATGTAATTTGTTCTTTTAATGTATTGTAGTAAAGTCATGTAAAACTCCTAATTAATACCTCCTTCAATTGTTTAAAAAGGTCTAAGTCCTATAATTTTTGGCTAATTCTTTATTAAAAGTGTATACTCAATTTGATTTTAAATTATAAGTGACATCTACCAAAATTTGTAGAACTAAATTAAGCCAAGACAAATTTATACAATTTAATTATATAATTTTAAGGAATAAATACCTGCTATTCGACTATGTTTGCCTGGTATAAAATAAAATTTTAAAATTCAATTTTTAGTTTTTAATTGGAATTTTTTGATTTTTTCTTTTTGTTATTATTATTAAATGCTACGCTCCTAATTATCAATAAAAAAAGAAGTAGTTTCCTATTTTTTTAATGAAGTGGGGGAGGGCTTCTCCTATTTTTTCTCTTTAGAAACTATTTTTTATTTGTTTAATAAGAATTTAAATTAAATATTACATAGTTTCTTATTTTAATTAAATATTTTTTCTCTATAAATAGTTTAGATTTAGTGTTGTTGGGGCTTAGTGTTGGGGTGGGGTCTGTAATTTAAATAAATTTGTTAAAAACAAATACATATATATAAATGGAAAATAAAAATTTGTTTTATTAAAGAAATATATTATTATATTAAAAAATATGTAATTTGTTCTTTTAATGTATTGTAGTAAAGTCATGTAAAACTCTTAATTAATACCTCCTTCAATTGTTTAAAAAGGTCTAAGTCCTATAATTTTTGGCTAATTCTTTATTAAAAGTGTATACTCAATTTGATTTTAAATTATAAGTGACATCTACCAAAATTTGTAGAACTAAATTAAGCCAAGACAAATTTATATAATTTTAAGGAATAAATACCTGCTATTCGACTATGTTTGCCTGGTATAAAATAAAATTTTAAAATTCAATTTTTAGTTTTTAATTGGAATTTTTTGATTTTTTCTTTTTGTTATTATTATTAAATGCTACGCTCCTAATTATCAATAAAAAAAGAAGTAGTTTCCTATTTTTTTAATGAAGTGGGGGAGGGCTTCTCCTATTTTTTCTCTTTAGAAACTATTTTTTATTTGTTTAATAAGAATTTAAATTAAATATTACATAGTTTCTTATTTTAATTAAATATTTTTTCTCTATAAATAGTTTAGATTTAGTGTTGTTGGGGCTTAGTGTTGGGGTGGGGTCTGTAATTTAAATAAATTTGTTAAAAACAAATACATATATATAAATGGAAAATAAAAATTTGTTTTATTAAAGAAATATATTATTATATTAAAAAATATGTAATTTGTTCTTTTAATGTATTGTAGTAAAGTCATGTAAAACTCTTAATTAATACCTCCTTCAATTGTTTAAAAAGGTCTAAGTCCTATAATTTTTGGCTAATTCTTTATTAAAAGTGTATACTCAATTTGATTTTAAATTATAAGTGACATCTACCAAAATTTGTAGAACTAAATTAAGCCAAGACAAATTTATACAATTTAATTATATAATTTTAAGGAATAAATACCTGCTATTCGACTATGTTTGCCTGGTATAAAATAAAATTTTAAAATTCAATTTTTAGTTTTTAATTGGAATTTTTTGATTTTTTCTTTTTGTTATTATTATTAAATGCTACGCTCCTAATTATCAATAAAAAAAGAAGTAGTTTCCTATTTTTTTAATGAAGTGGGGGAGGGCTTCTCCTATTTTTTCTCTTTAGAAACTATTTTTTATTTGTTTAATAAGAATTTAAATTAAATATTACATAGTTTCTTATTTTAATTAAATATTTTTTCTCTATAAATAGTTTAGATTTAGTGTTGGGGTGGGGTCTGTAATTTAAATAAATTTGTTAAAAACAAATACATATATATAAATGGAAAATAAAAATTTGTTTTATTAAAGAAATATATTATTATATTAAAAAATATGTAATTTGTTCTTTTAATGTATTGTAGTAAAGTCATGTAAAACTCCTAATTAATACCTCCTTCAATTGTTTAAAAAGGTCTAAGTCCTATAATTTTTGGCTAATTCTTTATTAAAAGTGTATACTCAATTTGATTTTAAATTATAAGTGACATCTACCAAAATTTGTAGAACTAAATTAAGCCAAGACAAATTTATACAATTTAATTATATAATTTTAAGGAATAAATACCTGCTATTCGACTATGTTTGCCTGGTATAAAATAAAATTTTAAAATTCAATTTTTAGTTTTTAATTGGAATTTTTTGATTTTTTCTTTTTGTTATTATTATTAAATGCTACGCTCCTAATTATCAATAAAAAAAGAAGTAGTTTCCTATTTTTTTAATGAAGTGGGGGAGGGCTTCTCCTATTTTTTCTCTTTAGAAACTATTTTTTATTTGTTTAATAAGAATTTAAATTAAATATTACATAGTTTCTTATTTTAATTAAATATTTTTTCTCTATAAATAGTTTAGATTTAGTGTTGTTGGGGCTTAGTGTTGGGGTGGGGTCTGTAATTTAAATAAATTTGTTAAAAACAAATACATATATATAAATGGAAAATAAAAATTTGTTTTATTAAAGAAATATATTATTATATTAAAAAATATGTAATTTGTTCTTTTAATGTATTGTAGTAAAGTCATGTAAAACTCTTAATTAATACCTCCTTCAATTGTTTAAAAAGGTCTAAGTCCTATAATTTTTGGCTAATTCTTTATTAAAAGTGTATACTCAATTTGATTTTAAATTATAAGTGACATCTACCAAAATTTGTAGAACTAAATTAAGCCAAGACAAATTTATACAATTTAATTATATAATTTTAAGGAATAAATACCTGCTATTCGACTATGTTTGCCTGGTATAAAATAAAATTTTAAAATTCAATTTTTAGTTTTTAATTGGAATTTTTTGATTTTTTCTTTTTGTTATTATTATTAAATGCTACGCTCCTAATTATCAATAAAAAAAGAAGTAGTTTCCTATTTTTTTAATGAAGTGGGGGAGGGCTTCTCCTATTTTTTCTCTTTAGAAACTATTTTTTATTTGTTTAATAAGAATTTAAATTAAATATTACATAGTTTCTTATTTTAATTAAATATTTTTTCTCTATAAATAGTTTAGATTTAGTGTTGGGGTGGGGTCTGTAATTTAAATAAATTTGTTAAAAACAAATACATATATATAAATGGAAAATAAAAATTTGTTTTATTAAAGAAATATATTATTATATTAAAAAATATGTAATTTGTTCTTTTAATGTATTGTAGTAAAGTCATGTAAAACTCCTAATTAATACCTCCTTCAATTGTTTAAAAAGGTCTAAGTCCTATAATTTTTGGCTAATTCTTTATTAAAAGTGTATACTCAATTTGATTTTAAATTATAAGTGACATCTACCAAAATTTGTAGAACTAAATTAAGCCAAGACAAATTTATACAATTTAATTATATAATTTTAAGGAATAAATACCTGCTATTCGACTATGTTTGCCTGGTATAAAATAAAATTTTAAAATTCAATTTTTAGTTTTTAATTGGAATTTTTTGATTTTTTCTTTTTGTTATTATTATTAAATGCTACGCTCCTAATTATCAATAAAAAAAGAAGTAGTTTCCTATTTTTTTAATGAAGTGGGGGAGGGCTTCTCCTATTTTTTCTCTTTAGAAACTATTTTTTATTTGTTTAATAAGAATTTAAATTAAATATTACATAGTTTCTTATTTTAATTAAATATTTTTTCTCTATAAATAGTTTAGATTTAGTGTTGTTGGGGCTTAGTGTTGGGGTGGGGTCTGTAATTTAAATAAATTTGTTAAAAACAAATACATATATATAAATGGAAAATAAAAATTTGTTTTATTAAAGAAATATATTATTATATTAAAAAATATGTAATTTGTTCTTTTAATGTATTGTAGTAAAGTCATGTAAAACTCCTAATTAATACCTCCTTCAATTGTTTAAAAAGGTCTAAGTCCTATAATTTTTGGCTAATTCTTTATTAAAAGTGTATACTCAATTTGATTTTAAATTATAAGTGACATCTACCAAAATTTGTAGAACTAAATTAAGCCAAGACAAATTTATACAATTTAATTATATAATTTTAAGGAATAAATACCTGCTATTCGACTATGTTTGCCTGGTATAAAAAAAAATTTTAAAATTAAATTTTTAGGTTTTAATTGGAATTTTTTGATTTTTTCTTTTTGTTATTATTATTAAATGCTACGCTCCTAATTATCAATAAAAAAAGAAGTAGTTTCCTATTTTTTTAATGAAGTGGGGGAGGGCTTCTCCTATTTTTTCTCTTTAGAAACTATTTTTTATTTGTTTAATAAGAATTTAAATTAAATATTACATAGTTTCTTATTTTAATTAAATATTTTTTCTCTATAAATAGTTTAGATTTAGTGTTGGGGTGGGGTCTGTAATTTAAATAAATTTGTTAAAAACAAATACATATATATAAATGGAAAATAAAAATTTGTTTTATTAAAGAAATATATTATTATATTAAAAAATATGTAATTTGTTCTTTTAATGTATTGTAGTAAAGTCATGTAAAACTCCTAATTAATACCTCCTTCAATTGTTTAAAAAGGTCTAAGTCCTATAATTTTTGGCTAATTCTTTATTAAAAGTGTATACTCAATTTGATTTTAAATTATAAGTGACATCTACCAAAATTTGTAGAACTAAATTAAGCCAAGACAAATTTATACAATTTAATTATATAATTTTAAGGAATAAATACCTGCTATTCGACTATGTTTGCCTGGTATAAAATAAAATTTTAAAATTCAATTTTTAGTTTTTAATTGGAATTTTTTGATTTTTTCTTTTTGTTATTATTATTAAATGCTACGCTCCTAATTATCAATAAAAAAAGAAGTAGTTTCCTATTTTTTTAATGAAGTGGGGGAGGGCTTCTCCTATTTTTTCTCTTTAGAAACTATTTTTTATTTGTTTAATAAGAATTTAAATTAAATATTACATAGTTTCTTATTTTAATTAAATATTTTTTCTCTATAAATAGTTTAGATTTAGTGTTGTTGGGGCTTAGTGTTGGGGTGGGGTCTGTAATTTAAATAAATTTGTTAAAAACAAATACATATATATAAATGGAAAATAAAAATTTGTTTTATTAAAGAAATATATTATTATATTAAAAAATATGTAATTTGTTCTTTTAATGTATTGTAGTAAAGTCATGTAAAACTCCTAATTAATACCTCCTTCAATTGTTTAAAAAGGTCTAAGTCCTATAATTTTTGGCTAATTCTTTATTAAAAGTGTATACTCAATTTGATTTTAAATTATAAGTGACATCTACCAAAATTTGTAGAACTAAATTAAGCCAAGACAAATTTATACAATTTAATTATATAATTTTAAGGAATAAATACCTGCTATTCGACTATGTTTGCCTGGTATAAAATAAAATTTTAAAATTCAATTTTTAGTTTTTAATTGGAATTTTTTGATTTTTTCTTTTTGTTATTATTATTAAATGCTACGCTCCTAATTATCAATAAAAAAAGAAGTAGTTTCCTATTTTTTTAATGAAGTGGGGGAGGGCTTCTCCTATTTTTTCTCTTTAGAAACTATTTTTTATTTGTTTAATAAGAATTTAAATTAAATATTACATAGTTTCTTATTTTAATTAAATATTTTTTCTCTATAAATAGTTTAGATTTAGTGTTGTTGGGGCTTAGTGTTGGGGTGGGGTCTGTAATTTAAATAAATTTGTTAAAAACAAATACATATATATAAATGGAAAATAAAAATTTGTTTTATTAAAGAAATATATTATTATATTAAAAAATATGTAATTTGTTCTTTTAATGTATTGTAGTAAAGTCATGTAAAACTCCTAATTAATACCTCCTTCAATTGTTTAAAAAGGTCTAAGTCCTATAATTTTTGGCTAATTCTTTATTAAAAGTGTATACTCAATTTGATTTTAAATTATAAGTGACATCTACCAAAATTTGTAGAACTAAATTAAGCCAAGACAAATTTATACAATTTAATTATATAATTTTAAGGAATAAATACCTGCTATTCGACTATGTTTGCCTGGTATAAAAAAAAATTTTAAAATTAAATTTTTAGGTTTTAATTGGAATTTTTTGATTTTTTCTTTTTGTTATTATTATTAAATGCTACGCTCCTAATTATCAATAAAAAAAGAAGTAGTTTCCTATTTTTTTAATGAAGTGGGGGAGGGCTTCTCCTATTTTTTCTCTTTAGAAACTATTTTTTATTTGTTTAATAAGAATTTAAATTAAATATTACATAGTTTCTTATTTTAATTAAATATTTTTTCTCTATAAATAGTTTAGATTTAGTGTTGTTGGGGCTTAGTGTTGGGGTGGGGTCTGTAATTTAAATAAATTTGTTAAAAACAAATACATATATATATATGGAAAATAAAAATTTGTTTTATTAAAGAAATATATTATTATATTAAAAAATATGTAATTTGTTCTTTTAATGTATTGTAGTAAAGTCATGTAAAACTCCTAATTAATACCTCCTTCAATTGTTTAAAAAGGTCTAAGTCCTATAATTTTTGGCTAATTCTTTATTAAAAGTGTATACTCAATTTGATTTTAAATTATAAGTGACATCTACCAAAATTTGTAGAACTAAATTAAGCCAAGACAAATTTATACAATTTAATTATATAATTTTAAGGAATAAATACCTGCTATTCGACTATGTTTGCCTGGTATAAAATAAAATTTTAAAATTAAATTTTTAGGTTTTAATTGGAATTTTTTGATTTTTTCTTTTTGTTATTATTATTAAATGCTACGCTCCTAATTATCAATAAAAAAAGAAGTAGTTTCCTATTTTTTTAATGAAGTGGGGGAGGGCTTCTCCTATTTTTTCTCTTTAGAAACTATTTTTTATTTGTTTAATAAGAATTTAAATTAAATATTACATAGTTTCTTATTTTAATTAAATATTTTTTCTCTATAAATAGTTTAGATTTAGTGTTGTTGGGGCTTAGTGTTGGGGTGGGGTCTGTAATTTAAATAAATTTGTTAAAAACAAATACATATATATATATGGAAAATAAAAATTTGTTTTATTAAAGAAATATATTATTATATTAAAAAATATGTAATTTGTTCTTTTAATGTATTGTAGTAAAGTTATGTAAAACTCCTAATTAATACCTCCTTCAATTGTTTAAAAAGGTCTAAGTCCTATAATTTTTGGCTAATTCTTTATTAAAAGTGTATACTCAATTTGATTTTAAATTATAAGTGACATCTACCAAAATTTGTAGAACTAAATTAAGCCAAGACAAATTTATACAATTTAATTATATAATTTTAAGGAATAAATACCTGCTATTCGACTATGTTTGCCTGGTATAAAATAAAATTTTAAAATTCAATTTTTAGTTTTTAATTGGAATTTTTTGATTTTTTCTTTTTGTTATTATTATTAAATGCTACGCTCCTAATTATCAATAAAAAAAGAAGTAGTTTCCTATTTTTTTAATGAAGTGGGGGAGGGCTTCTCCTATTTTTTCTCTTTAGAAACTATTTTTTATTTGTTTAATAAGAATTTAAATTAAATATTACATAGTTTCTTATTTTAATTAAATATTTTTTCTCTATAAATAGTTTAGATTTAGTGTTGTTGGGGCTTAGTGTTGGGGTGGGGTCTGTAATTTAAATAAATTTGTTAAAAACAAATACATATATATAAATGGAAAATAAAAATTTGTTTTATTAAATAAATATATTATTATATTAAAAAATATGTAATTTGTTCTTTTAATGTATTGTAGTAAAGTCATGTAAAACTCCTAATTAATACCTCCTTCAATTGTTTAAAAAGGTCTAAGTCCTATAATTTTTGGCTAATTCTTTATTAAAAGTGTATACTCAATTTGATTTTAAATTATAAGTGACATCTACCAAAATTTGTAGAACTAAATTAAGCCAAGACAAATTTATACAATTTAATTATATAATTTTAAGGAATAAATACCTGCTATTCGACTATGTTTGCCTGGTATAAAATAAAATTTTAAAATTCAATTTTTAGTTTTTAATTGGAATTTTTTGATTTTTTCTTTTTGTTATTATTATTAAATGCTACGCTCCTAATTATCAATAAAAAAAGAAGTAGTTTCCTATTTTTTTAATGAAGTGGGGGAGGGCTTCTCCTATTTTTTCTCTTTAGAAACTATTTTTTATTTGTTTAATAAGAATTTAAATTAAATATTACATAGTTTCTTATTTTAATTAAATATTTTTTCTCTATAAATAGTTTAGATTTAGTGTTGTTGGGGCTTAGTGTTGGGGTGGGGTCTGTAATTTAAATAAATTTGTTAAAAACAAATACATATATATAAATGGAAAATAAAAATTTGTTTTATTAAAGAAATATATTATTATATTAAAAAATATGTAATTTGTTCTTTTAATGTATTGTAGTAAAGTCATGTAAAACTCCTAATTAATACCTCCTTCAATTGTTTAAAAAGGTCTAAGTCCTATAATTTTTGGCTAATTCTTTATTAAAAGTGTATACTCAATTTGATTTTAAATTATAAGTGACATCTACCAAAATTTGTAGAACTAAATTAAGCCAAGACAAATTTATACAATTTAATTATATAATTTTAAGGAATAAATACCTGCTATTCGACTATGTTTGCCTGGTATAAAATAAAATTTTAAAATTCAATTTTTAGTTTTTAATTGGAATTTTTTGATTTTTTCTTTTTGTTATTATTATTAAATGCTACGCTCCTAATTATCAATAAAAAAAGAAGTAGTTTCCTATTTTTTTAATGAAGTGGGGGAGGGCTTCTCCTATTTTTTCTCTTTAGAAACTATTTTTTATTTGTTTAATAAGAATTTAAATTAAATATTACATAGTTTCTTATTTTAATTAAATATTTTTTCTCTATAAATAGTTTAGATTTAGTGTTGGGGTGGGGTCTGTAATTTAAATAAATTTGTTAAAAACAAATACATATATATAAATGGAAAATAAAAATTTGTTTTATTAAAGAAATATATTATTATATTAAAAAATATGTAATTTGTTCTTTTAATGTATTGTAGTAAAGTCATGTAAAACTCCTAATTAATACCTCCTTCAATTGTTTAAAAAGGTCTAAGTCCTATAATTTTTGGCTAATTCTTTATTAAAAGTGTATACTCAATTTGATTTTAAATTATAAGTGACATCTACCAAAATTTGTAGAACTAAATTAAGCCAAGACAAATTTATACAATTTAATTATATAATTTTAAGGAATAAATACCTGCTATTCGACTATGTTTGCCTGGTATAAAATAAAATTTTAAAATTCAATTTTTAGTTTTTAATTGGAATTTTTTGATTTTTTCTTTTTGTTATTATTATTAAATGCTACGCTCCTAATTATCAATAAAAAAAGAAGTAGTTTCCTATTTTTTTAATGAAGTGGGGGAGGGCTTCTCCTATTTTTTCTCTTTAGAAACTATTTTTTATTTGTTTAATAAGAATTTAAATTAAATATTACATAGTTTCTTATTTTAATTAAATATTTTTTCTCTATAAATAGTTTAGATTTAGTGTTGGGGTGGGGTCTGTAATTTAAATAAATTTGTTAAAAACAAATACATATATATAAATGGAAAATAAAAATTTGTTTTATTAAAGAAATATATTATTATATTAAAAAATATGTAATTTGTTCTTTTAATGTATTGTAGTAAAGTCATGTAAAACTCCTAATTAATACCTCCTTCAATTGTTTAAAAAGGTCTAAGTCCTATAATTTTTGGCTAATTCTTTATTAAAAGTGTATACTCAATTTGATTTTAAATTATAAGTGACATCTACCAAAATTTGTAGAACTAAATTAAGCCAAGACAAATTTATACAATTTAATTATATAATTTTAAGGAATAAATACCTGCTATTCGACTATGTTTGCCTGGTATAAAATAAAATTTTAAAATTCAATTTTTAGTTTTTAATTGGAATTTTTTGATTTTTTCTTTTTGTTATTATTATTAAATGCTACGCTCCTAATTATCAATAAAAAAAGAAGTAGTTTCCTATTTTTTTAATGAAGTGGGGGAGGGCTTCTCCTATTTTTTCTCTTTAGAAACTATTTTTTATTTGTTTAATAAGAATTTAAATTAAATATTACATAGTTTCTTATTTTAATTAAATATTTTTTCTCTATAAATAGTTTAGATTTAGTGTTGTTGGGGCTTAGTGTTGGGGTGGGGTCTGTAATTTAAATAAATTTGTTAAAAACAAATACATATATATAAATGGAAAATAAAAATTTGTTTTATTAAAGAAATATATTATTATATTAAAAAATATGTAATTTGTTCTTTTAATGTATTGTAGTAAAGTCATGTAAAACTCTTAATTAATACCTCCTTCAATTGTTTAAAAAGGTCTAAGTCCTATAATTTTTGGCTAATTCTTTATTAAAAGTGTATACTCAATTTGATTTTAAATTATAAGTGACATCTACCAAAATTTGTAGAACTAAATTAAGCCAAGACAAATTTATACAATTTAATTATATAATTTTAAGGAATAAATACCTGCTATTCGACTATGTTTGCCTGGTATAAAATAAAATTTTAAAATTCTATTTTTAGTTTTTAATTGGAATTTTTAGATTTTTTCTTTTTGTTATTATTATTAAATGCTACGCGCCTAATTATCAATAAAAAAAGAAGTAGTTTCCTATTTTTTTAATGAAGTGGGGGAGGGCTTCTCCTATTTTTTCTCTTTAGAAACTATTTTTTATTTGTTCAATAAGAATTTAAATTAAATATTACATAGTTTCTTATTTTAATTAAATATTTTTTCTCTATAAATAGTTTAGATTTAGTGTTGGGGTGGGGTCTGTAATTTAAATAAATTTGTTAAAAACAAATACATATATATAAATGGAAAATAAAAATTTGTTTTATTAAAGAAATATATTATTATATTAAAAAATATGTAATTTGTTCTTTTAATGTATTGTAGTAAAGTCATGTAAAACTCCTAATTAATACCTCCTTCAATTGTTTAAAAAGGTCTAAGTCCTATAATTTTTGGCTAATTCTTTATTAAAAGTGTATACTCAATTTGATTTTAAATTATAAGTGACATCTACCAAAATTTGTAGAACTAAATTAAGCCAAGACAAATTTATACAATTTAATTATATAATTTTAAGGAATAAATACCTGCTATTCGACTATGTTTGCCTGGTATAAAATAAAATTTTAAAATTCAATTTTTAGTTTTTAATTGGAATTTTTTGATTTTTTCTTTTTGTTATTATTATTAAATGCTACGCTCCTAATTATCAATAAAAAAAGAAGTAGTTTCCTATTTTTTTAATGAAGTGGGGGAGGGCTTCTCCTATTTTTTCTCTTTAGAAACTATTTTTTATTTGTTTAATAAGAATTTAAATTAAATATTACATAGTTTCTTATTTTAATTAAATATTTTTTCTCTATAAATAGTTTAGATTTAGTGTTGTTGGGGCTTAGTGTTGGGGTGGGGTCTGTAATTTAAATAAATTTGTTAAAAACAAATACATATATATAAATGGAAAATAAAAATTTGTTTTATTAAAGAAATATATTATTATATTAAAAAATATGTAATTTGTTCTTTTAATGTATTGTAGTAAAGTCATGTAAAACTCCTAATTAATACCTCCTTCAATTGTTTAAAAAGGTCTAAGTCCTATAATTTTTGGCTAATTCTTTATTAAAAGTGTATACTCAATTTGATTTTAAATTATAAGTGACATCTACCAAAATTTGTAGAACTAAATTAAGCCAAGACAAATTTATACAATTTAATTATATAATTTTAAGGAATAAATACCTGCTATTCGACTATGTTTGCCTGGTATAAAATAAAATTTTAAAATTCAATTTTTAGTTTTTAATTGGAATTTTTTGATTTTTTCTTTTTGTTATTATTATTAAATGCTACGCTCCTAATTATCAATAAAAAAAGAAGTAGTTTCCTATTTTTTTAATGAAGTGGGGGAGGGCTTCTCCTATTTTTTCTCTTTAGAAACTATTTTTTATTTGTTTAATAAGAATTTAAATTAAATATTACATAGTTTCTTATTTTAATTAAATATTTTTTCTCTATAAATAGTTTAGATTTAGTGTTGTTGGGGCTTAGTGTTGGGGTGGGGTCTGTAATTTAAATAAATTTGTTAAAAACAAATACATATATATATATATGGAAAATAAAAATTTGTTTTATTAAAGAAATATATTATTATATTAAAACATATGTAATTTGTTCTTTTAATGTATTGTAGTAAAGTCATGTAAAACTCCTAATTAATACCTCCTTCAATTGTTTAAAAAGGTCTAAGTCCTATAATTTTTGGCTAATTCTTTATTAAAAGTGTATACTCAATTTGATTTTAAATTATAAGTGACATCTACCAAAATTTGTAGAACTAAATTAAGCCAAGACAAATTTATACAATTTAATTATATAATTTTAAGGAATAAATACCTGCTATTCGACTATGTTTGCCTGGTATAAAATAAAATTTTAAAATTCAATTTTTAGTTTTTAATTGGAATTTTTTGATTTTTTCTTTTTGTTATTATTATTAAATGCTACGCTCCTAATTATCAATAAAAAAAGAAGTAGTTTCCTATTTTTTTAATGAAGTGGGGGAGGGCTTCTCCTATTTTTTCTCTTTAGAAACTATTTTTTATTTGTTTAATAAGAATTTAAATTAAATATTACATAGTTTCTTATTTTAATTAAATATTTTTTCTCTATAAATAGTTTAGATTTAGTGTTGTTGGGGCTTAGTGTTGGGGTGGGGTCTGTAATTTAAATAAATTTGTTAAAAACAAATACATATAATATATAAATGGAAAATAAAAATTTTCTATCTATAAATAGTTTAGATTTAGTGTTGTTGGGGCTTAGTGTTGGGGTGGGGTCTGTAATTTAAATAAATTTGTTAAAAACAAATACATATATATAAATGGAAAATAAAAATTTGTTTTATTAAAGAAATATATTATTATATTAAAAAATATGTAATTTGTTCTTTTAATGTATTGTAGTAAAGTCATGTAAAACTCTTAATTAATACCTCCTTCAATTGTTTAAAAAGGTCTAAGTCCTATAATTTTTGGCTAATTCTTTATTAAAAGTGTATACTCAATTTGATTTTAAATTATAAGTGACATCTACCAAAATTTGTAGAACTAAATTAAGCCAAGACAAATTTATACAATTTAATTATATAATTTTAAGGAATAAATACCTGCTATTCGACTATGTTTGCCTGGTATAAAATAAAATTTTAAAATTCTATTTTTAGTTTTTAATTGGAATTTTTAGATTTTTTCTTTTTGTTATTATTATTAAATGCTACGCTCCTAATTATCAATAAAAAAAGAAGTAGTTTCCTATTTTTTTAATGAAGTGGGGGAGGGCTTCTCCTATTTTTTCTCTTTAGAAACTATTTTTTATTTGTTCAATAAGAATTTAAATTAAATATTACATAGTTTCTTATTTTAATTAAATATTTTTTCTCTATGAATAGTTTAGATTTAGTGTTGGGGTGGGGTCTGTAATTTAAATAAATTTGTCAAAAACAAATACATATATATAAATGGAAAATAAAAATTTGTTTTATTAAAGAAATATATTATTATATTAAAAAATATGTAATTTGTTCTTTTAATGTATTGTAGTAAAGTCATGTAAAACTCCTAATTAATACCTCCTTCAATTGTTTAAAAAGGTCTAAGTCCTATAATTTTTGGCTAATTCTTTATTAAAAGTGTATACTCAATTTGATTTTAAATTATAAGTGACATCTACCAAAATTTGTAGAACTAAATTAAGCCAAGACAAATTTATACAATTTAATTATATAATTTTAAGGAATAAATACCTGCTATTCGACTATGTTTGCCTGGTATAAAATAAAATTTTAAAATTCAATTTTTAGTTTTTAATTGGAATTTTTTGATTTTTTCTTTTTGTTATTATTATTAAATGCTACGCTCCTAATTATCAATAAAAAAAGAAGTAGTTTCCTATTTTTTTAATGAAGTGGGGGAGGGCTTCTCCTATTTTTTCTCTTTAGAAACTATTTTTTATTTGTTTAATAAGAATTTAAATTAAATATTACATAGTTTCTTATTTTAATTAAATATTTTTTCTCTATAAATAGTTTAGATTTAGTGTTGGGGTGGGGTCTGTAATTTAAATAAATTTGTTAAAAACAAATACATATATATAAATGGAAAATAAAAATTTGTTTTATTAAAGAAATATATTATTATATTAAAAAATATGTAATTTGTTCTTTTAATGTATTGTAGTAAAGTCATGTAAAACTCCTAATTAATACCTCCTTCAATTGTTTAAAAAGGTCTAAGTCCTATAATTTTTGGCTAATTCTTTATTAAAAGTGTATACTCAATTTGATTTTAAATTATAAGTGACATCTACCAAAATTTGTAGAACTAAATTAAGCCAAGACAAATTTATACAATTTAATTATATAATTTTAAGGAATAAATACCTGCTATTCGACTATGTTTGCCTGGTATAAAATAAAATTTTAAAATTCAATTTTTAGTTTTTAATTGGAATTTTTTGATTTTTTCTTTTTGTTATTATTATTAAATGCTACGCTCCTAATTATCAATAAAAAAAGAAGTAGTTTCCTATTTTTTTAATGAAGTGGGGGAGGGCTTCTCCTATTTTTTCTCTTTAGAAACTATTTTTTATTTGTTTAATAAGAATTTAAATTAAATATTACATAGTTTCTTATTTTAATTAAATATTTTTTCTCTATAAATAGTTTAGATTTAGTGTTGTTGGGGCTTAGTGTTGGGGTGGGGTCTGTAATTTAAATAAATTTGTTAAAAACAAATACATATATATATATATGGAAAATAAAAATTTGTTTTATTAAAGAAATATATTATTATATTAAAAAATATGTAATTTGTTCTTTTAATGTATTGTAGTAAAGTCATGTAAAACTCCTAATTAATACCTCCTTCAATTGTTTAAAAAGGTCTAAGTCCTATAATTTTTGGCTAATTCTTTATTAAAAGTGTATACTCAATTTGATTTTAAATTATAAGTGACATCTACCAAAATTTGTAGAACTAAATTAAGCCAAGACAAATTTATACAATTTAATTATATAATTTTAAGGAATAAATACCTGCTATTCGACTATGTTTGCCTGGTATAAAATAAAATTTTAAAATTCAATTTTTAGTTTTTAATTGGAATTTTTTGATTTTTTCTTTTTGTTATTATTATTAAATGCTACGCTCCTAATTATCAATAAAAAAAGAAGTAGTTTCCTATTTTTTTAATGAAGTGGGGGAGGGCTTCTCCTATTTTTTCTCTTTAGAAACTATTTTTTATTTGTTTAATAAGAATTTAAATTAAATATTACATAGTTTCTTATTTTAATTAAATATTTTTTCTCTATAAATAGTTTAGATTTAGTGTTGTTGGGGCTTAGTGTTGGGGTGGGGTCTGTAATTTAAATAAATTTGTTAAAAACAAATACATATAATATATAAATGGAAAATAAAAATTTGTTTTATTAAAGAAATATATTATTATATTAAAAAATATGTAATTTGTTCTTTTAATGTATTGTAGTAAAGTCATGTAAAACTCCTAATTAATACCTCCTTCAATTGTTTAAAAAGGTCTAAGTCCTATAATTTTTGGCTAATTCTTTATTAAAAGTGTATACTCAATTTGATTTTAAATTATAAGTGACATCTACCAAAATTTGTAGAACTAAATTAAGCCAAGACAAATTTATACAATTTAATTATATAATTTTAAGGAATAAATACCTGCTATTCGACTATGTTTGCCTGGTATAAAATAAAATTTTAAAATTCAATTTTTAGTTTTTAATTGGAATTTTTTGATTTTTTCTTTTTGTTATTATTATTAAATGCTACGCTCCTAATTATCAATAAAAAAAGAAGTAGTTTCCTATTTTTTTAATGAAGTGGGGGAGGGCTTCTCCTATTTTTTCTCTTTAGAAACTATTTTTTATTTGTTTAATAAGAATTTAAATTAAATATTACATAGTTTCTTATTTTAATTAAATATTTTTTCTCTATAAATAGTTAAGATTTAGTGTTGTTGGGGCTTAGTGTTGGGGTGGGGTCTGTAATTTAAATAAATTTGTTAAAAACAAATACATATATATAAATGGAAAATAAAAATTTGTTTTATTAAAGAAATATATTATTATATTAAAAAATATGTAATTTGTTCTTTTAATGTATTGTAGTAAAGTCATGTAAAACTCCTAATTAATACCTCCTTCAAATGTTTAAAAAGGTTTAAGTCCTATAATTTTTGGCTAACTCTTTATTAAAAGTGTATACTCAATTTGATTTTAAATTATAAGTGACATCTACCAAAATTTGTAGAACTAAATTAAGCCAAGACAAATTTATACAATTTAATTATATAATTTTAAGGAATAAATACCTGCTATTCGACTATGTTTGCCTGGTATAAAATAAAATTTTAAAATTCAATTTTTAGTTTTTAATTGGAATTTTTTGATTTTTTCTTTTTGTTATTATTATTAAATGCTACGCTCCTAATTATCAATAAAAAAAGAAGTAGTTTCCTATTTTTTTAATGAAGTGGGGGAGGGCTTCTCCTATTTTTTCTCTTTAGAAACTATTTTTTATTTGTTTAATAAGAATTTAAATTAAATATTATATAGTTTCTTATTTTAATTAAATATTTTTTCTCTATAAATAGTTTAGATTTAGTGTTGTTGGGGCTTAGTGTTGGGGTGGGGTCTGTAATTTTAATAAATTTGTTAAAAACAAATACATATATATAAATGGAAAATAAAAATTTGTTTTATTAAAGAAATATATTATTATATTAAAAAATATGTAATTTGTTCTTTTAATGTATTGTAGTAAAGTCATGTAAAACTCCTAATTAATACCTCCTTCAATTGTTTAAAAAGGTCTAAGTCCTATAATTTTTAGCTAATTCTTTATTAAAAGTGTATACTCAATTTGATTTTAAATTATAAGTGACATCTACCAAAATTTGTAGAACTAAATTAAGCCAAGACAAATTTATACAATTTAATTATATAATTTTAAGGAATAAATACCTGCTATTCGACTATGTTTGCCTGGTATAAAATAAAATTTTAAAATTCAATTTTTAGTTTTTAATTGGAATTTTTTGATTTTTTCTTTTTGTTATTATTATTAAATGCTACGCTCCTAATTATCAATAAAACAAGTAAAGAAACAGTCAGTCGGTGCAACCGACTTAGAAATACCCTACACCTATTTGGTTCAAATTTAATGACATATCCATAAGTCATTTTAACACCATAGAAGCTGTTATTAATTTGATCGTAAGACATAGCTAACCAAATTAACTGTATAATACTAAAAACATTTTCTAATTACCCTATCTATTAAAAAATACTACAAATTCTTACTAATTTATCTATTTAAAAATATTAAAAAACAAACAAACTTGAAATAAATAAAAATATATTTATTCCAATTCAATTACAAAATGAAAAAATTCTAATTATTAAATTTTGTGATAAAAAGATAATCAAAGCATAATATATTTAATAATCCAAATTTTTAAAAATTGCAATTATTTTAAATGGTTAGTTTATATACCTAATAGAAAAGCTTATAAACGCAAAATATGCAATAAATGTATTTCTAAAATACAATTAAAAATTTACACCTTTTCATATAATTCATTTAAATATAAAAATAAATTTTACATAAATGCAGCAAGTACCTTTGAACATAGCTGAACCACTACAATTAAGTCTAGATTTCGGAGACACATAGGACATAGGAAATATATTCTTTGGCTTCGAAATTAAACTCGACCACAACCAATTCCCATGGTACTTTCATTACTAGTAACCTACTGTTAAATTTCATCAAAATACCGGCATTATTTTTTGAGTTATGGTGTTTGTAAGATATATGTTTGTTAGTCCTTGAACTTTTCAAGGGTTCCAGGACCCGAAATTATGGTACGATTTCCCCCATATGCAGTCCCGTCATACTTTCAATACTAGTTAACCCTTGTACACAATTGGCACGCTCTATCTTAATTTTAAGTTACTAGTTTTATTAATTTCGGTTCTGTTCTGAACCACCACTCCAATTGATCCCAAATTAGGGGGGCACGCAAGAAATAGTAAAGAACACCCTTGTGGCAAATTGGAAGCTTCTACATTTGTTTCAAGTTACTATCTTTACTAATTTCGAAAATATGCTTTAAGGGCCTAAGAACTGAGTGGCTGGTCCCCGATCCACTACTCCAATGGGGCCCAAATTTCAAAGACACTTACGAAATAGGAAGGGACACCCTGATACCAAATTTGGAGGTTCTATCTTCATTGGTTTCGGAATTATGCTCGTTTGGCCTAAATTCGATCAAAAAGTTCTAGGTTCCGAACCCATGGTCCAATCCCGACCTTACGCAATTCCCGAAGTAGTTTCATTACTAGTAACCTACAGTACAAATTTGATGAAGATAGCGTCATTATTTGTTGAGTTATCGTGATTTTTTATATTTGTTCGTTAGCCCTGAAACCGATTAAAAGGTCCAGAATCCGAACCCATGGGCCGATTTCGCCCATATGCAATCCCCGCCGTACTTTCAGTCCCAGTAACCTACAGTTAAAATTTCATCAAGATAGCTCCATTATTTTTTGAGTTATCGTGCCTACGGACGGACGGACGGACGGACGGACATGGCTATATCGACTAAGGCGGTCACGCTGATCACAAATATATATACTTTTCCATATCTAGCTCGCTTCCTTTAGGTGGTTACAAACACCATACCAAAGTTAATATACCCCTTTACCTATTCTATAGGTGTAGGGTATAAAAAGAAGTAGTTTCCTATTTTTTTAATGAAGTGGGGGAGGGCTTCTCCTATTTTATCTCTTTAGAAACTATTTTTTATTTGTTTAATAAGAATTTAAATTAAATATTACATAGTTTCTTATTTTAATTAAATTTCTTTTCTCTATAAATAGTTTAGATTTAGTGTTGTTGGGGCTTAGTGTTGGGGTGGGGTCTGTAATTTAAATAAATTTGTTAAAAACAAATACATATATATAAATGGAAAATAAAAATTTGTTTTATTAAAGAAATATATTATTATATTAAAAAATATGTAATTTGTTCTTTTAAGGTTTTGTAGTAAAGTCATGTAAAACTCCTAATTAATACCTCCTTCAATTGTTTAAAAAGGTCTAAGTCCTATAATTTTTGGCTAATTCTTTATTAAAAGTGTATACTCAATTTGATTTTAAATTATAAGTGACATCTATCAAAATTTGTAGAACTAAATTAAGCCAAGACAAATTTATACAATTTAATTATGTAATTTTAAGGAATAAATACCTGCTATTCGACTATGTTTGCCTGGTATAAAATAAAATTTTAAAATTCAATTTTTAGTTTTTAATTGGAATTTTTTGATTTTTTCTTTTTGTTATTATTATTAAATGCTACGCTCCTAATTATCAATAAAAAAAGAAGTAGTTTCCTATTTTTTTAATGAAGTGGGGGAGGGCTTCTCCTATTTTTTCTCTTTAGAAACTATTTTTTATTTGTTTAATAAGAATTTAAATTAAATATTACATAGTTTCTTATTTTAATTAAATATTTTTTCTCTATAAATAGTTTAGATTTAGTGTTGTTGGGGCTTAGTGTTGGGGTGGGGTCTGTAATTTAAATAAATTTGTTAAAAACAAATACATATATATAAATGGAAAATAAAAATTTGTTTTATTAAAGAAATATATTATTATATTAAAAAATATGTAATTTGTTCTTTTAATGTATTGTAGTAAAGTCATGTAAAACTCCTAATTAATACCTCCTTCAAATGTTTAAAAAGGTCTAAGTCCTATAATTTTTGGCTAACTCTTTATTAAAAGTGTATACTCAATTTGATTTTAAATTATAAGTGACATCTACCAAAATTTGTAGAACTAAATTAAGCCAAGACAAATTTATACAATTTAATTATATAATTTTAAGGAATAAATACCTGCTATTCGACTATGTTTGCCTGGTATAAAATAAAATTTTAAAATTCAATTTTTAGTTTTTAATTGGAATTTTTTGATTTTTTCTTTTTGTTATTATTATTAAATGCTACGCTCCTAATTATCAATAAAAAAAGAAGTAGTTTCCTATTTTTTTAATGAAGTGGGGGAGGGCTTCTCCTATTTTTTCTCTTTAGAAACTATTTTTTATTTGTTTAATAAGAATTTAAATTAAATATTACATAGTTTCTTATTTTAATTAAATTTTTTTTCTCTATAAATAGTTTAGATTTAGTGTTGTTGGGGCTTAGTGTTGGGGTGGGGTCTGTAATTTAAATAAATTTGTTAAAAACAAATACATATATATAAATGGAAAATAAAAATTTGTTTTATTAAAGAAATATATTATTATATTAAAAAATATGTAATTTGTTCTTTTAATGTATTGTAGTAAAGTCATGTAAAACTCCTAATTAATACCTCCTTCAATTGTTTAAAAAGGTCTAAGTCCTATAATTTTTGGCTAATTCTTTATTAAAAGTGTATACTCAATTTGATTTTAAATTATAAGTGACCTCTATCAAAATTTGTAGAATTAAATTAAGCCAAGACAAATTTATACAATTTAATTATATAATTTTAAGGAATAAATACCTGCTATTCGACTATGTTTGCCTGGTATAAAATAAAATTTTAAAATTCAATTTTTAGTTTTTAATTGGAATTTTTTGATTTTTTCTTTTTGTTATTATTATTAAATGCTACGCTCCTAATTATCAATAAAAAAAGAAGTAGTTTCCTATTTTTTTAATGAAGTGGGGGAGGGCTTCTCCTATTTTTTCTCTTTAGAAACTATTTTTTATTTGTTTAATAAGAATTTAAATTAAATATTATATAGTTTCTTATTTTAATTAAATATTTTTTCTCTATAAATAGTTTAGATTTAGTGTTGTTGGGGCTTAGTGTTGGGGTGGGGTCTGTAATTTAAATAAATTTGTTAAAAACAAATACATATATATAAATGGAAAATAAAAATTTGTTTTATTAAAGAAATATATTATTATATTAAAAAATATGTAATTTGTTCTTTTAATGTATTGTAGTAAAGTCATGTAAAACTCCTAATTAATACCTCCTTCAATTGTTTAAAAAGGTCTAAGTCCTATAATTTTTGGCTAATTCTTTATTAAAAGTGTATACTCAATTTGATTTTAAATTATAAGTGACATCTACCAAAATTTGTAGAACTAAATTAAGCCAAGACAAATTTATACAATTTAATTATATAATTTTAAGGAATAAATACCTGCTATTCGACTATGTTTGCCTGGTATAAAATAAAATTTTAAAATTCAATTTTTAATTTTTAATTGGAATTTTTTGATTTTTTCTTTTTGTTATTATTATTAAATGCTACGCTCCTAATTATCAATAAAAAAAGAAGTAGTTTCCTATTTTTTTAATGAAGTGGGGGAGGGCTTCTCCTATTTTTTCTCTTTAGAAACTATTTTTTATTTGTTTAATAAGAATTTAAATTAAATATTACATAGTTTCTTATTTTAATTAAATATTTTTTCTCTATAAATAGTTTAGATTTAGTGTTGTTGGGGCTTAGTGTTGGGGTGGGGTCTGTAATTTAAATAAATGTATTGTAGTAAAGTCATGTAAAACTCCTAATTAATACCTCCTTCAATTGTTTAAAAAGGTCTAAGTCCTATAATTTTTGGCTAACTCTTTATTAAAAGTGTATACTCAATTTGATTTTAAATTATAAGTGACATCTACCAAAATTTGTAGAACTAAATTAAGCCAAGACAAATTTATACAATTTAATTATATAATTTTAAGGAATAAATACCTGCTATTCGACTATGTTTGCCTGGTATAAAATAAAATTTTAAAATTCAATTTTTAGTTTTTAATTGGAATTTTTTGATTTTTTCTTTTTGTTATTATTATTAAATGCTACGCTCCTAATTATCAATAAAAAAAGAAGTAGTTTCCTATTTTTTTAATGAAGTGGGGGAGGGCTTCTCCTATTTTTTCTCTTTAGAAACTATTTTTTATTTGTTTAATAAGAATTTAAATTAAATATTACATAGTTTCTTATTTTAATTAAATATTTTTTCTCTATAAATAGTTTAGATTTAGTGTTGTTGGGGCTTAGTGTTGGGGTGGGGTCTGTAATTTAAATAAATTTGTTAAAAACAAATACATATATATAAATGGAAAATAAAAATTTGTTTTATTAATGAAATATATTATTATATTAAAAAATATGTAATTTGTTCTTTTAATGTATTGTAGTAAAGTCATGTAAAACTCCTAATTAATACCTCCTTCAATTGTTTAAAAAGGTCTAAGTCTTATAATTTTTGGCTAATTCTTTATTAAAAGTGTATACTCAATTTGATTTTAAATTATAAGTGACATCTACCAAAATTTGTAGAACTAAATTAAGCCAAGACAAATTTGTACAATTTAATTATATAATTTTAAGGAATAAATACCTGCTATTCGACTATGTTTGCCTGGTATAAAATAAAATTTTAAAATTCAATTTTTAGTTTTTAATTGGAATTTTTTGATTTTTTCTTTTTGTTATTATTATTAAATGCTACGCTCCTAATTATCAATAAAAAAAGAAGTAGTTTCCTATTTTTTTAATGAAGTGGGGGAGGGCTTCTACTATTTTTTCTCTTTAGAAACTATTTTTTATTTGTTTAATAAGAATTTAAATTAAATATTACATAGTTTCTTATTTTAATTAAATATTTTTTCTCTATAAATAGTTTAGATTTAGTGTTGTTGGGGCTTAGTGTTGGGGTGGGGTCTGAAATTTAAATAAATTTGTTAAAAACAAATACATATATATAAATGGAAAATAAAAATTTGTTTTATTAAAGAAATATATTATTATATTAAAAAATATGTAATTTGTTCTTTTAATGTATTGTAGTAAAGTCATGTAAAACTCCTAATTAATACCTCCTTCAATTGTTTAAAAAGGTCTAAGTCCTATAATTTTTGGCTAATTCTTTATTAAAAGTGTATACTCAATTTGATTTTAAATTATAAGTGACATCTATCAAAATTTGTAGAACTAAATTAAGCCAAGACAAATTTATACAATTTAATTATATAATTTTAAGGAATAAATACCTGCTATTCGACTATGTTTGCCTGGTATAAAATAAAATTTTAAAATTCAATTTTTAGTTTTTAATTGGAATTTTTTGATTTTTTCTTTTTGTTATTATTATTAAATGCTACGCTCCTAATTATCAATAAAAAAAGAAGTAGTTTCCTATTTTTTTAATGAAGTGGGGGAGGGCTTCTCCTATTTTTTCTCTTTAGAAACTATTTTTTATTTGTTTAATAAGAATTTAAATTAAATATTACATAGTTTCTTATTTTAATTAAATATTTTTTCTCTATAAATAGTTTAGATTTAGTGTTGTTGGGGCTTAGTGTTGGGGTGGGGTCTGTAATTTAAATAAATTTGTTAAAAACAAATACATATATATAAATGGAAAATAAAAATTTGTTTTATTAAAGAAATATATTATTATATTAAAAAATATGTAATTTGTTCTTTTAATGTATTGTAGTAAAGTCATGTAAAACTACTAATTAATACCTCCTTCAATTGTTTAAAAAGGTCTAAGTCCTATAATTTTTGGCTAATTCTTTATTAAAAGTGTACTTATACTCAATTTGATTTTAAATTATAAGTGACATCTACCAAAATTTGTAGAACTAAATTAAGCCAAGACAAATTTTAACAATATAATTATATAATTTTAAGGAATAAATACCTGCTGTTCGACTATGTTTGCCTGGTATAAAATAAAATTTTAAAATTCAATTTTTAGTTTTTAATTGGAATTTTTTGATTTTTTCTTTTTGTTATTATTATTAAATGCTACGCTCCTAATTATCAATAAAAAAAGAAGTAGTTTCCTATTTTTTTAATGAAGTGGGGGAGGGCTTCTAATATTTTTTCTCTTTAGAAACTATTTTTTATTTGTTTAATAAGAATTTAAATTAAATATTACATAGTTTCTTATTTTAATTAAATATTTTTTCTCTATAAATAGTTTAGATTTGGTGTTGTTGGGGCTTAGTGTTGGGGTGGGGTCTGTAATTTAAATAAATTTGTTAAAAACAAATACATATATATAAATGGAAAATAAAAATTTGTTTTATTAAAGAAATATATTATTATATTAAAAAATATGTAATTTGTTCTTTTAATGTATTGTAGTAAAGTCATGTAAAACTACTAATTAATACCTCCTTCAATTGTTTAAAAAGGTCTAAGTCCTATAATTTTTGGCTAATTCTTTATTAAAAGTGTACTCATACTCAATTTGATTTTAAATTATAAGTGACATCTACCAAAATTTGTAGAACTAAATTAAGCCAAGACAAATTTTAACAATATAATTATATAATTTTAAGGAATAAATACCTGCTGTTCGACTATGTTTGCCTGGTATAAAATAAAATTTTAAAATTCAATTTTTAGTTTTTGATTGGAATTTTTTGATTTTTTCTTTTTGTTATTATTATTAAATGCTACGCTCCTAATTATCAATAAAAAAAGAAGTAGTTTCCTATTTTTTTAATGAAGTGGGGGAGGGCTTCTCCTATTTTTTCTCTTTAGAAACTATTTTTTATTTGTTTAATAAGAATTTAAATTAAATATTACATAGTTTCTTATTTTAATTAAATATTTTTTCTCTATAAATAGTTTAGATTTAGTGTTGTTGGGGCTTAGTGTTGGGGTGGGGTCTGTAATTTAAATGAATGTATTGTAGTAAAGTCATGTAAAACTCCTAATTAATACCTCCTTCAATTGTTTAAAAAGGTCTAAGTCCTATAATTTTTGGCTAACTCTTTATTAAAAGTGTATACTCAATTTGATTTTAAATTATAAGTGACATCTACCAAAATTTGTAGAACTAAATTAAGCCAAGACAAATTTATACAATTTAATTATATAATTTTAAGGAATAAATACCTGCTATTCGACTATGTTTGCCTGGTATAAAATAAAATTTTAAAATTCAATTTTTAGTTTTTAATTGGAATTTTTTGATTTTTTCTTTTTGTTATTATTATTAAATGCTACGCTCCTAATTATCAATAAAAAAAGAAGTAGTTTCCTATTTTTTTAATGAAGTGGGGGAGGGCTTCTCCTATTTTTTCTCTTTAGAAACTATTTTTTATTTGTTTAATAAGAATTTAAATTAAATATTACATAGTTTCTTATTTTAATTAAATATTTTTTCTCTATAAATAGTTTAGATTTAGTGTTGTTGGGGCTTAGTGTTGGGGTGGGGTCCGTAATTTAAATAAATTTGTTAAAAACAAATACATATATATAAATGGAAAATAAAAATTTGTTTTATTAAAGAAATATATTATTATATTAAAAAATATGTAATTTGTTCTTTTAATGTATTGTAGTAAAGTCATGTAAAACTCCTAATTAATACCTCCTTCAATTGTTTAAAAAGGTCTAAGTCCTATAATTTTTGGCTAATTCTTTATTAAAAGTGTATACTCAATTTGATTTTAAATTATAAGTGACATCTACCAAAATTTGTAGAACTAAATTAAGCCAAGACAAATTTATACAATTTAATTATATAATTTTAAGGAATAAATACCTGCTATTCGACTATGTTTGCCTGGTATAAAATAAAATTTTAAAATTCAATTTTTAGTTTTTAATTGGAATTTTTTGATTATTTCTTTTTGTTATTATTATTAAATGCTACGCTCCTAATTATCAATAAAAAAAGAAGTAGTTTCCTATTTTTTTAATGAAGTGGGGGAGGGCTTCTCCTATTTTTTCTCTTTAGAAACTATTTTTTATTTGTTTAATAAGAATTTAAATTAAATATTACATAGTTTCTTATTTTAATTAAATATTTTTTCTCTATAAATAGTTTAGATTTAGTGTTGTTGGGGCTTAGTGTTGGGGTGGGGTCTGTAATTTAAATAAATTTGTTAAAAACAAATACATATATATAAATGGAAAATAAAAATTTGTTTTATTAAAGAAATATATTATTATATTAAAAAATATGTAATTTGTTCTTTTAATGTATTGTAGTAAAGTCATGTAAAACTCCTAATTAATACCTCCTTCAATTGTTTAAAAAGGGTATACTCAATTTGACTTTAAATTATAAGTGACATCTACCAAAATTTGTAGAACTAAATTAAGCCAAGACAAATTTATACAATTTAATTATATAATTTTAAGGAATAAATACCTGTTATTCGACTATGTTTGCCTGGTATAAAATAAAATTTTAAAATTCAATTTTTAGTTTTTAATTGGAATTTTTTGATTTTTTCTTTTTGTTATTATTATTAAATGCTACGCTCCTAATTATCAATAAAAAAAGAAGTAGTTTCCTATTTTTTTAATGAAGTGGGGGAGGGCTTCTCCTATTTTTTCTCTTTAGAAACTATTTTTTATTTGTTTAATAAGAATTTAAATTAAATATTACATAGTTTCTTATTTTAATTAAATATTTTTTCTCTATAAATAGTTTAGATTTAGTGTTGTTGGGGCTTAGTGTTGGGGTGGGGTCTGTAATTTAAATAAATGTATTGTAGTAAAGTCATGTAAAACTCCTAATTAATACCTCCTTCAATTGTTTAAAAAGGTCTAAGTCCTATAATTTTTGGCTAACTCTTTATTAAAAGTGTATACTCAATTTGATTTTAAATTATAAGTGACATCTACCAAAATTTGTAGAACTAAATTAAGCCAAGACAAATTTATACAATTTAATTATATAATTTTAAGGAATAAATACCTGCTATTCGACTATGTTTGCCTGGTATAAAATAAAATTTTAAAATTCAATTTTTAGTTTTTAATTGGAATTTTTTGATTTTTTCTTTTTGTTATTATTATTAAATGCTACGCTCCTAATTATCAATAAAAAAAGAAGTAGTTTCCTATTTTTTTAATGAAGTGGGGGAGGGCTTCTCCTATTTTTTCTCTTTAGAAACTATTTTTTATTTGTTTAATAAGAATTTAAATTAAATATTACATAGTTTCTTATTTTAATTAAATATTTTTTCTCTATAAATAGTTTAGATTTAGTGTTGTTGGGGCTTAGTGTTGGGGTGGGGTCCGTAATTTAAATAAATTTGTTAAAAACAAATACATATATATAAATGGAAAATAAAAATTTGTTTTATTAAAGAAATATATTATTATATTAAAAAATATGTAATTTGTTCTTTTAATGTATTGTAGTAAAGTCATGTAAAACTCCTAATTAATACCTCCTTCAATTGTTTAAAAAGGTCTAAGTCCTATAATTTTTGGCTAATTCTTTATTAAAAGTGTATACTCAATTTGATTTTAAATTATAAGTGACATCTACCAAAATTTGTAGAACTAAATTAAGCCAAGACAAATTTATACAATTTAATTATATAATTTTAAGGAATAAATACCTGCTATTCGACTATGTTTGCCTGGTATAAAATAAAATTTTAAAATTCAATTTTTAGTTTTTAATTGGAATTTTTTGATTATTTCTTTTTGTTATTATTATTAAATGCTACGCTCCTAATTATCAATAAAAAAAGAAGTAGTTTCCTATTTTTTTAATGAAGTGGGGGAGGGCTTCTCCTATTTTTTCTCTTTAGAAACTATTTTTTATTTGTTTAATAAGAATTTAAATTAAATATTACATAGTTTCTTATTTTAATTAAATATTTTTTCTCTATAAATAGTTTAGATTTAGTGTTGTTGGGGCTTAGTGTTGGGGTGGGGTCTGTAATTTAAATAAATTTGTTAAAAACAAATACATATATATAAATGGAAAATAAAAATTTGTTTTATTAAAGAAATATATTATTATATTAAAAAATATGTAATTTGTTCTTTTAATGTATTGTAGTAAAGTCATGTAAAACTCCTAATTAATACCTCCTTCAATTGTTTAAAAAGGGTATACTCAATTTGACTTTAAATTATAAGTGACATCTACCAAAATTTGTAGAACTAAATTAAGCCAAGACAAATTTATACAATTTAATTATATAATTTTAAGGAATAAATACCTGCTATTCGACTATGTTTGCCTGGTATAAAATAAAATTTTAAAATTCAATTTTTAGTTTTTAATTGGAATTTTTTGATTTTTTCTTTTTGTTATTATTATTAAATGCTACGCTCCTAATTATCAATAAAAAAAGAAGTAGTTTCCTATTTTTTTAATGAAGTGGGGGAGGGCTTCTCCTATTTTTTCTCTTTAGAAACTATTTTTTATTTGTTTAATAAGAATTTAAATTAAATATTACATAGTTTCTTATTTTAATTAAATATTTTTTCTCTATAAATAGTTTAGATTTAGTGTTGGGGTGGGGTCTGTAATTTAAATAAATTTGTTAAAAACAAATACATATATATAAATGGAAAATAAAAATTTGTTTTATTAAAGAAATATATTATTATATTAAAAAATATGTAATTTGTTCTTTTAATGTATTGTAGTAAAGTCATGTAAAACTCCTAATTAATACCTCCTTCAATTGTTTAAAAAGGTCTAAGTCCTATAATTTTTGGCTAACTCTTTATTAAAAGTGTATACTCAATTTGATTTTAAATTATAAGTGACATCTACCAAAATTTGTAGAACTAAATTAAGCCAAGACAAATTTGTACAATTTAATTATATAATTTTAAGGAATAAATACCTGCTATTCGACTATGTTTGCCTGGTATAAAATAAAATTTTAAAATTCAATTTTTAGTTTTTAATTGGAATTTTTTGATTTTTTCTTTTTGTTATTATTATTAAATGCTACGCTCCTAATTATCAATAAAAAAAGAAGTAGTTTCCTATTTTTTTAATGAAGTGGGGGAGGGCTTCTCCTATTTTTTCTCTTTAGAAACTATTTTTTATTTGTTTAATAAGAATTTAAATTAAATATTACATAGTTTCTTATTTTAATTAAATATTTTTTCTCTATAAATAGTTTAGATTTAGTGTTGTTGGGGCTTAGTGTTGGGGTGGGGTCTGTAATTTAAATAAATTTGTTAAAAACAAATACATATATATAAATGGAAAATAAAAATTTGTTTTATTAAAGAAATATATTATTATATTAAAAAATATGTAATTTGTTCTTTTAATGTATTGTAGTAAAGTCATGTAAAACTCCTAATTAATACCTCCTTCAATTGTTTAAAAAGGTCTAAGTCCTATAATTTTTGGCTAATTCTTTATTAAAAGTGTATACTCAATTTGATTTTAAATTATAAGTGACATCTATCAAAATTTGTAGAACTAAATTAAGCCAAGACAAATTTATACAATTTAATTATATAATTTTAAGGAATAAATACCTGCTATTCGACTATGTTTGCCTGGTATAAAATAAAATTTTAAAATTCAATTTTAGTTTTTAATTGGAATTTTTTGATTTTTTCTTTTTGTTATTATTATTAAATGCTACGCTCCTAATTATCAATAAAAAAAGAAGTAGTTTCCTATTTTTTTAATAAAGTGGGGGAGGGCTTCTCATATTTTTTCTCTTTAGAAACTATTTTTTATTTGTTTAATAAGAATTTAAATTAAATATTACATAGTTTCTTATTTTAATTAAATATTTTTTCTCTATAAATAGTTTAGATTTAGTGTTGTTGGGGCTTAGTGTTGGGGTGGGGTCTGTAATTTAAATAAATTTGTTAAAAACAAATACATATATATAAATGGAAAATAAAAATTTGTTTTATTAAAGAAATATATTATTATATTAAAAAATATGTAATTTGTTCTTTTAATGTATTGTAGTAAAGTCATGTAAAACTCCTAATTAATACCTCCTTCAATTGTTTAAAAAGGTCTAAGTCCTATAATTTTTGGCTAATTCTTTATTAAAAGTGTATACTCAATTTGATTTTAAATTATAAGTGACATCTACCAAAATTTGTAGAACTAAATTAAGCCAAGACAAATTTATATAATTTTAAGGAATAAATACCTGCTATTCGACTATGTTTGCCTGGTATAAAATAAAATTTTAAAATTCAATTTTTAGTTTTTAATTGGAATTTTTTGATTTTTTCTTTTTGTTATTATTATTAAATGCTACGCTCCTAATTATCAATAAAAAAAGAAGTAGTTTCCTATTTTTTTAATGAAGTGGGGGAGGGCTTCTCCTATTTTTTCTCTTTAGAAACTATTTTTTATTTGTTTAATAAGAATTTAAATTAAATATTACATAGTTTCTTATTTTAATTAAATATTTTTTCTCTATAAATAGTTTAGATTTAGTGTTGTTGGGGCTTAGTGTTGGGGTGGGGTCTGTAATTTAAATAAATTTGTTAAAAACAAATACATATATATAGTTACATCATCACACCCTTCTCCACCACCAGAGGGATTGCCCCTCACCACCAGAGGGATTGCCCCTCACCATTAAAGGGATTGCCCCTCACCACCAGAGGGACTGCCCCTCACCACCAGAGGGATTGCCCCTCACCACCAGAGGGATTGCCCCTTACCACCAAGATTGCCCGCCAATAACTAAATTGCCCTTCCATTAAAATCCCAAACACCTTACTTTAAATTATAATTCACTTTTCTTACTTTTACTTTCCTTTTTATTTAAATTCAAAATTAGCTTATCCTACAATTTTTATTATATCAAATTTTAACCTAATTTTAGAAAAAAGATAAAAAAATAAAATGTTCAATGCACTTTGCATTAAAACAAATTTTTTGAAATACGAAACATTTTTGTTTACGAAATACAAATTGTTCAATGCACTTATGCATTAAACAATTTAATTAACAACAACAAAAACGTAAACTGAAATATGAAACATTTTTTGTTGCGTTTAAGTTATGTTGAAATAATTTCATAAATTTTTTATAACAACAAATCGATAAAGTAAATAACCTTATTGTAATTTATCGTTTTGCTGATAAGAAATTTTAGAAATAAGCTTTAGAATAATTTTTAGTTAAAATAAGAATGAAAAAGAAATTCATTGATCATTATTAAGGTAGAAACCAATAAAGAAAGCATTAATATTAAATTATAAATCACTTGTTATTTTATTCCCTTTATTTTTTTTTTTTGAATAAAATTTTATGACACGTTTGTCGAAAAAGTAAGTGGCGCAGTCGGTAGGATATTTAAAACAAAGACATTAGTGTTGTAAAAAAAGAAAAAAAAAGAGGAAAAAACATTTTATAATAAAATTCTAAAAAGAAAAGAAAAAGTGCTTTTGAATAGAAATATTGTTTGTGCGAAATAATAATCAAAAAAATTTTTATAATTTTAATAAATAAAAAGTTTTATAATTAATAAAATAAATTAAATTAAATAAACAATAAAATAACTTTTATTTACAAATCTTATAAATAACTTTAAAACCAACTTTGAAAAACAGTTAAAAGATAAGATTACAGTTATAATAAAATTAAAACAATAACAAACTTAATTAATAAAATTAATAAAATAAATAAAATAAATTAATTAATAAAATAAATAAAATTAATTAATTAACAAAATAAATAAATTAATAAAATAAATAAAATACATTAATTAATAAAAAAAAATAATAAATTAATAAAACAAATAAAAAATATGGCAACCAACAATGGAATAATTTCTCCAAGCGTATTGCAACAAGCAGCATCAAACAATCAACAACAAGCAGCATCCAATAATCAACAGTCTACAACTACAACAACATCAGCAGAATTATGTTTAACGTTGGACCCGCTGAAGTACATCGGTGACCTCCCAGAATTTAGTGGAAAAGGTGAGGAATTATTTAAATTTTTAGAGTTAGTAGAATGTATAATACCTTTAGTTTTAAGATATAATTCAGATAGTCAAACCATATTATTAAATAAAATTAAAGCTAAGTTAATCGGTAAAGCTAGGGAAATAACTGAGATTAATAATCATGTTAATACTTGGTCAGAAATTAAAAATATTTTAATAAATAATTTTGGCGAAAGAAAGTCCGCTTTTGAAATATTTGAAGAATTACAAAGTGTTACCTTTCGTTCTACTCCCGTCGACCTATATAACCAAATCAAAGCAATTCTTAGAAAACTAAATAATAAAATTAAAAACGAAGCTAATTCTCCATTATTAATCGAATCTAATATTTTAACCGGGTTGCGAATTTTCAAAGATAAACTTCCGGAACCAGTACGTTCCATTTTATTTAGTAGAAATCCAACATCCCTAGAAAATGCAATGGATATTTTGTATGAAGGTAACTACGCCGAATACAATCCATCCAAATATCAAAATAAAAATGATATTCGTAGTAAAAATCTCAATTCAAATAAAAATGGAGCTTATAGGAATAATAATTATAACAATAAAAGTAATAATAATTTTACAAACAATAATCACGGTAACAATAACAATTTTAGGTCAGATTTCCAACAGCGTAATTCTAATTATAATAATTCCACATATAATAGTCATAACCATTCTCGTAGAACCCAACAAAATTTTAATACGCAATCTTCCCAACAATATCAGAACCATTCTAGATATAACCAAAGAAACTGCGAAACTATGGAGGTTGATCCAACTACCATAAATCGTAGAATTAATACTCTTGAAACACAAACTCAGGGTAACAACGAAAATTTAAATCGCGAAATTGAAAATTTTCACTCAGTAGCCTCGGAGCAAAACAGGAACTTCCTTATATAAAGGTACAATCAAAAGGAAGACCATTAAAATTTATTATAGACTCAGGTGCTACTATGAGCATAATGAATAGTGGAATTTGCAATCCAATTTACAAATCCAAAATTGAACCTATTAATATTAAAACATTACGCAATAAGTTTATATGTGATCCGAAAATCATAATTGATCCTTTTCTCGAATTTGAAGCTAAAGGAAAATTCGAATTTTTGGAAATAAACTTCCATGATAGATTTGACGGTTTAATAGGTAACAACATTCTTAAACCGTTACAATCTATAATTGACTATGAAAACAATTGTTTAAAAATAAACACCGGCAATATCATTCCTCTTTATTTTAATGAAAAAGATGAAAAAGAATATAACATCCCGGTACCAATGAAAGAGTTAAATATCTTTCAAAATGAAATTTTTGTAGGTGAAAACAATATTAGATGTGATCATTTAGATCATACAATTAAAAGTGAACTTTTGAAAATTTTAAAAAAGTTCAACAAAGCCTTTTTTCATGAAGGTGATGATTTAACTTTCACCCACGAAATCAAACATGCAATTAAAACAACTAACGAAATACCAATCTATACTAAGATTTATAGGTATCCCGAAGTGCATAAAAAAGAAGTCGACAAACAAATCGACGAAATGCTTAACCAGGGAATAATAAGACACAGCGATTCACCTTATTCGGCTCCTTTATGGGTTGTTCCAAAAAAGATCGATGCATCAAAGGAACAAAAATGGCGTATTGTCATTGACTATAGAAAACTAAATAACGTTACTATAGATGACAAATACCCAATCCCGAATATCGATGAAATCCTTGACAAACTTGCTCGTGCAATGTATTTCACTACTCTCGATTTGGCTAAAGGCTTCCACCAAATCGAGATAGAAAAAAATGACATAAAGAAAACAGCTTTTAGTACAACCAATGGTCATTATGAGTTCTTGCGAATGCCATTCGGGCTTAAAAATGCCCCGGCAACTTTTCAACGCTTAATGAATTTATAGGCAAATATTGCTACGTTTATTTGGACGATATCATCATATTTAGCACTAGCAAAGAAGAGCACTTTGCTATCTTACAAAAGATCCTTAATAGACTCCAAGACGCAAACTTAAAAATTCAACTCGATAAAAGCGAGTTTATGAAACAAGAGACAGAATTCTTGGGTCATATAATAACGACAAGGGGAATAAAACCAAACCCCAATAAAATTGAAGCTATTAATAAATTTCCGATACCCAAAACCCCTAAGCAAATAAAAAGTTTCCTAGGTTTAGTGGGTTACTATAGGAAATTTATTAAAGATTTCGCAAAAATTGCTAAACCAATTACACTTTGCTTAAAAAAAGGAAAGCGTATTAATGTTAGTAACAATGATTATAAAGAAGCTTTTAATAAATTAAAATTGCTCATTACAACGGATCCTATTCTTGTTTATCCAAACTTCTCAAAACCTTTCGTTTTAACCACGGATGCAAGTGATTTCGCTATAGGTGCTGTGTTATCACAAGATAACCACCCTGTATGTTATGCATCACGTACCTTAAATGAGCATGAATGCAAATATTCTACCATCGAAAAGGAGTTGCTCGCAATAGTCTGGGCAACTAAATATTTCCGTCCATATCTTTTTGGTCGTAAATTTACTATTAGAACCGATCACAAACCTCTCCAATGGCTTCATAACTTGAAAGAACCTAATTCCAAGTTGCAAAGATGGAAAATCAAGTTAGAGGAATTTAATTTCGACATTGAATATTTAAGTGGACGAGAAAACAAAGTTGCTGACGCTCTCTCACGTGTTCAGATTCATTTAAACGAATCAAATTTAAATAGGTTAAACTCAAACGAAAATAATTCAAATGACATGGAAATTGACGAAATACGATCAACTGATGCGACAATGCATTCAGCTGACGAAGATAATTCCGAATACATCCCTATATCAGAGTCACCAATTAACTTTTACAAAACACAAATTATCATAAAAAAGGGTTCACAAGAACAATTGAAATTATTTAAAATCCATCGTAAAACAAGAAAAATTTTCATACATCCTAATCCTAACGAGGAATTTTTTATCGAAGTTTTTAAAAATCATATTCCTAGTAAAGGAATAATAGGAATTATGATTGATGATATAAAACTTTACAGTTCTTTTCAAAATACATACCTAAAATATTTTTCAAAAAATAAACTAATAAAATTAAACAAATGCTCACTCTTACTCACTGACATTTTATATCGTCTCGAAATAAAGGAACTTATTCTTGACCAACACATAAAAACAAATCATAGAGGAATCAATGATGTTTACCTAAATTTAAAGAAAAGCTATTATTTTCCTAAATTGAAAAATGAAATTCAAAATGTTATAAATAATTGTCACATTTGCAACATTGCGAAATATGAAAGACGTCCTTTAAATCTACCTTTAAAAATTACGGAAACCCCTAGGAAACCATTACAAATAGTTCATATGGACATATGGTTTCACACAAAAGGAAATCCATACTTGACAATTATTGACAAATTTTCAAAACACGCCCAAATCATTGCCTTAAAATCTAGGAATTGGGTGGATTTGAAAAATGGTTTTATGCAATATATAGCATCTTTCGGTAAACCTGTTAAAGTTGTAACAGACCAAGAGAAGGGCTTTAATAGCCTTAATTTCAAAAAGTATTTAGAAACAGAAGGAATTGATATCCATTTTACTACTCCCAATAACCATAGTAGCAATGCGGATATTGAAAGATTCCATAATACTTTAAACGAACACCTACGAATATTGAACACGATCAAAAAAGAAGAAAGTCAAATTACGGAAGAAGACCCCATAATCAAAAGCTTAAAAGTTTATAATGAAACTATTCACACATCAACTGGCAAAAAGCCAATTGATTTTCTTAATGGTGTTATTTCTCCCGACCAATATCCTTCTATCAAAGAATTTAATACAAAAGTTAAAGAAAAAACTATCGAAAAACGTAATAAAGGTAAAATCATTGGTAAGCCTTCCAATTATCTTAAACTAAATAGAGTTACAAAACTACAACCATATCACAAAAAAGTTCAAATCACAGACTCAAATAGCGATCACCTTAAAATCAATAAAGAAAATATTCCACGTTACATTAATCAATTTAAAAGAAAATTCACGTACCAAAACTAACCACTTCTATCTTATTCTAGGATTATTTCTCTTTGTTCTCTTACTGGTTTTTCCTGTTGTCCTGTCTCGCTCATCCATAGATGTTAACCAAATACCACCTGGAAATGGTTACCTCCTCTTCAAGGAATCTGAGCTTAAAGTAATTCAAAGTTATAGAAGAATATTGCATGTTGTCGAGCTAACCCAATACGAGACAATTATTAACAAAATAGAATCTAACATATTACAACTTCAAAATGAAACTGATATTCCTTCGGTTTTGTTACATAAATTAAAACACCTAAAGGAAGATTACAATAGTATCATTCCACACCATGTAAGTAAAAGATCATTGTTTAATTTTGGTGGAAATATTCTTCGCTTTGCTGTTGGTGTAATGGACGACGACGATAGAAAAGAAATAGAAGAACACTTAAAGGTAATAGAACAAAATAACGGTAAATTAATTAATAACGTTAACGATCAAGTATTAATAAATGAAAAAATATCCAATGAAATAAAAAATATTACCGATCATATTAACCTAGCTCAAAATGAAATAAAAAATGTAATTAACAATTTTCAAAATAATATTGATAAAATAAATAAAAAATTACAATACTTTATGATTAAAACAGAAATAATTGAAAATATTGATTTATTAACTAGGCAAATTTTAAATATTAAAGAAATAATTTTAGCTAGTAAGTTAGAAATACTGTCAAAAGATATTTTAACACAAACAGAAATTAAAGATTATAATATCACTATAGAAATATTACCTTTCATTAAAAATTGCGTTCTTTTCCGTAACAATTCTATAATATTTGTTTTATCTATACCAGTTTTCAAAAATGAAAAATGTTTTGTAACTATTTTAGAAAAAATTCCAAATAAAAATGTAAACTTAGAACTAGATACTAATATAAAAAAAATTATTACATGCAAACAAAGTATTTTTAAATTTATTGATAAGAAAAATGTTATGGAAAAAGATTTAATACCTTTTGACGATAATTGTATAAGAAATTTATTAAATAATAACCACATGAAATGTAATTTTCGAATAAATTTATCTTCTAATGTAATAAAAATATCTGATACTGAAGTTGTAACAACTAACTTAAACAAAACAATTCTTTATAATAATTGTGGTCAACCGGATATGATCCACATAAAAGGCAATAATGTAGGTAATAAAATTTATAAACTGTAAAATTTCATTTGACTCATTTCAACAAGAAAATGTTGAAAAAGAGTATTACAACAATATCTTACCATACTTCGAACGTAATATAACCGTTCAACAAGTGATTAATGCTATAAAATTAACAGAATTACATGCCTCCAATATTAACAATACAAAAATAATAGAGGAAATTAAATATAACAGTTCTTGGAAGTGGCACGCAAGCATTTTAACAAACTCATTTATTGGCTTCATTCTTGTATTATCAATATCTATTGGCTTTTATTGCCTAAAACAATTTAAAGCAAAAAGTTCAAAAATAAATATTGAATTAAAAGAAATTCGCACGGAGTCGAATCTTAAGGGGGGAGGAGTTACATCATCACACCCTTCTCCACCACCAGAGGGATTGCCCCTCACCACCAGAGGGATTGCCCCTCACCATTAGAGGGACTGCCCCTCACCACCAGAGGGATTGCCCCTCACCACCAGAGGGATTGCCCCTCACCACCAGAGGGATTGCCCCTTACCACCAAGATTGCCCGCCAATAACTAAATTGCCCTTCCATTAAAATCCCAAACACCTTACTTTAAATTATAATTCACTTTTCTTACTTTTACTTTCCTTTTTATTTAAATTCAAAATTAGCTTATCCTACAATTTTTATTATATCAAATTTTAACCTAATTTTAGAAAAAAGATAAAAAAATAAAATGTTCAATGCACTTTGCATTAAAACAAATTTTTTGAAATACGAAACATTTTTGTTTACGAAATACAAATTGTTCAATGCACTTATGCATTAAACAATTTAATTAACAACAACAAAAACGTAAACTGAAATATGAAAAATTTTTTGTTGCGTTTAAGTTATGTTGAAATAATTTCATAAATTTTTTATAACAACAAATCGATAAAGTAAATAACCTTATTGTAATTTATCGTTTTGCTGATAAGAAATTTTAGAAATAAGCTTTAGAATAATTTTTAGTTAAAATAAGAATGAAAAAGAAATTCATTGATCATTATTAAGGTAGAAACCAATAAAGAAAGCATTAATATTAAATTATAAATCACTTGTTATTTTATTCCCTTTATTTTTTTTTTTTGAATAAAATTTTATGACACGTTTGTCAAAATGGAAAATAAAAATTTGTTTTATTAAAGAAATATATTATTATATTAAAAAATATGTAATTTGTTCTTTTAATGTATTGTAGTAAAGTCATGTAAAACTCCTAATTAATACCTCCTTCAATTGTTTAAAAAGGTCTAAGTCCTATAATTTTTGGCTAATTCTTTATTAAAAGTGTATACTCAATTTGATTTTAAATTATAAGTGACATCTACCAAAATTTGTAGAACTAAATTAAGCCAAGACAAATTTATACAATTTAATTATATAATTTTAAGGAATAAATACCTGCTATTCGACTATATTTGGTAATTTTGCAAATGTCAAAAAAGGTTATTTTACCAACTTAATGCATTATAAATAATTAAGTTTGTGTGTATTTCAAAAGTTCCAACGGAATCCTAAATCTTATTGTTATAATTTTTTTTAACTGCAAAATTTATCCGTGACATTAAAATTGTAATAATTTTGAAAAATTCAAATATTTTTAAAAGACAAAATACCAACATATATTTGTCTGAGTATCGACTTTTATCAAAGCGGCTGGTATACCATCAACACCTGCAGCTGCTTTACTTTTGAGATATTTAATGGTCTTTTATACCCTACACCTATAGAATCGGTAAAGGGGCATATTAACTTTGGTATGGTATTTATAATCACCTAAAGGAAGCGAGCTAGATATGGAAAAGTATATATATTTGTGATCAGTGTGACCTCCTGAGCCGATATAACCGCCGTCCGTTCGTAGGCACGAATGTCCGCCCGTTCGTAGGCACGATAACTCAAAATATCATGGAGCTATCTTGATGAAATTTTAACTGTAGGTTACTAGGACTGAGAGTACGGCGGAGATTGCATATGGGAAATCGTACCATGGTTTCATGTTCTGGAATCATTGAAAGTTCAAAGGCTAAAGATGGTTTAGAACGCAAAAATGCTAAGTAACATTTTTACCAAAATACGTTTTTTTGCACCAATACTAATATCGGAAGACCCTCTTTCAGTGTATAAAATCGCTATAAGTGTGCGTTAATTGGTTTCTGAGATCCTTTTGCTACAAATAGGTTAAGTGCAAGGACGAAAATTACAAAAATGCAAAATAAATAACGCGTGTAGAAAAATTTTGTTATTTATATATTTTTGTTATTCCGGTATACAAATAAGTAAGATAACCAGTTTTTGAAAATTTTTAAATTTTTTAAAATTAAAATCCATTTAATTTTATTTTAATTATATATTTTACCAGGTTCGTAAAAAATTTTTTATATTTTGGTCAACCCGGAATAAGTAAATTTGTAAATTTAGTAACCTGGATTGCAAAATTTTTATCCTGCCTAAAATTAAAATCAAATACACAATCATATAAAAAAATTTAGATTAGCAATTTATGGAAAGTTTCAAATTTTGTCATGACAACATACAACCAGTATTCGTTTTTATTTTAATTTAACATAACGGGTTAGTAAAACATTTTATATTTTTGGTCGTCCCGGTAAGGAATATTTTTAAATTAAGATAGCCTAGATGGAAAACTTTTTGTCATGCGGGTACACATTTTTTTCAAAAAGTTTAGATAACCAGTTTATGATTATATCCGTGCATACTTATATGTCATCAGGTATATTAAAATACTCCTTAAAATGCTCCTCCGTTTGGAACGCATCGATTTAAACGAGCTAGATATAGTGTCAAGGGTACGTATCGGAAAATGAGTCACGATAACGTTTCACAAAATATTTTTCAATCAATTTCTAGGTTCCCTATTTTTTTTGGTTAAGATCGGAATAAAAGTTTTTTAATTCCAATATTTTCCTATAATCTTGTATTTAACATGAAACTATATGAATTTTGTTATACCCGTATGACTCTATAGTCTCTATATAGACTCAAGTGTATGGATCGGATTAGAATCGAAAAAAAAATCTATTTAGTTATGTATGTCCGTCCGTCCACACGATAACTCAAAAACTAAAGGAGCTAGGATCTTGAAATTCGTTAGCCGTCATGGCTATTTCGGTCCATGGGTAGCTGCCATACAGCTTCCTCTTTTATATGAGTATTTCTCTGTGCCTATTACCGCTACGTACCGTACGTAATTAACCGGATATGTATATGTTACGGTCATACGGGTATCCCAGAGTTGACACAGTCTACTCAACTGCACACTTCCTCATTTTTTTAATTTCGGGTCACTCTGGTTTATGCCTATCTGCAATCCTTGCCGAACTTTCAGTCCTAGTAACCTATAGTTGAAATTTTATCAAGATAGCTCCATTATATTTTTAGTTATAGTGCCTACGGAAGGGCGGACAAGGCTATAGCCTTGGCTTAGGAGGTCGCGCTAATCACAAATATATATACTTTTCCATATCTAGCTCGGTTCCTTTATATGATTACAAACACCGTACCAAAGTTAATATACCATTTTACCTATTCTATAGTAGGGTATGTAGGGTATTAAAAACCATTAAATAAAAGTAAAGCAGCTGCAGGTGTTGATGGTATACCAGCTGCTTTGATACAAGCCGATACTCAAACATGTATTTAATAGAAAATTTGCAAAAATGAAAAAATGGTTATTTTGTCTCCTAAAAATATTTCAATTTATTAGAATTTTAATGTCGCAATTTTTTAATTATATATTACATATGGTAATTTCAATAAAATATAGATATGATATAAAACAAAAAAAAATTCGTCGTTTATAAAAAAAAATATTTAGTTTTTAATTTATAAAATATAAGTATTACATAATAAGTTTTATAGTAAAAATGTTAGCCTTTTAAAAATATAAAAGTGTTAAGTAAGAACGAAAATAGGAAATAGTGTATCAGGATTGATTTTTGTATCTTTATTAATTTAGAATAAATTATGGTTTAAGTTATTGGTAGTAGTGGGGGTGGTACGCAAACCGCAATTCAAATTCATCTAAAATTTCACGTACACAAAACAAATAAGAATAAACACTTTTGCCCCAAATATAATGTTCTATATTCTTTGGTTTCGAAATTATATTAGTTTAACTTCATTTCAATCAAAAGCTTTTAGAATACGAACCCGACAAGAACCAATTCTATGGTACTTACATTACTAGTAAACTAGAATACAATTTCATCAAAATAGCATAACTAGTTTCTCGGTTATGGTGTTTTTATACCCTACACCTATGAAATAGGAAAAGGGTATATTAACTTTGGTATGGTGTTTGTAACTACCTAAAGGAAGCGAGCTAGATATGAAGTATATATCTTTGTGATCATCGTGACCTCCTAAGTCGATATAGCCATGCCCGCCCGTCCGTAGGCACGATAACTCAAAATATAATGGAGCTATCCTAATGAAATTTTAACTATAGGTTACTAGGACTTAAAATACGGCGGAGATTGCATATGGGCATAAATTAGAGTGACCCAAAATTAAAAAAATATAGTACAAACCTGGTTACCTAAAATTAAAATAAAATTGATAATAAAATTTTTATAAACTGGTTATCTAAAACTAAATTATTGGGAGAATGACAATATTTAAAAATTATCATAACTGGTTATCTTTTTGAAAAAAATGTATACCGGAATGACAAAAATTTTGGTAAACACGTTATTTAAATAACGAAAATTAAAATAGAAACGAATACGGGTTGTATGCCAAAATTAAAAAAAAAAAACGAAGAAGATTATAGTTGCCCTTATCAACTTTTACATACCCGTGCATACGCACGAACCGTTATTTATTTCCCCTATGCTATTATGAATATTACAAAAAAAATGTAAGAAAGTAAAATAACAAAAGGCCCGAGTGTTGTTCAACTTTGCCAACTAACTTGCCCTATTACTTTATCTGCCCAGTTTTGATTTTAACCTCCTAGCTTCATTAGATTCAAGAACGAAGATTATCGAATTGATTACTTTGTATGGCAGTTCCCCAAAACGGGGCTGTAAAATTTTGAAACTCCGTATAAGTGCTCGATTCATTATATAACTATCAGTGTGTAATTTTCATCCTCGTTGTATAATCAGTTTTTAAGAAATTCATATTGGTACAAAAAAGTTGTTTGGCAACTCCCCGAAACCTTGGTCTGGTCTTATCCATACCAGCCGCTTTGTACAAGCCGATACACAAACATTCAAAAAATTTTGCAAATGTGAAAAAATGGTTATTTTGTCTTCTAAAAATATTTAAATTTTCTAATATTATTACAATTTTAATGTCACGTATAAATTTAGCAGTTAAAAGAAATTTATAAGAAATAGATAAAATTTAGGAATCCTTTGTAACTTTTGAAATACACACAACCTTAATTAGGGTAAAACCCCCAGTAATAAGCCCCCTTACCTGTAATGAGCCCTCTTAACGTATTTTTAATTATAACTTTAGTTGTAGTAAACATTTTTTAATAAAATTTTTTTTTAATTTTGGCGCCAACTTTTACATTTTATTTGAAATTTTGTTTATTTATATTTTTGCTCAGTTCTGTGCGATAATTCAAAGTGTTTGAACCTCTTTTTGTATGAATACAAATTTTAGTGAATATTAGCTGTTTCGCTTAAGAAAGTGATTGGAAAATCTTTGTTTCCTTAAGTTTTAATATATTTTATATTTTCGGTAAGTATATTTAATATTTAAAAAAACTATATTTAACACAATTTAAATATTATTTTTTATAAAAAATTATTAGTAATGTCTTTTTTTAGGGGGCTCTTTACTGGATAAGTTAAATTTTGTTTTCCAGTAATGAGCCTGAGTGGCTTATTACTGGCACATTTTAAAGTAAATTTATTATCCAGTTATGAGCCCCTTAAATTAATGTTTAACTAAATAAGTAAGTGCCTACTTACGTAGATATTTTGTTAGGTACCTATTTACCAGAGAATAAAATAATACAGGTATAAATGTATTCATAATTTCATTTTCTACCTTTCTACTCTGAAATAAGCGAAAATTTGCATACCTCCTTATGCACTTAAATTTTAGTTTTTGAAAAATGCCTAAAAGAAGAAATTATGATAAAGATTTGGTTTCTTTGGCTTTATCCGAAATTCAAAATGGATTATCCATTCATGGCGCAGCAAAGAAGTATGGTATTCCAAGATCTACAATACAAAATCGATTGCACAATCGTGCAAAAAAATCTAGTTTCGTCCCAGACCCTGTTCTGACCTATGAGGAAGAAAAGAAAATAGTTGATTGGCTAATTGCAAATCATGCCAAAGGTTTTCCTCGGCGAAAGGAAGACATCCAAAGTGCCGTAAAGGACTTTCTAGATGCTGCACCAAGACCTAATCCTTTCAAAAATAACTTTCCTGCTGAAAAGTATCTGAGAATAATATTCGTGGCTGGTTCAATCAAATTGCAGGGTACATAAATTCAAAAAACTATAACCAAATTTTAGATGATCCGTCACGAATATTTAATGGTGAAACAAATTTTTTGATGTGCCCCAAAGGTGGCAAGGTTTAAGCCCCAAAAGGTAGGTATCAGGTTTTTCCGAATTTTAATTTATAATGTCGAATTACTTTTATAGGAACAAAAAATGTGTACGAAACCGATCGTGGGCAAGCTAAGGAAAACTTGACTGTGACGTTCAGTTTTTCACTTTCGGGTTTCATGATTCCACCGTTAATTATATTTCCTTATAAACGTGCACCCATCGATTTAACAGAAAAAATACCCCGAGGTCTCAAATGGATGAAGTCGGATTCTAGGTGGATGACAAAAGAAGTGTTTTCAAACAGTAGAGTATGAAGTTCATTAAAAAAATGTTTTCAACTTATTTTACAGTTTTCTTTTATTTAGAATGAAAATAATAGTATAGAATTCGATTTTGATGAATATCAGTATGATCCTATAAGTAAAGAAAACCCAACTACGGAAATTATGATAGAGGTGATTAAAGTTTTTAAAATTAACACAATTGTCTATTAATTTTTTTCTACCTAGACGGAACTAACAGAATCATCAAATATGTCGCGCAATATTATGGACGATCAAATTCAAACGACGGAAATCGGAGAAGTAAGTAAAATATGTTTGAGTTGCTTATTCACAAAACTACTTATTTCCATTTTAATGCAGGTTTACCCAATCAATTTATCAGAAGCTGAAATTATTTTCTTAGATGATCCAAATGTCCAATTACATGATTTTCTAGAAGTACCACAAACACCAGTACGAAAGGGAGTTAATACTACTGAACGAAGAAGTTTTATAATCTCATCAACCCCTTTCCAGGAAGATGAAGAAAGTAAAATTAATAAAAAAATTGAAATTCAAAAAGAAAAAGAAGATCGAGCCAAAAAAAGAGCAGAAAAAACCATTATTCGCGAAAAAGTGAAAGCAGAAAAAAAGGAAATAAAGATAAAATTAAAAAAGCCCCTAAAATTGGAAGATCCATCGAAAGAAGTGTATCAACAGCGAAAATTCTTCCGTATGTTAAAAAAGAAAATGTATTGCAGCAAGAAAAACAAAATATTAGAAAGAAAGAGAGTCATGTGAAAATATTGTTCAAAGATACAGAGAGAAATGATCCGCTAACCGGATTATGCTTTGAATGTGCTATACACATTAGTGGTGACCAAAAAGGGTTGAAATGCTCCGTATGTGGTATTAGAAATTACCATATTAGCTGTGCTGTAAATCAGTTACCTAACACAGAAGGTACTGGTTTCGTTTGCAAAATTTGCAATATTATAAATTAACCTAATATAATTTAAATTAATTTACTTTTTATTAATTTTTATACTTTTTACAAATGAAGTTCCTACATTTTTTATTTAATACGTTATTTATGTGAATACCTTAAAATAAATTTAATTGTGAAAACTAATTTATTATTTTAATTTTTCAATAATAAAAAGGGGGCTCATTACTGGCAAATAATTAGGGCTTATTACTGGAGCTTTGGGGGCTCATGACTGGAAAAATGGAAATATTTTTATAAATTCGTATTTTAAGAAATTATTTATTTTAAAAATATTATTTAAATTTTTAAAACTTAAATATTCACAGAAGCTAAAAATAATTACTCTTGACGATCAAGTTGCAAGAATTATTTTTAATATTTAAATAAAGTTGACATTTTCCTTAAGGGGGCTCATTACTGGGGCTTTTACCTTATTTATTATGTATGTGTATGTGTAGCAATACTTTTATGTCGATTGAAATAGAGTGAGGGTATTTTAACTATAGGTAGGTAGTGCAAAAAAAAAAGTGGAAAAAATACTTTATATAGCCCTGCCAAATAGTTAGTTTGTATACACTATATAATTTTGAAAAAATATTAAAATATATAAATATAACAAATACTTGACTTTTTTATCACTGCTTTATAAGAACAATAGATAATTATACGATTAAAAAATTGATTTGCTGTAAAAGTTAGTCTAAAGATCAAACTCAAACTCTAGAATAATTAACGCACACTTATAGCAATTTTATACACTGAAAGAGGGTCTTCCGATATTAGTATTGGTGCAAAAAACGTATTTTTAAAAGAAAATTATAAGATTATTTGGCAGGGCTATATAAACTATTCTTTATATAGTATATATAATAAACTATTCTTTTCAATACCTACCTATAGTTAAAATATCCTAACTGTATTTCATTCGATATAAAAGTATTGGTACACATACAGACGGTCTATATAGTTATATATTTACAAACAATTTTGCAAATGTGAAAAAAGGTTATTTTACCAACTTAATGCATTATAAATAATTAAGGTTGTGTGTATTTCAAAAGTTCCAACGGAATCCTAAATCCTATTGTTATAATTTTTTTTAACTGCAAAATTTATCCGTGACATTAAAATTGTAATAATATTGAAAAATTCAAATATTTTTAAAAGACAAAATACCCACTTTTTCACATTTGCAAAATTTTTTGTATATATTTGTTTGGGTATCGACTTTTATCAAAGCGGCTGGTATACCATCAACAACTGCAGCTGCTTTACTTTGGAGATATATAATGGTCTTTTATACCCTACACCTATAGAATCGGTAAAGGGGCATATTAACTTTGGTATGGTATTTATAATCACCTAAAGGAAGCGAGCTAGATATGAAAAGTATATATATTTGTGATCAGTGTGACCTCCTGAGCCGATATAACCATGTCCGCCCGTTCGTAGGCAAGTAACATTTTTACCAAAATACGTTTTTTTGCACCAATACTAATATCGGAAGACCCTCTTTCAGTGTTTAAAATCGCTATAAGTGTGCGTTAATTGGTTTCTGAGATCCTTTTGCTACAAAAAGGTTAAGTACAAGGACGAAAATTACAAAAATGCAAAATAAATAACGCGTGTAGAAAAATTTGTTATTTATATATTTTTGTTATTCCGGTATACAAAAAAGTAAGATAACCAGTTTTTGAAAATTTTTAAATTTTCTCTTACAACCCAATCCATTCAATTTTATTTTAATTATATATTTTACCAGGTTCGTAAAAAATTTTTTATATTTTGGTCAACCCGGAATAAGTAAATTTTTAAATTTAGTAACCTGGATAGCAAAATTTTTATCCTGCCGATACACAATCATATAAAAAAATTTAGATTAGCAATTTATGGAAAGTTTCAAATTTTGTCATGACAACATACAACCAGTATTCGTTTTTATTTTAATTTAACATAACGGGTTAGTAAAACATTTTATATTTTTGGTCGTCCCGGTAAGGAATATTTTTAAATTAAGATAGCCTAGATGGAAAACTTTTTGTCATGCGGGTACACATTTTTTTCAAAAAGTTTAGATAACCAGTTTATGATTATATCCGTGCATACATATATGTCATCAGGTATATTAAAATACTCCTTAAAATGGTCCTCCGTTTGGAACGCATCGATTTAGACGAGCTAATTATAGTGTCAAGGGTACGTATCGGAAAATGAGTCACGATAACGTTTCACAAAATATTTTTCAATCAATTTCTAGGTTCCCTATTTTTTTTGGTTAAGATCGGAATAAAAGTTTTTTAATTCCAATATTTCCCTATAATCTTGTATTTAGCATGAAACTATATGAATTTTGTTATACCCGTATGACTCTATAGTCTCTATTTAGACTCAAGTGTATGGATCGGATCAGAATCGAAAAAAAAATCTATTTAGTTATGTATGTCCGTCCGTCCACACGATAACTCAAAAACTAAAGGAGCTAGGATCTTGAAATTTTCGCAAATAATAGCCGTCATCGCTATTTCGGTCCATGGGTAGCTGCCATACAACTTCCTTTTTTATATGAGTATTTCTCTGTGCCTATACCGCTACGTGTCTGAAATTTTGGCAAAAGTAGTTTAGTTTTATGGCCAAAGTTTCTGCAAAATTTGGTTGGTCCACTGGAAAGGGTTCGAGTAGCTGCCATACAACTTCTTATTTTATATGAGCATTACTCTATACCTATTGAAGTTGGGTGTCTGAAATTTTGCCAAAAATAGTTTAGTGTAATGGCCAAAGTTACTGCAAAATTTGGTTGCTCTACTGCAAAGAGTTCGAGTAGCTGCCATACAACTCCTTCTTTTATAAGAGCATTACACTACACCTAATAAAGCTGGTATGTTTGAAATTTTGCTAAAAGTAATTAATGTTTATAATAATAATGATATAATGTTTATATAACGGTCATACGGGCACTCTTCCTCGTTTTTTTTTTTGTGTAGATAACGAATTCGAGTTACGATTTCATACGATTTAAATGTTGCATAGAATTTTTAAAAAATTTTTTAAATTTGAATTGAATTGAATTAGATATGAATTAACATCATTATGAATATGATGAAAATTTTCGATCATGATGATCATTATATGAATATATATGATGCTTATTTTGCTTAGGTTTAATATGTATATTCGTCAATTAAAAATTAATTACAGGAGATAGAATTGAAAAATTATAGCTTGAGTTTTGAAATTCAAACAAAACATTTCTTGGACATTCTTGAGGTTTCCTATTCTTTTTGGTTAAGACCAGACCAAGGTTTCGGGGAGCTGTCACACAACTTATTTAAATCAGTATGAATTTATTCACTAGTAATTATACCAGTAAGATGAAAATTACACACGGTTAGTTTTATAAAGAATCAAGAACATATATGAAGTTTCAAAATGTTACGACTTCATTTTCGGGGGGCTGCCATACAACTTCTTTGCACCAATATGAATTTCTTGAAAACTGATTATACTACGAGGATGAAAATTTCACACTGATAGTTATATAATGAATCGAGCACCTATATGGAGTTTCAAAATGTTACGACCCCGGGCAACTGCCATACAAAGTAATCAATTCGAAAACTGTGAATCTAATGAAGCTACGAGGTTAAAATCAAAACTGGGCAGATAAAGTAATAGGGCAAGTTAGTTGGCAAAGTTGGACATCCCTCGGACAAACTTTTATTTTAATTTCTTATATTTTTTTTCTAATATTTGTAATAGCATAGGGGAAATAAATAACGGTTCGTGCGTATGCACGGGTATGTAAAAGTTGATAAGGGCAACTATAATCTTCCTCGTTTTTTTTAATCTTGGCATACAACCCGTATTCGTTTCTATTTTAATTTTCGATATTTAAATAACGTGTATACCAAAATTTTTGTCATTCCGGTATACATTTTTTTCAAAAAAGTAAGATAACCTCGAAGTTATGAAAATTTTTAAATATTGTTTTTTTATTTTAGTTTTAGATAATCAGTTTGATAATGGGAGGATAAGATAATCAGGAGGTCACGATGATCACAAATATAATATATACTATTTTTTATCTAGCTCGCTTCCTTTACATAGAATAAATTATGAAACCATACCAAAGTTGATATACCCGGTTCCTATTTCAAAGGCGTAGGGTATAAAAACACCTTAACCCAGAAACTATTTACGCTATTTTGATGAAATTTGTATTCTAGTTTTCCAGTAATGTAAGTACCATAGAATTGGTTCTTGTCGGGTTCGTATTCTAAAAGCTTTTCATCGAAATGAAGTTAAACTAATATAATTTCGAAACCAAAGAATATAGAACATTATATTTGGGGCACAAGTGTTTATTCTTATTTGTTTTGTGTACGTGAAATTTTAGATGAATTGGAATTGCGGTTTGCGTACCACCCAACTACTCCCATTACCTTAAACCATAACTTATTCTAAATTAATAAAGATATAAAAATCAAATTAGATACATTATTTCCTATTTTCGTTCTTATTTAACACTTTTAATTTTTAAAAGGCTAACAGTTTTAAAATAAAACATATTTGTATTATATTTCACTAATTAAAAACTAAATATTTTTTTAATAAACGACGAATTTTTGTTTGTTTTATATCATATCTATATTTTATTGAAATAACCATATGTAATATATAATTAAAAAATTGTGACATTAAAATTGTAATGAATTGAAAAATATTTTTAGGAGACAAAGAAGAGACATTTTTTCACATTTGCAAATTTTTTTTTAAATGTATGTTTGAGTATCGGCTTGTATCAAAGCGGCTGGTATACCTTCAACAACTGCAGCTGCTTTAGTTTTATTTAATGGTTTTTTATACCCTACACCTATAGAATAGGTAAAGGGGTATATTAACTTTGATATGGTGTTTGTAATCACCTAAAGGAAGCAAGCTACATATAGAAAAATATATATATTTGTGATCAGCATGACCCCCTGAGCCGTTATAGCCATGCCCGCCCGTCCGCGGGCACGATAACTCAAAATATAATGGAGCTATATTGATGAAATTTTAACTGTAGGTTACGAGGACTGAAATTAACGCGGGGATTGCAGATGGGCAAAATCGGCCAATGGTTTCGGATTAATCGGTCTAACGGCTAACAAACATAAAAAAATCACAATAACTCAACAACTGATGACGTTATCTTCATAAAATTTGTGTTGTAGGGTACTTTGTAACCTTTGTTGGAAAGGTAGTGAAACTACTGCGGTGATTGCGTGCGGTGGGTATGGTACAATGGGTTTGGAACTTAGAAATTATTGATCGAATTTAGCCAATCGAGCATAATTTTGAAACCAATGAAGATAGAACCCCCAAATTTGGTAGCAGGATGTCTGTTTCTATTTCCTAGGTGTTCTTGAAATTTGGGACCATTTGGAGTCGAGGAGGTTGAGAACCAGCCACACAGTTCCGAAGACCTTAAAGCATATTTTTAAAATTGTATTTAAATTAAAAAAAAAAATAAATTAATATTTTTATTCTAGAGTTTGAGTTTGATCTTAAGACTAACTTTTTCAGCAAATCAATTTTTTAATCATATAATGATCTATTGTTCTTATAAAGCAGTGATAAAAAAGTCAAGTATTTGTTATATTTATATATTTTAATATTTTTTCAAAATTATATAGTGTTACAAACTAGTTATTTGGCAGGGCTATATAAAGCATTTTACCATGTTTTCTTTGCAATACCTAGCTATAGTTAAAATATCCTCACTCTATTTCAATCGATATAAAAGTATTGGTAAACATATGAACGAACTATATAGTTATATTATTTACAAACAATTTTGCAAATGTGAAAAAAAGTTTTGCTTAAGGTTGTGCGTATTTCAAAAGTTCCAAAGTATTCCTAAATCTTATCTTATTCTTAAAATTTTTTTTTTAATTGCAAAATTTATACATGACATTAAAATTGTAATAATATTGAAAAATTCAAATATTTTTAAAAGACAAAATACCCATTTTTTTCACATTTACAAAATTTTTTGTAAATATTTGTTTGAGTATCGGCTTGTATCAAAGCGGCTGGTATACCATCAACACTTGCGGCTGCTTTACTTTTGTGGTTTTTTATACCCTACACCTATATAAGAGGTAAAGCGGTAAATCAACTTTGATATGGTGTTAGGTGATACTATCCAAAGGTGATTACGTTTAGGTGATATAGTAGTAGCCAAAGAATATATTGCCTATTTACTATGTGTCCCCGAAACTTAGACATAATGGTAGTGGTGGTTCAGATGATTCCTAAGATTTCCCAAAATAATAGAAATTAAATAGATTCATGAAGATAAACATTTTAAATTAGATACACGAGGGTTTTTTCCTATTTCCGTTTTTATTTAACACTTTTACATTTTTAAAAGGCTACGAATTTTATCATAAAACATAACGATGGTTAAGAACGCAAAAATGCTAAGTAAAAAATTTATAATTTTACACAGATGCGTTTTGAAAGTTTGAAAGAAAGGATGCGAGCAAGTTAGAAGATTGCGTCAAATATTTTGATTTTAAGGTTTTTTTTCTCTAAAAACTCCTTATATACGCTTTTAAGTTTAAATACAATTTTTTTTTTATAAAATCTGAGTTGCTTACAGGAAGGTCTGCATATTTTGTGCACACAAATTCTTAGTAAGCACTTAGCAATTTTTAATTCATTAATTTATAAATTTTGTGGTGGTTTTAAGTTCCGTAAAGTTCTAAGTGCCATACTTAGCATGTTTGATCAATATTCATTTATTTTTAGTACAAACATTCTAAGAAAGCACATATCATTTTTGTATTCTTCGTCCTTGTACTTAATCTGTTACTCAGCATTTTTGCGTTCTAAACCATCGATAATTTGTATAATATTTTATAAATTAAAAACAAAATATTTTTTCAATAAACGATTAAAATCTTTTTTTTATACCTTACACCTATAGAATAGGTAAAGGGGTATATTAACTTTGGTATGGTGTTTGTAACCACCTAAAGGAAGCGAGCTAGATATAGAAAAGTATATATATTTGTGATCAGCGTGACCGCCTCAGTCGATATAGCCATGTCCGTCCGTCCGTAGGCACGATAACTCAAAAAATAATGGAGCTATCTTGATGAAATTTCAACTGTAGATTACTAGGACCGAAAGTACGGCGGGGATTGCATATGGTCGAAATCGGCCAATGGGTTCGGATTCTGGACCTTTTAATCGATCGAAGGGCTAACGAACATATATAAAAAATCACGATAACTCAACAACTAATGACGCTATCTTCATCAAATTTGTGCTGTAGGTTACTAGTACTACTTCGGGGATTGCGTAAGGTCGGGATTGGACCATGGGTTAGGAACCTAGATTTTTTTGATCGAATTTAGGCCAAACAAGCATAATTCCGAAACCAATGAAGATAGAACCTCCAAATTTGGTATCAGGGTGTCCCTTACTATTTCCTAAGTGTCTTGGGAATTTGGGTCCCATTGGAGTACTGGGTCGGGGACCAGCCACACATTTCCGAAGACCTTAAAGCATATCTTTAAAATTAATAAAGATAACAACTTGAAAAAATGTAGAAGCTTCCAATTTGCCACAAGGGTGTTCTTTACTATCTCTTGCGTGTTCCCTTAATTTGGGATCAATTGGAGAGGTGGTTCAGTACCCCTCTCAGACCTCCCACGTTTTACAAAATTAAAATCGAAATTACTAAAAATAGTTACTTAAAGATAGACCGTTCAAATTGTGTACAAGGGTTAACTAGTACTATAAGTAAAGCGCGGGCTGTATAAGGGCAAAATCAGCCCATGTGTTTGGATTCTGGACCTTTTAGTCGGTGTCAGGGATAACGAACATATATTAAAAATCACGATAACTCAACAACTAATGAGGCTATCTTCATGAAATTTGTGCTGTAGATTATTGGTAATGAAACTACGGCGGTGAATTCGTACGGTGAGGATTGGACAATGGGTTCGGAACTGATAACTTTTTGATCGAATTTAGGCCAAACTAGCGTAATTCCGAAACCAATGAAGATATAACCTCCAAATTTGGTGTCAGGGTGTCCCTTCCTATTGCGTAAGTGTCTTTGAAATTTAAGTTCCGAGGACCTTAAAGCATATTTTCGAAATTAATAAAAATAGTAACTTGAAATATATGTAGAAGCTTCAAATTTGGCCCAGGGTGTTCTTTACTATTTCTTCCGTGCCCCTCTAATTTGGGATCATTTGGACTGGTGGTTCAGCACCTCTCTTAGACCCCCCAAGTGTGTAAAAGCTTATCATCTAAATTAATAAAACTAGTAACTTAAAATTAAGATAGAACGTTCCAACTGTATACAAGGGTTAACTAGTATTGAAAGTATAACGGGACTGCATATGGGCGAAATCGTACCATGGTTTCGGGTTCTGGAACCCTTGACAAGTTCAAAGATTAAAAAAATATATCTTAAAAACACCATAACTCAAAAAATAATGCCGGTATTTTGATGAAATTTAAACTCTAGTTTACTAGTAATGAAAGTACCATGGGAATTGGTTCTGGTCGAGTTTAATTTCAAAGCCAAAGAATATATTTCCTATGTCCTATGTGTCTCCGAAATCTAGACTTAATTGTAGTGGTTCAGCTTTGTTCAAAGGTACTTGCTGCATTTATGTAAAATTTATTTGAATATTTAAATGAATTATATAAAAAGGTCTAAATTTGTAATTGCATTTTAGAAATACATTTATTGCATATTTTGCGTCTATAAGCTTTTCTATTAGGTATATAAACTAACCATTTAAAATAATTGCAATTTTGAAAAATTTGGATTATTAAATATATTATGCTTTGATTATCTTTTAATCCCAAAATTTAATAATTAGAATTTTTTCATTTTGTAATTGAACTGGAATAAATATATTTTCATTTATTTCAAGTTTGTTTGTTTTTTAATATTTTTAAATAGATAAATTAGTAAGAATTTGTAATATTTGTAATAGATAGTGTAATTAGAAAATGTTTTTAGTATTATAAAGTTAATTTGGTTAGCTATGTCTTACGATCAAATTAATAGCAGCTTTTATGGTGTTAAAATGACTTATGGATATGTCCTTAAATTTGAACCAAATAGGTGTAGCGTATTTCTAAGTCGGTTGCACCGACTGGCTGTTTCTTTACTTGTTATAAATGATCGTTAGCCCTTCGATCGATTAAAAGGTCCAGAATCCGAACCAATGATCGATTTCGCCCATATGCAATATCCGCCGTACTTTCAGTCCTAGTAACCTCCAGTTAAAATTTCATCAAGATAGCTCCATTATTTTTTGAGTTATCGTGCCTACGGACGTACGGACGGACGGACGCACATGGCTATATCGACTCAGGAGGTCACGCTGATCACAAATATATACTTTTCCATATCCAGCTCGATTCCTTTAGGTGGATAAAAACACCATACCAAAGTTTATATACCATTTTACCAATTCTATAGGTGTAGGGTATACAAATTTAAAGGTCAGCAACCTTTAATCTTTTGGAAAAAAAAAAAAAAAAGTGTTAACCAGTTTTCTACTATTAAATTTTCTGATTACATAAAAGAAAAAGATAAAAAAATATTTAACCTTCGAAAAAATTTTTTTTTGTTTTTCTTTGAAATAACGTTAAAATATTAATAAAAAGAATTAGTAGAAAACAAAAATATGGAATAGTGCTTAAAGATTTATAATTTATTAAGATTCGTTTGGATTTAAAAAAAAGTGCAAGTTCTTTAAAAGTAAGTAAACCAGTTTTTGTGTTTAAAAAAAAGCTATGTCATTCCGAACGCAAAAATCCCATGTATTTTAAAGGAGGCAAAGTTCAGATATTTTCCAGTATGGCCGTTGTAGCTAAACTTTGCGGTACATGCTAATGAACTAAACTGCAAAGCGTTTTCATTCCAAGATTGCCTGATACTGAACATATATACTTACTACTATGTCTGATCTACATATATTACCTTGCTGTAAAGAATGAAAAATAAAAACATGTTAATTGCTTTTGGTACCTACAGTAAAAAATAAAACAGATGAGTTAATATGTTAAAATAATTTCTATTTAACTGAAAAAGCTTTAACAATTTTGCCATGATCATTTGACATTTTCAATGCGTCTTTGAAATCTATTTCTATCACATGCGTATTATTGCCAATGACCTTTGGCGAGCAGCTCTGTAGACATAGTTCCATACATGCATGACTTGAATTTCTATATTTGTGTTGAAGTGAACTTTTTTACTTTTATTATATAATTTCATATTTCATGTGTGAAGGTCTTAGTTTAGAATTTTTTCTTTTAAGAGATACATATATACGTTAAAAGAATTTTTAACGCATATCTAAAATTGTGGTTTGATAAATGTATCAAACCACATGATGTTTTAAAATTATCAATCTTTTCTAATGGCGGCAAAACTTTGCTTAGATCTTCTATTTTGACACTGTCAATGGACTTTTGAAGGAGGTGTTTTTTTTGTTCTCCTTTAACATAAATTTTTTCAGCTGGTTCTAAATAATGTTTTATTATACAATTTACATCTAAATATTCAACTAATCCACTACCCCATTTAAGTCCATTTATTTTATTTTCGCAATGCTGATTGGTATATTTGACTTCTTGACTAAGTTCTTCTGCAGGGTATGACGGTTTAAAGTGATAAACAGTCGGAATTAAACTTCCTTTTTCAAGTATGGCTTGTTCTTTTATGAAATTTTGTTTATCATTTCCTAATAAAAATTGAAGATCAACTACTAAAACTTGTTTAACCATGTTGAAGGTCATTGGTGGAATAAGCTTTTCATTATTAAAATTTTTATTAATATTCATTTTCAAAAATAGTTTTTATATAAATATAGGTTAGTAATATTAGTCTTCACTAATACAACTATGTTGTTTCACCCATTTACTATGATGGTGGCAGGACTATCCTGTTGTGGTAAAACAACTTATATTCATAATTTAATTAAATATAAAAAAGAAAATATACAACCAGAAATTATTAGAATTGTTTGGTGTAATCCAGACAAAAATGCTGTTCCACAATATATGAAAGATGTTGAATATAGTGCAACTATACCAGATTTTAATGATTGAACCTTTGTTGATTGTAATCGATGATATTATGTTAATTTCTCATGATAAGTATGTGTGTGATTTATTTACTAGAGGTTCACATCATAGGAATTTGTCTGTAATATTTGTAACTCAAAATATATTTCATAAAGGTAAATTTTCAAGAAGATATTTCACTTAACTATAAATATCTAGTTCTTTTAAAAATCCAAGAGATAAATCCAAGATATTACTTTTATCCAAATCAAAGCATTTGAAAAATTATATAATGAAGTGACGTCAGACCCATACGGGTATATATTAATAGATCTTTCTCTTACATTATCTTACATTAATGAATGTCTTCAACGAGGTGGATTTTTACCCACACTTCTTGGTGCATACGGGTATATATTAATAGATCTTACTCTTACATTATCTTACATTAATGAATGTCTTGAGTAAGATCTATTAATATATACCAGTATGGGTCTGACGTCACTTCATTATATAATTTTTCAAATGCTTTGATTTGATTTGGATATTGATTATTGGATTTATATAGATATAAAGATATTTGGATTTTGGAGATGTGATTTATCTCTCGGATTTTTAAAAAGAACTAGATATTTATAGTTAAGTGAAATATCTTCTTGAAAATTTACCTTCATGAAATATATTTTGAGTTACAAATATTACAGACAAATTCCTATGATGTGAACCTCTAGTAAATAAATCACACACATACTTATCATGAGAAATTAACATAATATCATCGATTACAATCAACAAAGGTTCTTGATTATCATTAAAATCTGGTATAGTTGCACTATATTCAACCCAAATTTTTCAAAATTGCAATTATTTTAAATGGCTAGTTAATATACCTAATAGAAAAGCTTATACGCAAAATATGCAATAAATGTATTTCTAAAATACAATTACAAATTTACACCTTACCATATAATTCATTTAAATATAAAAATAAATTTTACATAAATGCAGCAAGTACCATTGAACATAGCTGAACCACTACAATTAAGTCTAAATTTCGGGGACACATAAGAAATAGGAACTATATTCTTTGGCTTCGAAATTATACTCGTTTGGCCTCAAATCGATCGAGCAGAACGAATTCCAATGGTACTTTCATTACTAGTAACCTAGAGTTTAAATTTCATCAAAATTTTAAGATATATGTTTTTAGCCCTTGAACTTTTCAAGCGTTTCAGAACCCGAAATTATGGTACGATTTCGCCTATATGCAGTCCCCGTCATACTTTCAATACTAGTTAACCCTTATACACAATTGGAACGTTCTATCTTAATTTTAAGTTACTAGTTTTATTAATTTCGTTGATAAACTTTTACACATTGGGGGGTCTAAGAAAGATACAAAATTACAGGGCCACGCAGGAAATAGTAAAGAACACCCATGTGCCAAATTTGAAGCTTCTACATTTGTTTCAAGTTACTATCTTTATTTCGAAAATATGCTCTAAGGTCCTTGGAACTGAGTGGCTGGTCCACACCCACTACTCCATTTGGGCTCAAATTTCAAGAACACTAAGGAAATCGAAAGGGAAACCCTGAAACCAAATTTGGAGGTTTTATCTTCATTGGTTTTAGTAACCTAAAAAAGTTCTAAGTTCCGAAACCATTGTCCAATCCTCACCGTACGCAATCGCCGCCGTAGTTTCATTACCAATAACCTACAGCACAAATTTCATGAATATAGCGTCATTAGTTTTTGAGTTATCGTGATTAATTATATATGTTCTTAGCCCTGAAACCGATTAAAAGGTCCAGAATCCAAACCCTTGGGCTGATTTCGCCCTTATGCAGTCCACGTTTAACTTTAAGCACTAGTTAACCCTTGTACACAAAATTTGAAAGTTCTATCTTAATTTTAAGTTACTATTTTTTTTTAATAATTTCGATTATAAGCTTTTGAAACTTAAGATGTCTAAGAGTGATACTGAACCACCACTCCAATTGATCCCAAATTATGGGGACACGCAAGGGATAGTAAAGGACACCCTTGTGCCAAATTTAAAGCTTATTCATTAAGAATAAAAAATAAAGTAGGTATACTGGGTCGGTGAGGGTCATGTAGGTATACTGGGAGATTCGATCATGGGTTTGGAACCTAGAACTTTTTGAACGAATTTAGGTCAAACGAGCATAATTCCGAAACCAATGAAGATAGAACCTCCAAATTTGGTATCAAGGTGTCCATTCCTATTTCTTTAGTGTTCTTGATTTTTGTACTTAATTTTTGGAGTAGTGGGTCGGTGACCACACACATTTCCGAAGATTTTAAAGCATATCTATAAAATTAGTGATAGCAACTTGAAACAAATGTAGAAGCTTCAAATTTGGCACAAGGATGCTTTTTACTATTTGTGTGGCCCCCTAAATTGGGATCAAATGGAGTGGTGGTTCAGTACCCCTCTTAGACTTACCAAGGTTTAAAAGCTTTTAATCGAAATTTTTTAAAATAGTAACTTAAAATTAAGATAGAACGTTCCAATTGTGTACAGGAGTTCACAAGTATTTAAAATACAGCGCGGACTGCATATGGGCGAAATCGCACCATGGTTTCGGGTTCTGGAACCTTTGAAAAGTCCAAGGGCTAACAAACATATATCTTAAAAATAGCATATCTCAAAAAATCATGCCGCTATTTTGAAGAAATTTAAACTGTAGGTTACTAGTATTGAAAGTATCATGAGAATTGGTTCTGGTCGAGTTTGGTTAATGAGTTCGGATTATATAAGCTTTTCATCGGTTTGAAAAATTTGAATTATTAAATATATTATGCTTTGATTAGCATTTTATCACAAAATTTAATAATTCAAATTTTTTAATTTTTGTAATTGAATCGAAATATATATATTTTTAAATAGATAAATTAGTAAGAATTTGGAATATTTTTGAAAGTAATTAGAAAATGTTTTTTAGTACTAAAAAGCTAATTTGGTTAGCCATGTCTTAAGAACAAACTAATAAAATCTTTATGGTTTTAAAATGACTTATGAACTTCCTATTTAATTTGAACCAAATAGGTGTAGGGTATTTCTAAGTCGTTTGCACGACTTTCGACTGGCTGTTTTTTACTTGTTTTAAGTTGTTATCTTTATTAATTTTAAAGATATGCTTTAAATTCTTCGGAAATGTATGGCTGGTCCACGACCCACTACTCCAATGACTACAAATGACTACACTGACAATTTCAGGTGGATTTTATCAAGCTGAATAGACCCCCCCCCCCCCCCCCCCTTTCATACAATTTTTTGTTCTCCTCGATATGCCCGATCACCCATTTTAAGGAAGACCATCGAGTCGGGAACACCCTGTACATAAGGTTGGAAATTTTTCAAGAATAAGTAAATATAAAGGTCATTTCGAAAAAGGTTATGAGCCGAATTGGTCATCCGAAATATTCAAAATTGAAAAGATGAATAATACTTATTCTGTTACATATCAATTATCAGACTACACTGACAATTTCAGGTGGATTTTATCAAGCTGAGCTTATACCTGGAAAATACACAGATATCTACCTTGTTGAGAAGATTATTAAAAAATAAGGAAATAAAGTATACGTAAAATAGCTTGGATTTGATAACAATCATAATACATGGATTAATAAAAAAGATATTATTTAACTATTGAATATTTTATACTCTTTATTGTTTTAAATAAATATATATGTACAAACAAACACAAACACATATTTCATTGTATCCTTTGTCTCTTATACCCATAGAGAACTGAACTGCCATCTTCATTGAATTTTTGTTTTTATACCCTACACCTATAGAATAGGTAAAAGGGTATATTAACTTTGGTATGGTGTTTGTAACCACCTAAAGGAGCGAGCTAGATATGGAAAAGTATATATATTTGTAATCAGCCTGAGTCGATATAGCCATGTCCGTCCGTCTGTCCGTCCGTCCGTCCGTAGGCACGATAACTCAAAAAATAATGGAGCTATCTTGATAAAATTTTAACTGTAGGTTACTAGGACTGAAAGTACCTGAAGGAACCAAAAACTTTTTCATCGAATTTAGGCAAAACGAGCATAATTCCGAAACCAAAGAAGATAAAACCTTCAAATTTTGTATAAGGGTGTCCCTTCCTATTTCCTTAATGTCTTTGAAATTTCGCCCCAAATTTTTTAATTGTAAACACAGATAAAGCAAAAGATCCAGGAACACATTGGTTGGTTATTTTTATTCCTAAACATGGTTGTATCGAATATTTTGATTCTTTTGACAGAAAACCTGATAAATTAGAAATTTTAAGTTACTTAAAAAATCAATGTGTAGGTTTTAATGAAAAACAATTACAAAGCAATTATTCAGATGTCTGTGGACAGTATTGTTGTATTTATTTATGGTATAGATGTTGCGGCTATAGTATGAATACCTTTTTAAAATAATTTAATATAGGTAATCATGTAGAAAACGACAAATTAATTATAAATACCTTTCAAAAGCTTTTTGGAAAATGCAAGTCGTTACAAGCTTGTGTTCCTAAAACGTATAAGTATTAAAACACTATAAATAAAATGTTAGTAAAATTAAAGAAATGGAGGCATTAGGTCAGAGTTATATATAATAATAATTTCCTCAATAAAAGTCACGTTTGAAGCTTCATGCTTATTTCATCGTATTGGTAAAAGGGAGATTGTCTTAAAATATTACGAATGGACTAAATTTTATTATAAATTTAACGCAGAACTCGATATGCAGATGATAAAAGACATAAAACAGAGCTTACATCATGGGTTAAGATCTGTGAATTGGCAAAGCATAAGTATTAACAGAGAAGAAGCAGAACTGTTTTACAATTTAAACGATTTTATTGAAGCAGTGATGACAAGTATAAATCTGCTGATTTAAATGTAAAAGAATATGTTGCAGAATATCTGAAATTATGTGATGAACAAAAAGTATTAAGGTTACAGAAAGAAATTTATATACCAATTCAGCGTTTTAATGTACAATGTAATTATTCATGACCATTTTTTGAAATCCCTGTAATGTTAAAACAAAAAATTTGTAACAATCTCCATAAATAAATAAAATAAATCACAATGAATAATATAACCAATTTTTATTTTTATTTATATAGTTATTTAAACAGACTAAAAATTATTTCTAAAAATATCTGCAAAGTAGTCAGAATCGCCCTACTGATTATTTATATCCCAAATTTCATTAAATGGAACTCCTTCCTCATCTTCAGCAATTTCTTCTTCCACTTCTTCTTCTTCTTCTTCTTCCGATTCAACTATTTGAAAGGGATGTATAAATTCCTCCGTTTCTGTTAATTCTTCATCGTCTATGGTGGACGTAATTTCATTCTCTTGTATCTGGCATTCTGTATTTACATAGTCAGTTTCATGAAACGAATATGTTGTAAATCAGGCTGCATTTTATTGAGTTGCTACTAATAGTCAAACTGGAAATGAAATAAAATTGAAAATAAAAGCCAAGTTACTCATGTAGAAAAGTATAAAAGCAAATTAAACTCAATCAGATGATTAGTTTAAACCATGCTTTGGTCTATCATTTTAGGTATAATAATTATTATATCATTACCTTTAACATTTTTAAAACAAAATGTCAAGAGCTCAATAAGTGGCTGAAATTCGTAGACAGGCAAGACGTAAATTTCTTAGAAGAAAATTCAAACAAAAGGGTTTAAATGACACATGGCAAATTGATTTAGTAGAAATGTTACCATATGCAAAGTTTAATGAAGGTTATAAATATATGTTGACAGTCATTGACACTTTTTCCAAATATGCCTATGCTGAACCTGTGAAAACAAAAAATGCTGAAAATGTTTTAAATGCCTTAAAATCGATTATTAGTACAGCTAAAGTTATACCAAAAAACATTCACTCTGATCAGGGTAAGGAATTTTTTCATTCACAATTTCAAAATTATATGAAAGAAAAATCAATCAATCATTATCATACATTTAGTGAATTAAAAGCATCAATTGTTGAACGATTCAACCGCACATTAAAAAATTCAATGTGGAAAAAATTTCATTTAAACGGTAATTATAATTGGTTGCCTATTATACAAACACTATTAAAAAAATATAATTCTACAAAACATAGTACAACAAAACTTCCTCCTGAAAAAATCACAAAGAAGAACGAAAAAAATATACTAAGGA